>OX388320.1:9029597-9390069 GCA_947579605.1 Athripsodes cinereus | reverse complement strand
ATCGTCATACGTTTGTTGTCTTGTATTATATTGAATACGTACTAAAATTAAAAACTATCGGCTGATACAAACATAAATGATCTGGAAAGTAAGTTGAAAATGTAACAAAAATGTTTTACGAGGGAAATTCAACCATGTTTTATATCTGTGTGAGGTTTCCTAAATACTAGAAGTACTTTATGTGTCTATTCAGAGACCTTTTTAAGAGTAGTAAAATGTGTAGGAAGAGTTATAAAATATCAGGTAGTCAATTTTGGTGAAAAAGTTATGTCTTCATGTCTGATCAAAAATAGTCATCGTTGCCAAAAATAAGTATTTCATCTTCTTTTTATAGAATATATCCAGTTACTACTGTTTTATTTAATAGAGTAAATAGATTTTATTATTTTGTGTGTTTTTTTATTGTTTTAAGACACGTAAATTCTTTTATAGAATTTATATACATGCTTCTCTTACACAACGTAAAACATCTCGCGGATTCGTTAAGTTTTATGATGTTTGTATTACTTCACTTTCTACAATCCGGAGTGAAGGGAATATCGCACTTATTCGTTTATTTTTTTCCCTCAAATCGTTTTACAACTTTTGTTTCCCATTTAAATATTTTGTTTGCTTCGTGTTGCTATTTATAAATTAGATTTGTTGTAAGCATTGCAAATGTAGAATTTTTTACTCTAGAACTTAGTTTTAGCCACCGAAAGCAAAACTTTAGAGATATGGGATAATAGCGAGTAGTCAACGTCATTCTTTACAAAATATTTTTGTTCTAATTTTAACTTTCTGATTTCATTAATATTCTCGTATAACGTGGAAAAGTCCTACAGGTTAGTGAGAGCCTACAATAGTATTGATATTTATTATATGTATACGCGAGTATAATAATAATTATTGTAGATAATAAATATTTAAATAAAAAACACTGTTTACTTTCATTTAAAATTGTTATAATATTAAAAGCTTTTCGGACATACGTCCATCTTCAGTAATAATTACTTATAACTAATGACAAATGACAAATTGATGGTACATGATAATACAAAATTAAATGTGGGTAGGGGTAGTGGGCGGGGTTAATAGAGATGTAAAATGGATATGTGAAGGTATTGGTAGAGATATTGTTTTAAGGTAATCTATGGGTGGAAGTAGTAAACGGGTAGGTAAGAGGAGAAATTAGAGGTGGGATTTGAATGTTAATGGTGTCATCTTTATTTTTGTTGATCTCCATTGCCTCCAGTATATTCATTTTTTGACCTTTTTTGCATTTATGTAACACAAGTATGCCTTCCTGGTTGAAAGAGTGCCCCCATTCTTTGGCATGGTCCGCCATTTCCGAATTTACTCGAATTGTGTTTAGAGCCATTCTATGTTCTTTATATCTGGATGAGATTTTTCTTCCAGTTTGGCCGATGTAATATTTTGAACAATCGTTACATTGTAATTTATAAATGCCGCTGTGGTCTAGTTTCTTAGTTTTGGATTTAGTATTGAACAATTTTTTACCTATATTATTTGAGGTATAATATGCTGGTTTAAATGTTGAGTTTTTACACATATTTAAAGCATTATATGTTATCTGACCCATAAATTCTATTCTTTTATATGTGAGATCTTTGTTTGACTGTGGTTGTATTTTAGGATAAATATATTTATATGTAAGAATATTTCTTTCCTTTTTTTGTACTATTTTCATAATATCGCAATTATTATATCCATTGTTATTTGCAATATCTAATATTGTTTTTAATTCTTCATTGTAGTTGTTGGGTGATAAAGGGATGGATAACAAACGATGAATCATGGAATTGAAAGCGGCCATTTTATGTGATGTGGGGTGGCATGATGTTGAATGTATTATTGTATCTGTATACGTAGGTTTACGATAAATTTTAAAATCGAATTTATTGTTTTTGACTGATATAGATAAATCCAAAAAATTCAATATTCCATCTTCTTCTACTTCCACTGTGAACTGGATGTTAGGATGTTGTTTGTTGAGATATATTAGAAACATGTCTAGCTGCCTCCTCGTACCTGACCAAGTACAGAAAATATCATCCACATATCTATGGTAGTTTGAAACATGTTGAATTAATGGATTATCCGATTCGAAAAGTTTTTTCTCAAAGTGATCCATGAAGATATCTGCCATAATTGAACTTAACGAGCATCCCATCGGTAAACCGGAAGTTTGTATATAGATGTCTTCTCTGAACTGGAAATAATTTTGTTTGAGACAAGTTTTTAAAATTTCTTCAATACTATTTGCTGTATCACTATCTTCACACTTCTCATGTAAAATTGAATTCACTACTTGTAATGTTTCTTCCACTGGGATGTTTGTGAACAAGCTTTTTACGTCAAAAGAAACGAGCAAGCAGTTTTTAGGTGGTGTTATTCTATTAAGTTCTTCACAAAGAATAACGGAATTCTTGACTGTGTATTTAGGTTTAAATTGAGTAACATTTAAAAATACTTTGTTGATAAATTTAGATAAATTGCACGAGGGAGCATCTATATATGAAACAACAGGTCGGATAGGTATATTGTCTTTATGGATTTTTGCTAATCCGTACAATTGTGGCGTTTTTGGGTTCATAATAGTTAAATAATCTTTATTGTTATTTTGAAAAAGTTTATTATGTTTTTTTATAATTTCTTTTGTTTCTTTTTGGAATTTATCTGTTGGGTTTTTAAGCACTTTGGTAAATTTGGTTTCGTCAGAAATCACTTCTTTTATTTTATTTACATAATCATTGTCATTAAGTATGACAATGGAATTCCCTTTATCGGCTTTGGTTATGATTAAATGTTTTGTTTTTATGATATTGATGATTTCGTTGAGAATTTTATGATCTTTATTTTGTATGACTGGTTTATTTAAGACTTCTTTAATAATTTTGGCACATTTATGTTTTAATATAGGTTCTTCTTTATTTAGAGCAATATCGAGGTCTATAGCGAGATTTTGTATATTTTTAGAATTATATATTGGAGTGAGATTAAATTTGAATCCTCTTTTTAGGAAGTTTAAATATTTTTCGTCTAAATTTTCACTGCTTAAATTAATTACTCTGTTATAAAACACTTTTTTGAAATGTTGATGTTGTTCGTTATTGACGTAAAAAGCTTGTTCACAAACATCCCAGTGGAAGAAACATTACAAGTAGTGAATTCAATTTTACATGAGAAGTGTGAAGATAGTGATACAGCAAATAGTATTGAAGAAATTTTAAAAACTTGTCTCAAACAAAATTATTTCCAGTTCAGAGAAGACATCTATATACAAACTTCCGGTTTACCGATGGGATGCTCGTTAAGTTCAATTATGGCAGATATCTTCATGGATCACTTTGAGAAAAAACTTTTCGAATCGGATAATCCATTAATTCAACATGTTTCAAACTACCATAGATATGTGGATGATATTTTCTGTACTTGGTCAGGTACGAGGAGGCAGCTGGACATGTTTCTAATATATCTCAACAAACAACATCCTAACATCCATTTCACAGTGGAGGTAGAAGAAGATGGAATATTGAATTTTTTGGATTTATCTATATCAGTCAAAAACAATAAATTCGATTTTAAAATTTATCGTAAACCTACGTATACAGATACAATAATACATTCAACATCATGCCACCCCACATCACATAAAATGGCCGCTTTCAATTCCATGATTCATCGTTTGTTATCCATCCCTTTATCACCCAACAACTACAATGAAGAATTAAAAACAATATTAGATATTGCAAATAACAATGGATATAATAATTGCGATATTATGAAAATAGTAGAAAAAAAGGAAAGAAATATTCTTACATATAAATATATTTATCCTAAAATACAACCACAGTCAAACAAAGATCTCACATATAAAAGAATAGAATTTATGGGTCAGATAACATATAATGCTTTAAATATGTGTAAAAACTCAACATTTAAACCAGCATATTATACCTCAAATAATATAGGTAAAAAATTGTTCAATACTAAATCCAAAACTAAGAAACTAGACCACAGCGGCATTTATAAATTACAATGTAACGATTGTTCAAAATATTACATCGGCCAAACTGGAAGAAAAATCTCATCCAGATATAAAGAACATAGAATGGCTCTAAACACAATTCGAGTAAATTCGGAAATGGCGGACCATGCCAAAGAATGGGGGCACTCTTTCAACCAGGAAGGCATACATGTGTTACATAAATGCAAAAAAGGTCAAAAAATGAATATACTGGAGGCAATGGAGATCAACAAAAATAAAGATGACACCATTAACATTCAAATCCCACCTCTAATTTCTCCTCTTACCTACCCGTTTACTACTTCCTCCCATAGATTACCTTAAAACAATATCTCTACCAATACCTTCACATATCCATTTCACATCTCTATTAACCCCGCCCACTACCCCTACCCACATTTAATTTTGTATTATCATGTACCATCAATTTGTCATTTGTCATTAGTTATAAGTAATTATTACTGAAGATGGACGTTATGTCCGAAAAGCTTTTAATATTATAACAATTTTAAATGAAAGTAAACAGTGTTTTTATATTTAAATATTTATTATCTAAAAAAAAGGAAAGTAATGAATTAATTTACGTAAATGTACCTATCTTAAATATTTAATAAAGTTTTCGTCATCGTTCTTTTATCGGATACTTTACCCGTTATAAAAATTACAGTGACTTCCATTTCTCAAACACGTCTACTTGTATTCAATATTCGTCAATAAAAAAATGTATTAGAATTTCAAATTTACATGTATTGAAATTTTTATAGTCATAAAATATTACAATACGATACATTCGATAACGAGTTTATACATTTTATGATATTCAAAGTTATGTATGAAATATTTCAACACTTTTTTTCAGGCAAAGTGTACATTCTGCAGACGTTGTGTAGTAGCGGATATTTTTTAAATTCATCAATACTCGTACGAGTGTAGGCATACATAAATGTATGTATCAAGTATAGGAAAATGTATAGGAAAACTATAAAATAGATAAAAGTGTTTATTTATTATCTATTCATTTATAGCGACATTTGATTGATTGATTTGATTGTATGTATTTATTTGACAAATTATTTCCCTATTGTAAGAGCAGACAACTGTTATTCATTTATATATTTTTTTCTGTCGAAATGTAGGTGCTTAGTTTTTTCATCAATATACTATTTTTCTTTTTTATTTAAATGTGACAGCTTTATGGGTTTTTGGTATAATATAAACTGTTTAAATGTGTACACTTGTAAATAGGGCGATATATCAATACCTTCTTTGTATGCATTATTTGTGATTATGTAATTTATTTGTGATTTGTGTATATATATTATATTGTCTGTAGTTTGCTGTTTATGATTAATAAATAAATTAATTAAAAATGCTATATTTCACAATTGAATTAACTGCATTTAATCAACGTGCAAATTGTTCTCTCTGTGTGTCAAA
Organism: Athripsodes cinereus; assembly: GCA_947579605.1. NCBI lineage: Eukaryota > Metazoa > Arthropoda > Insecta > Trichoptera > Leptoceridae > Athripsodes > Athripsodes cinereus. Next base: position 9,384,602 of record OX388320.1, on the reverse strand, counting down.
AAGTACGACATTTAAGATGGGAGCATTGGTGAATAGTTTTGTTTTAGTTTTAAAGAGGAAATTTTAAGAAAGTAAGTTATTTTTCTTATCTGAAAGCAGGTATTGAAATCTAGCCACTTGATTACTCTTCCTATTGAAAATCCAAAATTCTTCATATTATAAGACTGATTTCTGATCACAATTATCATTTACGCGTCGGTACATATCAATATCCCTAGCTACATATTTTTTTCTTGCATTTATAGTGACATAATATATCGAGGAATATTTGATTTCAGTTCATACATTTTAGATTTGACGTTATTACTCCCAATCGGAAAACAACCCGGAAATTATTTTCATCTAACCCTGTCGTTGTATAATATATGTAAGTTCCAACTAAAATTTCGATCACAGATAAGGGCAAACTGTTTAACCCTCAGTTCATAATTCATAGTTTTAAGACTACTCAGTGCAAAACAACAATATGACATCTTTCAAAATGACGTTGATGCTGATGGTGATAAATTACTGAATGCTTTGTTACCATGTAAAATCAAAGTTTATTGATTTTCATTTGATACTTAGGTATTTTGCTATTTGTAAGATATCGCATTACAGTACAAGGAATTATACAAAATATGTAAATATTCTATATTTTCAAGTGTAACTTTGTGGAAATACATTATAAAAGATAATATTTAAATTAAAACACTGTTTAATTCCACTATGAGATTGCTTTAATTAAAACGTTTTCGACTACAATGTAGTCATCATCAGTAATAACACAATACTAAATCTAAAATTAAAGGACATACAACAATATTTAAAATTTAAGGAGTGGTCACAATTGGCAGTGTGTGTGTGGAGGGTGGGGGTGAAAAGTTCAGGGGCGGGTTCAGGAGCAGAAGTAGTGGTGAGGTTATTTATGCCATCTCATAGTGGAATTAAACAGTGTTTTAATTTAAATATTATCTTTTACAAAATATGTATTTGTTTTTTCATCTCCTTTCTGTCTATATCATTATAGAATCTTTAGTTAATTATAGAATCATTAACTTCCCAGTATTGAATGCAGTGCACATAATTATAATCAGCATAAAGGCCATCCTTTTACAAAATATGTATTTGTTTTTTCATCTCCTTTCTGTCTATATCATTATAGAATCTTTAGTTAATTATCGAATCATTAACTTCCCAGTATTGAATGCAGTGCACATAATTAAAATCAGCATAAAGGCCATCCTTTTACAAAATATGTATTTGTTTTTTCATCTCCTTTCTGTCTATATCATTATAGAATCTTTAGTTAATTATCGAATCATTAACTTCCCAGTATTGAATGCAGTGCACATAATTAAAATCAGCATAAAGGCCATCCTTTTACAAAATATGTATTTGTTTTTTCATCTCCTTTCTGTCTATATCATTATAGAATCTTTAGTTAATTATCGAATCATTAACTTCCCAGTATTGAATGCAGTGCACATAATTAAAATCAGCATAAAGGTCATCCTTTTACAAAATATGTATTTGTTTTTTCATCTCCTTTCTGTCTATATCATTATAGAATCTTTAGTTAATTATCGAATCATTAACTTCCCAGTATTGAATGCAGTGCACATAATTAAAATCAGCATAAAGGTCATCCTTTTACAAAATATGTATTTGTTTTTTCATCTCCTTTCTGTCTATATCATTATAGAATCTTTAGTTAATTATCGAATCATTAACTTCCCAGTATTGAATGCAGTGCACATAATTAAAATCAGCATAAAGGCCATCCTTTTACAAAATATGTATTTGTTTTTTCATCTCCTTTCTGTCTATATCATTATAGAATCTTTAGTTAATTATCGAATCATTAACTTCCCAGTATTGAATGCAGTGCACATAATTAAAATCAGCATAAAGGTCATCCTTTTACAAAATATGTATTTGTTTTTTCATCTCCTTTCTGTCTATATCATTATAGAATCTTTAGTTAATTATAGAATCATTAACTTCCCAGTATTGAATGCAGTGCACATAATTAAAATCAGCATAAAGGTCATCCTTTTACAAAATATGTATTTGTTTTTTCATCTCCTTTCTGTCTATATCATTATAGAATCTTTAGTTAATTATAGAATCATTAACTTCCCAGTATTGAATGCAGTGCACATAATTAAAATCAGCATAAAGGTCATCCTTTTACAAAATATGTATTTGTTTTTTCATCTCCTTTCTGTCTATATCATTATAGAATCTTTAGTTAATTATAGAATCATTAACTTCCCAGTATTGAATGCAGTGCACATAATTAAAATCAGCATAAAGGCCATCCTTTTACAAAATATGTATTTGTTTTTTCATCTCCTTTCTGTCTATATCATTATAGAATCTTTAGTTAATTATAGAATCATTAACTTCCCAGTATTGAATGCAGTGCACATAATTAAAATCAGCATAAAGGCCATCCTTTTACAAAATATGTATTTGTTTTTTCATCTCCTTTCTGTCTATATCATTATAGAATCTTTAGTTAATTATCGAATCATTAACTTCCCAGTATTGAATGCAGTGCACATAATTAAAATCAGCATAAAGGTCATCCTTTTACAAAATATGTATTTGTTTTTTCATCTCCTTTCTGTCTATATCATTATAGAATCTTTAGTTAATTATAGAATCATTAACTTCCCAGTATTGAATGCAGTGCACATAATTAAAATCAGCATAAAGGCCATCCTTTTACAAAATATGTATTTGTTTTTTCATCTCCTTTCTGTCTATATCATTATAGAATCTTTAGTTAATTATCGAATCATTAACTTCCCAGTATTGAATGCAGTGCACATAATTAAAATCAGCATAAAGGTCATCCTTTTACAAAATATGTATTTGTTTTTTCATCTCCTTTCTGTCTATATCATTATAGAATCTTTAGTTAATTATAGAATCATTAACTTCCCAGTATTGAATGCAGTGCACATAATTAAAATCAGCATAAAGGCCATCCTTTTACAAAATATGTATTTGTTTTTTCATCTCCTTTCTGTCTATATCATTATAGAATCTTTAGTTAATTATAGAATCATTAACTTCCCAGTATTGAATGCAGTGCACATAATTAAAATCAGCATAAAGGTCATCCTTTTACAAAGTATGTATTTGGTTTTTCATCTCCTTTCTGTCTATATCATTATAGAATCTTTAGTTAATTATAGAATCATTAACTTCCCAGTATTGAATGCAGTGCACATAATTAAAATCAGCATAAAGGCCATCCTTTTACAAAATATGTATTTGTTTTTTCATCTCCTTTCTGTCTATATCATTATAGAATCTTTAGTTAATTATCGAATCATTAACTTCCCAGTATTGAATGCAGTGCACATAATTAAAATCAGCATAAAGGCCATCCTTTTACAAAATATGTATTTGTTTTTTCATCTCCTTTCTGTCTATATCATTATAGAATCTTTAGTTAATTATAGAATCATTAACTTCCCAGTATTGAATGCAGGGCACATAATTATAATCAACATAAAGGCCATCCTTTCTTTACCCCAAAACACATGCAGGATAGGCAGCTCACATTTTTACTGATTACATAATAATAAATCTTGTATCCATTAGACAGTGAAGAATATAATGCATTATTTAAATTTAGATAAAAAAATCTTGGGTAAATATGGCAAAAATTATATTTTATTTGTAACATTTAAGGAGACCCACCGTCCAACCGGATACCGCAGAAGTCTGGGGACTTCCACTTATCCGAATTCTACACTTAATAAATCTTGTCCACACCAAAGGTGCCATTGTGGGCAGCCTGAAGGGCTGGCCGGCCAAAAACAACCCCGTGTGTGGAATCTTTTGACTACACTCCTTCGATGTCCCTCTAGCCGAGAGAAGCATACAAAATAATAAAATGTTTATATATATAAAAGAAAATAATAACAATAAAACAAACAAAAAATATTTTCTTAACCTGGGTTACAATGAATAAAAAGAAAAAGTACATATAAAATTTACAAATAACATATATTTTGAAGCAAAAAACTGAGTTGAGGTGTCCAGAAACTTCATTTATTTGTAATAGAGACATACCTACAGACTCCGAATTACTTCGTGTTCGTTATTTTTTTATTCACTCTTCGGACTGTAGACTAAGATACCTCCAGAACTGAGCCGAGTGCAAAAGCAGTTATCAAAAATATCACCCATTGTATTAGATATATTTACTTGTTAATAAACTTGATCCTCAACTTTGAAAAACTAAGAATTTCCGCATTATTTATATATCATGGCGTGAAAGCCAACTTCTATGAGTATTTTAATACAATGTATTGTAGGTGCAGTAAAATAATGCTGAACCAAGTAATAATATACTACTCTTGTTACGAGTATTATTATTACTATTCATAAACTAACATTCAGAAAGTAAAGATTTTACGGAAGTTTTAAACAAATAACTAAATTGCTTTATTCACTCAACTTGCCATGCATCACTTTGTGGAAGAAAAGCTTCTATGAGAACTGAATGAAGCATACATGATGATGTTATAACATGTATTCTGGTGTTGCTCAGATACAGATGGAGTGATTTTTAAATATAAACCTAGACACAAATCCGTATTGTTCAGATACCACCCGATAGACAAGGTAAAAAGCATCATTGTAATATTCAAATCTCAAAATAACATAAAGATTTGAGTTGCACATGGTAATATACACATTCAAAAGAGGCAATATTGTCTCTTACAATGATATCTCATTCTATCATAGTACTTTAATGTTTATAAAATGTTAAAGTGAAAATACATTGCTATTTATTTATCTTAATACTTACTCAATAGCAGATTTATATCGCGACATCGACAAACGGTGGGATTGAAATGGAAGTAGGTATTTTAGCAAATCATGAACACAATATTTTTGTACCTATCTAATGTCAATTTTTAAGATTACTTTTTTCGTTTTTTTATTTAAACAAAAAAGTCTGTAAAGGATTCGAAAAAAACAAGCAAATTGATAAACATAATTATGCGCCTTTACAATTAGTTTCATTAGTAATTATACTTGCAGCTTTCATGTTTTACATTATGTTCGTGATACGAACAATGTCTTATATTATAAGTGATTGTAGTCATACGAAAGCTTTGGTATTTCCATTAGGCGCTAAAAGCAGTATTTATTATGTATTTTCCGATACATATGTACCGAGGCTACTCAAATGAGAAATGTGCAATTAGCACAAGCATCGACATTTCACTGAGATCGGGAACTTTCGATTGCAATATAAACATTCTAATTAATAATCTTCAATTGCATATTCTCGACATAAAATCTGATTTACGTTGTAGGTAAATGTGAGGGATATTCGATCGATTTTCTTTTGTTTGGTGAAAGATTTAACGTTTCATTTAACACAATATTATATGATCTGTAAAAGTAATGAAAAAGGAAAAAATATATTATTGCTTATGTTTATAAATGAAAAAATATCGTTATTATTTTTAAGAGCAAGTCAGAGGAGAAACAATAACAAAAAACATCAATATTTTTCATTGAACTTTAGAACAAGTAAAATTTTAAAAATTATTTTATCATTTCTTGTTGTAATATTTTACAGCGGACAGAAATGCGAAACTTCCGTGTTTTATCTATCTATATGAGAACATGATATTGGTGTTGAGTAACTTTCAACTTATTAGATATATCTAGACATCTATCAGAAGCTTGTAAAGTGAAGTTTTAGGGGTTACACGTATGGGGATGATAGATATACCTACGATCTGGGAATAACGGAAAATATCATTGGTGTCTCGGTTTTCTGGTTTTGAATTAACTTATTAACCATTAAATTATTACTATTGGTAAAATAACCACTAGATATCAGATAATAACCGTTGACGATTATATCAAACTTTAAACAAATGTGTAAAAATATTAGGAACAAAAAATTTATTGAACTATTTATTTATTCCTTCAAAACCAAATACAAAACGATAAATACATCGCGTTGCCTAACCCCTAACGGATTTTCGGTTATTTTGTTAACCATATTATGTACCTACATTTGAACTTAATATAAGTTTTGAAGTTGAAAGGTAAATTATTGCTGATCTAAATTTATATTGTAAATAAAGTCGGATTGAAAAATATCGAAAAATTTAAAATCCGTGTTCTCTTCAAAACTCCTTCAAAATATCATATTTCATAATATAAATAATTCATCCTAAATTCCTTTCAGCTCACTACTCCTGAATGAAAGTTTTTTTTCCACATCTCTCCATGTTGTGCGATCCTGTGCTCTCTGCACTAAGTTGACATCAATAAATTGTTCCCGGTGATCTTCTCCGGCAATTTATAATCATGAAATTGTGTTCTTATTCTAGACTTAGTTTACATACATGGTATAGAAAACAATGAGCGTGAATATATGATTTTATGATTATCATGGATTATATCTAGGAATAATAATATGAAGGATATTATCATTTGGGCTTATCCGGTTCCCCGATTTTCCGCCACATTTAACCGCAATAGTACCAAACACAGTTTTAGAATTAAGAGCGTCATCAATCATGGATGTCACTTCGGTTACTACGTACGTACCACTTACTATACACAACTAACTACATCAGCTGTGCCCATTTTGTTCGGTTTATAGCGCAATTTATTTGAGGCTGCCACGAATCCCAATGTCCTTAAATACTACCGATATCTACAATTTCTTCCAACTAGAATTTAGATTAACCTCAAGTACAATGAAATTAATCGGTGACTTGTTTCACAGTAAGACATAAGTTCTTCAATATTTGGTTTTCAGAAATAATCAATTTTATACCATTTCATCTCTAAATAATGGATCTCTAATCCATTGATCTACTGCTTTGTATCGTACGTATCTAAAAATACAATATTATTTTACCATGTGTCGATTCGTACGCTTGTATGGATTTTTTTATTCAATAAATATACATACATCTTCTTCCCCTTGTCCAAGTTGGGTCGAGATCCCATTGCGCCTAGGTACCTCCTGCAGAAATCCCTGTCCACCGCTGCTTCCAGGACCTTTGGCCACTCCAAACCAAGTCTTTCAACACACATATTTGATACCTGCCCTTGTCAGCTTCTCCTAGGGCGGCCCACCGGTCTTCTGCCTTCTCCCACAGCCTCCAAAAGCCTCCAAAAGTGGTAGTCTGTCTTCTGGCATCTGAACCGCATAATTAAAACATATACAATAGGAATGTCGTGGAAAGAGGTGACGCAATTGGCACAGAGACGCTCTGAATGGAGGAGGCTGGTTTCTGCCCTGTGCTCCCGAGAGGAGCGTTGAGGGCGATGATGATGATGATGATTCGTTTTAATTATTTTTATAGATTTTTATATAAAACAAAACTGTAGACAGTAAGTAAGACATGATCAGTGAATAGACTAGTCTAGCATCTTTCTTACTGCTCTATATTTATCGCGTTATATTAACACATCAAAAAGATGGGAACATAATTTAAAGCTGTGAATTCATGTTTCAATTAGAGGTTTCATAATATATTTCTATTAAATCTGAAAGTAATACAAATAATAATTTTCATAGAATACCGATACTAATAATAATATGAAAGCTTTTATTGAGTATGTAATAGACTCAACCTTAAGAGGATTCGCTTACATTTTCGTTTGATTAATGATATACAAGGGAAATTGGATGTAAACCGTCAATTACTTGGTGAAAAATAAGATATTACGTTATACCAACAGAGATGGATGCGGTCAAGATAACAATATAACAGTGTGTATGTAGATATTATAATGGTATGGCTATGGAGCCGCCAAATGATTGATGTGTAGGTACGTGGTTTGATGATAGAAAACTATTCTATCTGTAATACATATAACAAGAAACACGATCACTCTATGATAGTATGAATATTGTTTTAACAAGATTGTTTTTATACAATCTTCAGATTTTTATTGATATTTATATCATCTTTTTGTATCTAATGATAATGTGTGTATATGTATGTATGTATGCTGCGTATGTTTGTACTTTATGTATCTATTTGTATGTATTTTGTAAATTGTACAATAAAAATTATTGATAGTTGACCAAAAACTGTAGTATTCTTTCGTCTACAAGAGTTCCCAAGGCCCGAACGTCCTTCTATTACAATACATCATTCCTCTGATAACGACATCAGAACTCTGAGAATGTACTGGGAGGAGGTGACCCAATTGGTGCAAAGAAGCTCGAAGGCTGGTTTCTCCCCTGTGCTCCCGAGAGGAGTTTTAAAAGGTGATGTTAGTTAGTTAGTTTTATCGTTGTTGTTTTTTACAATTTACCATTGTATGAGGTTACATATATGTTAATTTAACACATGAAACTACCATATTATAAGACTAAGAAAAGACAACGTCACCTCATTTGGTAGTACCCCGGACGGGACTTGAACCCGCAGACGTAGTTAGTTTTATCTGATTCAACGCAACTTTTAATACATAAAGAAGTTGAGAAATATGTGTAAATGGATAGAGAATTATGGTTTGTATTCGTAAAACATCTCGATTTACCAATTTACAAATTTACCGATTACAAATATTTACCAATTTCAATTCAGCTACGGGGTATATCGCGTCAATCCTGAACGACTTATTTTTTATTGGGACGACTTGTAAGGATATTATATGCACTTAATTTACTGTCTACTAGTTACCCCACTTGTGGGATATGCCGCGATATTGGATTTAGAGAGATGAAGAGAATTTGTGTTTCGCCAACACGGGGCAGAAAAGTTGATGAAACAAAACGAAGCCAAGGACATGATAAATATTTGTTCCGTGGTATATAGTATGTGAAAATAAATTTATTTATTTATTTTATATTTAACATTAGGTACATTGGTCACAACGTTAATAATAACAAAGTATCATAAAATTATCAGTTATACAATTCAATGCATAGAGATGGGTTTATCGCTAGATTGCGATATCTAAAAATAAAATAAAGAAGTAAAATTATATCAATGCAACCTGTTGCAATTTTCATAAAATGTATGATAAAATTCCAATATTTAAACTTTACTCCTGTGCTATTTCAAAACCGCAAACTTGTTAGCATATATGAGTATTTGATAGTGTTTGAAGGCGCAACAGAGAAAACTAACAAATTATTGTTTGTTTATACATGGATTAGTAAAATTCTATCCATATATTTTACCCTATTCTTTTCAAATTCGGTCACAATAATAATGACTTGAGACGTGAATTCACATCTTAAAAATATGTTTGTTTTCTTAAAGGCGAGTAGGCCCTATTTAAATTTAAATATTGAATGACAACAACGAGCTAACTGGATTGGCCACGACATCAGGCACCCAGGACTGCTCATCGCAATCGCAAAGGGTAGAACCGAAGGCACAAATGGCAGAGGCCTACCGAGAGACGTTTATTATATGGACCAACTGAAGAGGGACATGAACTATGGCCCATACGGAGAGCTGAAGAGACTGGCTGAGAATAGGGAGGAATGGAGAACAAAGTCAAAACTCGTTGCAGACTAATTCAATGGATTATTGAATGAATCCAACGTATTTTACCTATTTGTTACAAGTCTCTGGAATATTAATACAGAGGCGGATCCAGAAAAAATTAAATGGGGGGGGGGCTAAAAATATATTAAGCAACCTTTCCTTTTGTCGTAATAAAAAAAATAATCAAGTCACATGCAAAGTCACGTCAATAGACCCCGCAAGGTATATGCCATAGGTATCCGCCACTATGATAATATCAAACATTATTTGCATAATCTCACTTTAAATACGTGATGTAAACAAGAATAAGAAATAATAAATCTCATTTTAAAACAATGTTTTTAACAAAACAACAAATATCAGATTATTTTTCTAATGTTGAATAAATTTTAGTTATTAGTCATTTTGTTAAAACTTAATATAATAATACTCTAAGACTTCGGCTGTTGGGTTTTGTACTTTACGCAGGCTGTTGCTATCGTGCTTCGGTATAATTATGACTATTAAACGTTCCGAAAAAAGGTTAACAGATATTATCTCTTATCCCTATTTTGATAATTGGATTAATACCGCAGCGTATACCTGTATCCATAATAATTAATCCATGGATTAGTATGAACATAATAACATCAGCTCTCTTATTATAGCATTAGCAAATAGGTCTATACGATAGGGGTACTATTTTTCTTAGAATAACACTTTAAGCATATTGTCGGTGGGTTTTTGAGCCCTCCTATGTGCATAAATAAAGATTTTACATGAGATAAAAAAATGTATTTATTGCATGACATTTTCTATGTGTCTGATTTGTTACGTGAAAGGTGTCTAAGAAATTTTATAGTATATTGAATTTCTAGAATAAAAAAAGAACTCAGAAACATTTTGGCTACCCCACTAGTGTGAAATGCCGTAGTATGAATGAATGAATCGTTTTTTTAAGTACATGTGAGTTTTCACAAAATATAATCAAGAAAAGTATCACGAAAGAAATAAAATTTCTCTAAATAACATTTTTCCGTGAATTTCTCGTTAATAATAGGAGTATTATAATTTATTATACTTCTCTATGATCCCAATTATAATTATTCCTCAAATAGCAAATTTCTACTATCTATACCAGTGTTTCCCAACCTTTTTCTCCTCGCGAACCAAAAGTAAAATCCAACAGAATTTGGCGAACCCCCTATGTAGTCGTTAATGATAGGCAAAAAACAATAAAATTTTGTAAAACATTTATTTTACATATTGCACAAACATTAATAAGACTTAAATGATTAATATTAATAAGACTAAAATAAGCTATAAAAATTGAATACAAAAAAAATTAACAAACTGGTTCTTATTTCAGCACATGTTCCCTTTGAAAAAGCTCTTAATGGGATATTTTTGGCTGTTTCATGGAACAAAGCAATTGAAAGTTTGGCTCAATATCTGATAATTTCAGTCTTAGATCAGGTTCTGCATTTAACCTGTTTCTATATTTATCTTTCAGATACATAAGTATATGTTGAAAATCCTTTCTCTCACAGATATGTTGTGCAGAATGGTAATAGAACGTCTATGGCTTTTTTGACAGAACAGAATATTCATTTTTTATACTGAGCCAGAAGTTAATAAGAAGATTCTTTGGCCATTTAAAATCCCGCCATTTCGCTATTATTTTTGCGAACCCCCTTTGTACACATAGCGAACCCCCAGGGGTTCGCGAACCACCGGTTGGGAAACACTGATCTATACAATCTATTGTGAATAGTCCATTATAAGTACTACCTACTTAACTCCTAATACGAGTACCTGGAACTAGGTAATAATGAATCGAAACAGCACGATAGCAGTAGCACTCCATCTGCATGATTGTGAAATAAATTACATACAAATACATAGGCGAAAGAAAGCGAACATCAGCTGGAGTAAATAGGTACGCCACTCTGCACACTTCGATACAAGTAAAAGATTTTGCAGACAATTCTTTTGTGTTTGCATTATAAATGATTCTGAGAAGCTTTCGATCCGTCAATGTCGTTTTATTCCCTATTCGTGTTAGGGAGTCACTTGCAGTTTGAAACGATACAGCAAAAATTCTACTAGGTAGTCAATATCACAGCCGAACAAGCAGTGCGACCTGGATCCTGTTCCTACCTGGCTCCTAAAAACGTGTGTCAACGAGCTGACTCCAGTGATCGCAAAAATAGTAAACTTATCATTGTGTAACAGTGCAGTTCCAAGTGACTTCAAAAAATCGATTGTAACTCCTGCTTTAAAAAAGCCCAACCTAGACCCTGATTGCCCTGATAATTATCGTCCCATTTCTAACCTATCCTTCTGTTCCAAACTCCTAGAGAAAATAGTATCCTCTCAGATCACACATTTTCTGACCTCCACAGATGTTCTTGCGAAAAATCAGTCTGCCTACAGGAAGTTTCATTCCACGGAATCGACTTTATTGAGAACGACTTCTGATCTCATCTCAAGCATTGAATCTGGTAGCCTGGTACTAGTGTCATTCCTGGACATGAGTGCTGCTTTTGATACAGTTGACCATGGTATCCTACTACGAAAGCTGGAAAAGGAATTCGGCTTAAGAGATGAGGTCCACGAGTGGATTGCATCTTACCTAGCAGAGCGTGAATGTGAACTCAAGTTCAATAACACGCTGCCTGAAAAAAGCTCATGCATATACGGCGTTCCTCAGGGGTCGGTACTTGGTCCTTTGCTTTTCAATTTATATACGAATGAGCTTGAATTTCTAATCCAACAACTTGGTTTCCAAACGTATTCGTATGCTGATGATCGGCTTTTCTTCAAATCGTGCTCCCCTGATTCACAAGATCTACTAAAACAAGATGTTATTTCATGTATCTCTGAAATTTCGCACTGGATGTCAGTGAATAAATTAAAAATAAATCCTACTAAGACCGAATTCCTTTGGGTTGCTTCACCGAGACGACAACACCTTATAAATTACGACCCTATATCCATTCAAAACATCAACATCATTCCATCCAAACATGTTAAGTTTCTTGGAGCCTACATTGACAGTTCATTATCTATGGATAAACACGTCTCATCAACCGTCAGTAAATGTTTCTTTTCACTGAGGCAATTAACTCCCATTAGAAGATGTCTGACATCCCACGATGCTAGAACATTGATAAATTCCTTTGTGGTATCTCGGGTAGATTACTGTAACGGTATTCTGGCCAATTTACCGCAATACCAGCTTCAGAGAATCCAATCTGTGCTCAACGCCGCTGCCCGCTTAATTTTCAAAATGGACCATCGCTCCCATATAACTAGTACCCTCAAAAATCTGCACTGGCTCAAGTGCGCTGAAAGGATTGCTTTCAAGGTTTGCCTCACAGTCTTCAAATCCATTCATAATATGGCTCCATCATACATCTCCGAACTCTGTAGACAGCAAGTTCCAAATCAAAGACAAAGCACTCTTAGGTCAGGTTCTGATACGGGTGTCAGGTTGACGGAAATCGGTGTAAGAGGGAGACCTAAGTATTCCTTTCGAGCCTTCAGCTCGGCTGGACCATCCATGTGGAATGATCTTCCTGAACAAGTGCGTAAGACACAGTCTCTTGATCTGTTCAAGAGTCGATTAAAGACACACTTGTTTGGTATATCATATAAATGATATGAATTGTACAACTTATTGTTATTTATATATGTTTAGTTTTTATAATAGCTTATTAATATTTGTATTATATGTATCAGGCTTTAATCATAGGTATAAACACGATATTTTAGGATGCGCCCTTGAAGTGAATATATTCCACAAAACGGCGCACTATAAATTGTCTAGTTATTATTATTATTATTATTATTACTGGTTCATGCATGTATCTAGTAATATTCGATTACTACTACACAATCACGTCGTATTCCAAATGTGGTAGGCAAGAAGACAGAATGCCATTGTTATATTGCATGCTAGTTTAAACTTTAAAACCGATTACGCTCTTAAAGTTGTAACTGTTTTTATTGTACAATTAATATTCTTTTTATTTTAATTTAAGCGAATTTCCTAATTTAACGATTGGTGTGGGAACATTTTAAGGGGCCCCTTTAGCAAAAACGATAAAACATTCAATTTTTAACAAGTTTGGTACACAAACTTTCAAAACTTGTTAACCCTACGAACATTTTGATTTGATAAAATATGAAAACAAATATTAATTACCAATATCAAACTTTAACTTTAAAAAAAACTCGATTTTAGCTTCATAGTATTCGTTTATAAAAAAGCATATTTCTAAAAATCGAATTCGGGGGTGTGTTTGGTACATAAATGCACGAGAATCCTACAAATTTTCATAACTTTATTTTAATATTGTGAATATTTAGATAGTTATTACAATTATAGAACAAGAAAATCTAAGTATTTTTTTTGTTTTTTTTTATGGATATTGACCGACTTAAAAAAAATTTTTTGATAAAATTTCCCATATTTTGAAACCAAAAATCACCACATAAACTCAATTTTTTGTATACTAAAAAAAGTTTTCTAAATCTATAGTATTTATATGCTTGATAAGATGAATAAAATATATATATATTTCACAAATTATTTGTATTTTGATATGACAAAGAGTACCTAAATAAATCTTGTCAGTCTATGCAATTTATTTATTTTTTAGTAAAAAAACTAATATTGGTAATAAATATTAGATTTTTATTTTATTAAATCAATATGTTCGCAAGGGTCAACAAGTTTTGGCAGTTTTTCTATTAAATTTGTTGAAAATAGAATATTTTACCGTTTTTGCTAAACGGTGCCCTTAAGCAATATTATAATATTATCTTTAATAAATATTAAACATATAAAGAAATAAGATCGGTAGTTACTAATGTAAAAGCCCTAATCATCGTTAATGATCAAAATAAATACATGCACAAGAGGTGCGCGGTTCAATCCCAGGTGCCGGCAAGTTCCATTTTTACGACACATTTTTAGCTTACTGTGAAAGATGTATAGGTTTGGGCTTGCAACGAAAACCTAGATACAGTTTATTAAAATCCATATAAATATGCTCGAAAAGGAAGGACATGATTTGAATGTCTGAAATTAAATGTGTCAAACATAAAAAAAATACAACGAGCCCTTCATTATTTGTTGAGCGTGGTTCGTCGTGCAAAATTGCTTGGGAATTCAGCATGATACAAATTTTGCAATATTTTAGTTTGCATTAGTTGACAACATGTAAAAGTACATTTTGTCAATTCATATTATTTGAGTGTATGTACCTACTTACCTTCTTGTATCCTTGCATAAGTACAACGATATATACTCGTATTATGAACTGTGATAAATTCAGAGAAAGCTAATTTTAAATCGGTGTTACTTGCCCATTGATCAATACGAGGTACATTTCCCTCTATCCTAAACGAATGTTGATAAACAACAGGTAACTATATATCCATTACATCAGACAGACAAGCCAGTTGGCACCGAAATACGACTGTCTGTTACATTCAGCAAACAGTTAAAGGGTTCTCGTCTAAATTATTACAAAGAACAGCTGGAGATTATCCTTGTATTTTGTTCCACTCACCAAATGATTTCTATTTGCGACATCACGGTGAAAATTCGGAAATAGCAATATCAATTATGTATGAAAGGACTTATTTATGAAAAAAATATAGGAACTTATCTAAAATTTTGCAACCCATCTTTCGAACTTACTTATAAAATCAGGATTAGTTTTATTCTGTATTTTTAAACCCAAAATAGCAAAAAAATAATAATAAGTTCTACAAAAGAATGTTTTGGCTTAACCCAGAATAATTTAAATATGCATTCAAAGAATTTCTTGTTGTAGAAAAATAGAAAATTTAAGGTTTTTCCTGGGTCTGTATATGCAGTAAATCAGCTGACTACCCGTGTTGAATTATGTGGCTAAATAGATTATTAATTTGAGAATAAAGGGTACATATAAAGAGGTTAATTCTTTGTTACTGATCTTTATAAAACTTTGAAATATCTGTGATGAACTAATAAACTAACCTTTATTCCTGTGAACACGTTTTACGAAGCTGGCATTATTGTTTTCTTTGTACGGGTTCCTCCCCTGAACAGTTTGCCTTCATGATGAATCAGGTTACACTCAAATGAATACCAGTCAGTACAATGGAAGGGTAGAAAACAGGACAGGAATCGAAATGAACTTTGCTTAATTTTGTTTTTTGACTGTTTATTTAATATTAATTTAAATAATAAACGTATTTTTCTTATTTTACAGTGTTTTTCACATCTGCGTGAGTGAAGATATTAAGACGCCTCAACACCCCTTCTTTGTGATTTCATGCAAACGATTAGTAAAATTACAACCATTTTATTTTTAATATATTTTAAATTCTGGATAACATTTATGTTATTTTTTAAATTTATGTAATATTTTGAACATTTTTAAATGCGATTTTATCATTTTAGTTATATTTTGCTGCGAGAAATATAGTGAAAATAATTTTTGAAGATTACCGTCGAAGCGATGATAGGTTGAGTGGTGCTATTTTGAACAAATTATCCTTAATAATGCAAGAGTGCTAATAAAATTTTAAAACCAAGACAATTCTTAAAATATCGTGAATTTTATGATGCACCTTGATTTCTTTATTTACAACCCTTGGATTTTCTTAATTAATATAACAAACTGCAGACACATAAAAAAAATCATTATCAAAATAATGATAGAAAATGTTTATAATTCAACCATTTGTTTTATTTATATAATTATATGGTATGTTGTTTAACATGCATACTACATAGGTATATAACGTTATTATATGCAATAATCAAGACTATAGCGAGTTTCACAATTTTTTAGAATCAGAATGCCTACTCTGTGCCTAGTGAGAGCATGTGGGGGTGTGCTCGCTCTGTCTCTGAATTAGGAAGTAAATAAATTCAATTTGTAGAATATTATTTTATTTTATTTTTATTTATTTTTTATTTTATTACACCAATAAATTACAAATCTTATACATATTTTCATTGATGCTGCCCAACTAGGTATAACCTGTTCTAGGGCAAACATCTCACAAACATATAAATCATACTGAAACATATATACAATCACAAAAAGCATTCATCTCCTATATTAACACAATTACATTCATAACAAGAAAAACACTGCTGCAAACTGTCCATACATGAAACAACACACAATCAAACCATTTCTCCATAAAAATACAACTTTAATTTTATTTATACGTGACAACATACTGTCCATACATGAAACAACACACAATCAAACCATTTCTCCATAAAAATACAACTTAAATTTTATTTATACGTGACAACATACTCGTACTATTTTTTTATACTCTTTGCATATAAAGTTTTGGCTTATATTTATTAATAAAGCTATTTCATTTATTATTTAAATAATTTTCTCCGCGCCTCCTAAAAATTGTTGCCTGAAACCACTAGAACTAAATCTGAATTGTTCCTTAGGTAAGAACGGCTCTTAAGAATTTTAAGTGTTACTAGTATGTATAGGTAAGAATTAAATAAATAGATCTAGAAAAGGAAGTTTGATTTTTAGAATAAGTCGTAAAAGATTTATAGACCAACTCAAAATTAAACGTTGCGTCGTAATAAAATTGTAATAAAGAGAACTATTCTGAATGCAATACACGTTGATATATTTATTTACTGGAAGTTCTCTAGAGTAACATTTTAACATATCTAATGTCCCCAGTTCTATCCCTGCAAGCCGCCCATTGTGGAAGCAAATTAGTGTAACAAATTGACAAAACACTGGATGAAGCGCTTACTAGAGCAATAAATGGATGAGACTCACAGACAGCGACATAGAAATCATACATAATACATTGCAAATGTACATTGTATCATCATTTACATGAGAAATGTATGGGCGAAGCGACACGGGTGTGTGTTTTATATTATTTTATATAAAATAAATGAAATCTGTTTTTATTGTGTGAGTTGAAATAGTGGTCATGTAGAAAGAATCAATGAGAACAGAATGACTAAGAAAATAAATTTGACTGAAAGGAATGGTGCTCGGAGATGCGGCCGTCCGAGGATCAAATGGCAAGATCTTATAAACTAGATTCTTCGGGACGGTAACTCGTTGAGCACATTGAACAGGAGAGCATGTATGAGGAATTGTATGACTGTGACGGAAGGGAAAGGTGTGTGCAAGGATAGAAGGAAGTGGCGCTTGATCCTTTCTGCCTACTCCGTGAGGGAAGCAGCGTGATGGTACTCGTATGTATGTACGAGTTGAAATAATTTTTACACAAAGTACTTCACAACATTTCATTAGAATTTAGAATTACATTCCATTAAGTATAAATCATAACAGTAAAAATATGTAAACCATAGAAAATATTCATTACTTACCTAACTTACACTACCTATTTCACATTTCGACATACACTGCGGAGTTTCTTGTAAATTATAACACTCCCATTTTCTTTGCAAGTTTTCGATTGTCTTATTTTTTTATCGGCATAGAAAAGCATTTTGCATTTTTATTGCATTGCATGTAACGGTATAGTAGTAAAATAGCGAAATAAATAAAACAACTGTTTTATTTTACTATTTTTTTTATTTTAAAATAATTTTATTTTTTTTACAATATTATGAATCAAACAGTCATAACATAATATGTTAACATTTAATACACTCAACATATGGACCAGCGAAGATTCCACTCTTACCAGAAATGTCTTAGTCTTGAGAAAAAAAGCAAAAGTTAAAATTTTCTAAAAAAGTCAAAATAAATTTAAAAACAATAATAATACAATATTTAAAAATAACACAAAAATAAAAAAAGTAACAAATCCCAAAATACTAGAAATCAGTCTTTCAGTCTCATTAGTCATGAGAAAAAAAGTAAAAGTTAAAATTTTCTAAAAAAGTCAAAGTAAATTTAAAAACAATAATAATACAATATTTAAAAATAACACAAAAATAAAAAAGTAACAAATCCCAAAATACTAGAAATCAGTCTTTCAGTCTCATTAGTCATGAGAAAAAAAGTAAAAGTTAAAATTTTCTAAAAAAGTCAAAGTAAATTTAAAAATAATAATAATACAATATTTAAAAATAATACAAAAATATAAAATATAAAGTAAAAAATCCCAAAATACTATTTGATTTATTAATGAGAGAGACGTCTTTTGCCTTGTTAGGACATTGTCAATCAATTTAGTAGAAAATCAATTCTGTAAAACTTTCGTTTCTTTAGTCTAATTGTTTTGTGTCTTTTTTTGTAACAGATCTTTCCTTTGTTTACATGTTTTGTATGTATACAGAGGTTTAACATGTTAAAGGCTTTGGCCGTAAATATTTGTAAATAAATAAATAAATAAATATAGTAGTAATTTTTATTGCCTACATACAAAAATTAGTCTACTGGCCACCTTATTTGTGATAGAAGCCGTGATGGTATTGGTTGAAACATCTTGGTCTTTAATAGCAGAAGCCCCTGATTATTTAAACACCTGATATAATCAAAACTAAACTTGGTGTAACGATTATGGCAATAAGTAGGTACAGGAGATAAAAAAAAAACTTAAAATTACATTTTACAGAAACAATCGTTTGTACTTGGAACTTATGTTGCATAACTTTTTTTATGATATGCAATATAAAAGCTATTTTCATTTGTTGTGACAAAATCTCTAAGTTTTCAGCACAATTTCTATACGAGTTTTTACTTTTCAGTTCTGACAATAGCTCGTCTTTTCAGGAATTTTTCATTCAACACGCTTCTTAAGTTTTACACAGGATATTCATCCGTATTCTCAATACTTTTGCTACGGGTAAAAAAGGTTATTATTCTACAATACCATGTTAGGATATTGAACAATTCATTTAAACATTCCAGCTGTATTTTGACGTTACGTATTTTTGAGATTTCCATTCTTTTCACTTATAAAAGTTTGCTGAATAATGCAGAATTTTCAAAAGGAAACACTCATTTTGGGAAAAATAAAAATGTTAAAAACTATCAACAATTTTATTCGCTAAAATACCGATAAGTTTACATAATCTCGACACAGTATAGTGCTTGGAATCAATGTTACCCGACTTCATGGTTTTGCTATACAAAATCAATATCTTATGGTAGATAGGTAATAAAAAATATTATTTTACTGAATGTATGTAAGTTCACTTACATAGCTACATTTTTATTTCAGTACAAATAGATTAATAAAATATCTCTACATAATTGTGTTGAAGGTTTACAGTTTTAAATACAATAATAATAATAATAATAATAAAAAGATGATTTGTATTTGGCGCTGTTTCATGGTCCGTGACCATCTCAAGAGCGCCGTGGCTTTTTAGTCAAGTTGGAAGCATCTTCTAGGTCAAACATGAAGTTCATGTAACGCTGCTGCCACTGCAGAGGACTCTCTATCTTTATTGGCATCACTTGTTCTCTGCCTCAGGCCATCCCATATCTTGGTCATGGTGTCGTACATCTCTACGTTCTTGGGATGACTCTGGGGGCACCCACGAAGATTGTAGATTTTCTCAACAGCCGACGCGAAGTCCTTCTTTTCGAGCGTTCCACTTTGGTTGACATCAAAGAAAACGTTGGACACATAGAGAAGCTTCTTCTTACGGAGATCTGAGATAGGCATCGTGGTAGACAAAACAGTATTTTTGTCTCTTTCACCCGCTGTGTTGTTGCGAGTAGTCGGTGTTGTTATCCTTCTCTGTTACACTACTGTACATACACTGATCCATACACGCTGGCACTTGTGAGACAACAGAGTGATTCCCGGAAGGGGTCGGTTTTTTTAACACGTGTTTTGGCAATAGAAGCAGGAATGTAACACAAAATGATGACTTGTTAAAGTTTTGAAGAGACAATCAACAATAATGAATATTAATTTATTTCGAGTTTTGATGAAGTTTAAGAGATGATGAAATGCAAAAACTACGCGGTTTTGAAATGTTAGCGTGCACAAGAAAGTTCAGCACTATGGGACCGATATCTTTCGTAAAATCAAATTATTTAAATGAGCGGTTTGATTTGCGTGGCGGCAGCCAAACGGCGCGCAACCCACTCAATGGTTCAAAAACCCAAACAATGTCATAATAGTTTTTGCTACTAGAAATTTATACCAGTCTTTCATAGAGTAAAACGATTTTGTGATTCTTGACCTTTAACGTTTCTCTCCGGAGCACAGGGCAGAAATAAACCTCCTCTGCTCAGAGCGTCTTTGTGCCAATTGGGTCACCTCTTCCTAGGACAGTGTTTTATGAAAAAGCGACGTTTAGGCTTTAGGCCGTTATCCAAATTATCAATACACGAGCCAGCTAAGACCATCGTCTTAACCGTATTAAAGAGACTATA
Source organism: Athripsodes cinereus (assembly GCA_947579605.1). Taxonomy (NCBI): domain Eukaryota; kingdom Metazoa; phylum Arthropoda; class Insecta; order Trichoptera; family Leptoceridae; genus Athripsodes; species Athripsodes cinereus. Next base: position 9,363,751 of record OX388320.1, on the reverse strand, counting down.
GATCTTTGCTGAATGCGTAAGCGCATAATATTGTTTCTGATAGGTATACGCATAAGTAAACGATACTAATAAAAAAATAAGCTATTTAAATCATAGAAGATAACTGTAAATATGAATATTATCTTAAAGTATATAAAAATACACATTAATAATTTATTTGGTCTCAAATTACTCACAATAACATTATGAAGCACAATAATATGGAGGGCTGGAATACGATAGCAGATTTTATAATATGCAGGAAGTAGGGAAGATCACTCTAAAGCTATCAAATATTACATGACTGGTGTAATACGAGTAGGTAGGTACTATTATACTGTAATAACATTGTAACTCCGCTGATTACAAGATGTAACCCGCGAGGCATGACTCTTCCATCAGTCACAAAAGGTAACTTGGTAGTAAGTAATTTACATCCATTATCAATATATTTCACGTTAAAGCTTGTTCATTTGGTTCAACTTGAATTACACAAATGGAATATCGCACTTGTATTGAAAATAAAATCAATCAATTGAGGCAAAATATTCCTTTTGAGGGTTGTATTTTTCATATCCAATTTTCTTCAACTTATTTTGCGTGCATACTGTAGGAAATTTGACAATTTGGTCATAGTCGTACACCGTTTTTGGACAATGATATTTCAAAAAAAAGAAATTTTCATGGAAAAAACTAATGTTATTTATTAAACAATAAACCGCTGTTGCCTCTGGAACAACAATATAACACGTACACTTTCTTAACAAAATTCACATACTTACACACCATATACATACAATTGAATATAAAATTTAAGATGAAAAAACAGCAGTATAAGATATGAAATAATTAAAATATAAATATTCTGGGGCTTTCAAAACCAGAGTCACGAAAAAGTGAATTATTTTTCGAAAGATTCACTAAGCCATGGCATGGACCAACCCAAAAAAATGCACTTCATTAGTAGCTGTGTTATACACCTTGTCAATTTAAAATATCCTATTACTTATACACGTTTAGGAATATTTAAAACACATATTATGCAATGTTTACCAGATGGAATAATAATATGTAAAATTTTGCCAATACTAACGACAAATTATACTCGTTTTTCATCGAATTGTGACCATCGGACATTAACCAATATTATCCAATATCAAAATTTTGAACAACTGTGATTGATCAATTATGGTTGAAACGTATGATAAATGCTTTACGTGGTGTCTTTTACTTTAGGAGGGAACTTATTTGCATAAGTCTCTTTATAATTTCAAACTATTCGAGTTGATAGTCGAGTTGATTAGCGATGGGGAACGACATTCACTGAGTAAATCACATAACTTATATTGCTATGCATAATATTATTATTGACGTTTCTCTCAGAGTACTTGGTAAGTTATTCATAAATAATAATTAAGTAATGCATATTCATGTAATTATTATTGTTAAGTTCTTATACTCGACGTCCATATTTATAAGACATTTCATATCATTCACAATATTGTTTTTGATGATAAATAAATCATGAAGTATCTTAGTATGTATCTAACGTGAAAATTTATTTTCCTTTACATAAATTATAGGTTTTTTTGGAGAGAATATTTAAATAAGTTTTAGTAATTAAGGAAGGGTATGTTGGAAGATATCGCAATCTAGCGATAAACCCGCCCTTTGAGCACTGAATTGTATAACTGATAATTTTGTGATACTTTGTTATGTTTACCTTTTATGTAATTATTTGTAATCAATGTACAGTAAAGAATGAATAAATAAATAAATAAATACATCATTGATGTTGTAACCAATGTACAATAAAGAATAAAAATTAATAATAACTTTAGCTATTCAAAACTCATTATCGTCATTAGTGTATTAAACATTCCTTCTGGAAGCAAAGAGAGGATACTTTGTGCACTCAAACCGATTTGTTAACAAAGATTGAGTTGTTTTTACTTCAATCAATCGTCATCCAACGCTTCTTGATACAAGTCAGAGACCAACCTTTCTATTCATATTGGCTTTCTATTCACAGTGACTCACTGTCAAATGGCCAGTTGAGTCAAATTGTCATAGGAACGGTGTACTGTGAAAGATGGAGTCCTGGCTGGGTTCATTTGGTTTATTTATTTACTAACTTTAAACTCAGTCTCATTTTGAGAGTAATAGTCATTAAAATATTAGAATAGAAACTTCACAACTGTCACAGAAATTTTCACGTTGAGTGTCTTCTTTGTAAATAAAATAATATACGATTTCATTATTCAAGATTACACTCATGCAATGCAAGTTTTCATATATTGCATAATTTTTCCTGTTACTTGTCTAGAGCGAATATATGTATAAGCACTCATTAATTTAGCAAGCATGCAAACGGACTCGTATATTCGATACATTACATTATGTGCTGAATGGGTAAAAACAAAATTACTTAAGAAAATCATGTTGCAGTGAAATAAACGTATATCTATATATAATAAAATAAAATAACTGATATCACTCGCAAATACAAAAAGTCTAAAAGGGGAATATATTTTAAAAATAATCTGTGAGCACCTGTGTACTGAGAGCTTCCTTATGTTGTTGTGTGACTAAAGAACCATAAGAGCAGTTGTAGTCTGAGCTGCCTTACTATAATAAGTAGGTACACAGGTTACTTCCTGTCTCCGCTAACCACTCCACAAATACATCATACTTGTAGGTACCTACTCTTTCTAAGGATCCCATTCACGCATCCATCCCTTTGTCCTTAAAAACACAAGTGTTCTTATTTTCAAATATATGTATAAGTATATACCTACATACTGCTAATGCTACTGCGAACTACTGTCTCCACTGATATCACTATAGTGTGTTTGCGAAATACTGTTCCTTGCATAATAATTACCGAATTAAAAATCTATACCCACGTTTCGTTCATAATTTTAAGACTATCTATAGGTCTTGTTTATTCTTTATTTCTTTTTAACTATAATAGACTCTTTTAGTATTCATAGTTCACGTTTGCTTTCCATGAGACCTCTCATGAGAAGTCTCATTTGTAAGTTACCTTTTTATTCACGGTTTAATATAAAAATGATTGCAAGTAAACACTGTACATTTCATTGTTTTGTAACAATATGAAATCATTATGTATTACCTATTACTCCATGTATTCATAATATTATTACAGTGTGCAGTGGTTTATGATTGAATAATAATGATTTGGGTAGAAGGTGGAACCCAATTTAAACTTTCTGCTTGACTGACAGAGCGGGCAATACTTCGTGGCAATATCGTCTATAGCTACAAGTCGGCAGAGTCTTGTGGTCAGTCAATGTCCGTTACCGGGTGTAAAGGAATTTTCAAAAATTATCAGGAATAATTATAAAAAAAAAACTAAGAACCAGTAAGTTTAACATTTGCGAGAGGGGTTTTAGTGTTATCGTTTAAGAAATAACCAACGTCTGTTACCGGTTTCATGAGTAAATATAGAACGCATCCTCTACCAGCGACTTTGAGTCAGTTAAACACTGTTTAATGGTACCAAATCAAAATCGTCCGGAATTATCATCATCATCAGTGAGTTAGTATCCATATCACACATTCTGAGTATTTTCTGTTACAACCTAAATGATTTGTTTTTTCGGCTTAACCTTAATCTCGATTGATAGGTTTATATATTCTATTAAAAATAAAAAAAAATAGTATAAGATTTATTTTTCATGTTTATTTTAAATAATATCGATAGTTAGAAGTATTGAAATTACATTGAAATCAATTTTTTATGGCTATAAAAAGTCTTATACCACTAACTGCTTCATAGAGTTTTTATTTAGTTTTTAGCAAATGTCAAAATCACAAAATTAACCATTTACTTCAAAAAGTTTTTAATGTTTTTTTATACAAAGAGAGCTTTAATCCAACTGAATATTAAACAAACATTATTATTTAAATTATTTTTTACCATTTTATTCCACATTTTACCTACTGTTTGAATTTGTAACGTAATACCTTCTAAATAAAGTTTATTATTATTATTAATACAAAACTGATTTAGTAATACAATTGAAAATTCCAGGATATTTTATTGTTTAATTAATTCAAAATTTTCATCAACCAACATCAATAATTTTTTTTTTATAAAAAAGATATACCTACCTATCTGGGTTTTGTTATAAACCCAGATACAACTTTATACACCTTCCACAGTAAGCTAAAAGCTTGTGTCGTGAAAGGGGAGTTTGTCGGCACCTGGGATCGAACCGCGGACCCCTTGTTCAAGAGGCCGAGACTCTACCCCAAGGCTACCGACGAACTCAATTATTTTGATAATTTCATGTTCTCAAAATATTTCCTTGAAAATGAAATGAAATATTTACCTATCTATATTAACTTTATGCTGGCTTCCTTGTTATATTTCGATATATCAAAGTTCCGTTCATTGTTTGAATATTTACGAATAACAGAAAATGAAACAAAATATCCAATTTGTATCAAATTTGCACCGTTATTATGTATATTAGCAAAATTATACCAAACGCGCATTTTTTTAAAATTAAAAATTAAATTTAGGTACCTACTTTCATCATATTTTTTTTTCTCAAAAATAAAATCACCGATCAATATATTACACCATATTGATTATCTCATAACTATTTCATACTTTTTATAATGGAATATAAAATAACATAATTTCTTTGATACCTACGCGTCGTGCATGATATTTAAAAAAGTGTATTTATTACCTTATTTTTTGATCATCCTGTACCGATATGAGCTGCGCGCGCATCCATAGATCCGCAATATTATGATTAAGATGATCCAGATGACGTTACTGTGGTGTGTTGTGTATTTTATTTATAAGATCGGCGCAGTGACCTGCAACCCTCCGACGAAACGGTAAGTGGTGCGCACCCGCTGTATGCGTCTCAGTAGTGATCACGTGTTGTTCCATAGTGCGCGATCTTTTGTTTACATTGATCACAGTATTATTGAAACAACGTTTTGGGTAGTGTTGTGAAAGATTTGCCAAAGTTGTGAAAGTTTTTAAAAATAATTATTGTAAAATATTGTATGATTGACGTGTTTCAAATTCAATTTGGACGATTCTTTACTTATGTACAGTAATAAACAAATAATATTAATTGAAGTGTAATGAAATTCAGTAGACTTGAATTTTGGTTATAAAGTTGTTGTTTATATTTTGTGTTTATTTGGTGTTTTTTTGTAATAAAACTGAACTTACATAAATATATGACATAATAACGAAAACTTCATATACCTTTCAACATGTAAGTATAAATAAATTAAATTATATATTATTTTTTTAAGTTATCCTACTGGTATTTATTTTATAAGACTTCGTAATATTATAATATGTATGAATAAAAATACTATATTTTATAGTTTTACCTATGTACTATATTTTATTTGGAGTAGGTAACCCGAGTTTTGACAACATGTAGTGTCGTCGTCAGTTTGATAATGTCGTAAATAAAAAAATCAGTAAAAAATATTTTATCTTATTCATAGTTGTATTGGTATTTCATTTATATATTATATATTATAAAATATATTTACCGTGCCTTGTGCGTGGTTGGTTCGTTGCTGTGGAACGAACGAAATTCCCTATAATTTGCGAACTCTGGAGAGTGTGGAGGTGTTCAAGGCAGTGTTAAAGACCCTATTGTTCAGGAGACGTTATGATTCTTGAATGGGCCCTTGCGTTGATTTTATTCCGCAAAACGGTGCATCTCAAAATAATTGTCTAGTCGTTATTATTATTATAAATAAAATAAATCAAAAACCAAACAAATACAAAATCTTATGTAGGTATTAAGTATAGAAGTACCTAACATGACTTACAATAAAATACATATAGTACATAGGTATATACTATATATAGTTATAAAGGCTTTCATTTTCTATATACAGTAACAATGTGCGTGCTAACAAGTATAAAGTATTATACATATTCACATTATATAACATTGCAAGATGTTTGTAGTCACAATAATATTATATTCCCGAAGGTCTTTTCAATTATACGTTGTTTCAAAACACAAAAACAAAATAAAATACTTAGAGTTGAACAAAACACAAATAGAACAATCATAGAATAAAGTCTGTGTTTGGAATCGTGAAATTAGTCCATTTAAGTCTGTTTTTCTTGGGATATGTAAAAATGACAATATTACACAATTTTCACATCTTGCTATTTTATTTAATTTTGATTTCATGGTTTTATTTGGTACAAAAGTATCATTGGCCGTGGTTTTTTTGGATTATCTGACTTTTACACACACTTAACCCTTTTTGTACATTTTATAATTGTGTAAATTTTGGTTCCTTTCGGCAAAGAATTGGTCTCCCTCTTTTTTCGTTGTGTTTTCAAGTGTCTTGTCAAAGGCAAGTGTTCGAATAAATAAAGACGTTTTACATTTTAAATTCACCGATGGGGTATGCCACCCATCCTGAATGATTATTTCTTATTACATGTAATAAACATGCAGGATAGCTTTCTGGCTATCCCACTTGTGGGATATGACGTGATGGAGTAGTAGTATAATTATGTAGTTTTTTGTTTTAATATCTAAACATTTATTAATTCTTTTACGACATCTTGATATTTATAGTTATGTCGATTGGTTAGAAAATAAGTTACCTATTCAGTGCATGGAAATAAAGTAATGGATTGTTTAAGTTTTTCTATGTTAGTTAGGTATATTATATTACGGTTGGTAGTAACTATTAACATGTAAATTGTTGTAACGAGAGGTTACATATTTGTTTACATAGGTACTTGTATACTTAGATTGTAATAAGAATTAAAATTAGTATCTAAATGGTTTTTATTTACGTAATATTAGTTGTACACATTCATAACACAATCTCACACATTACTTTGGTCAACTGGATGAAATTGCCTCCAAGCAATAAGCTAGCCAATCGCTCATGTATTTTTATTAAAGCACGTGTTATGATTATTACATTACAGCTGGAGTTTTGTGATCAAGCCATATTAATTAATTTTGTACATTAAATATTAGAGATAAGGTATATAGCGTAATTCTGCGCCAAAAACAGTAAAAAAACCATAACTAAGAAAAGATATCCGAGTACTTTAATATCCGTAAGTTTTCTTTTCATGTTTCATTGCGTATATATGTGCTTTTTTCTTGAATAAATTTCATTTATTATGTTACAAGTAGCTACTTCCTTCCTGACATAAAACGTACCTAGAAAATACTAATACATATAATATGAATTCACATCGCATTGTTTTCTCGTTACATTTACTTTGATAATAAATTCTTTAACAGATTTTTCTTTGGCAGAGTATCAAAAACCATCAGAGGAATAGTGAAAGCCTAAATTTAAGGCCCTTGATTATCTGCCAAAGATAATGCTTTATATTGTTTTATTGTTATAATTTATTATGATGTATTTTTACATTTATCATTTATTACGCAGTTAGACAAGCAAAAAACAGACAATAACTACAAATTTAAGTGCAGATAAAAAGGTAAATCTTTCAGAGGTCAACTATTATCCTACAATATACTTTTATCATCACTGCAACTCAAGGGTTGCACCCTCCCTCACCAATGAATGTTACAGGAATGCTCCTATGTCATCCATACTCTTCATAAAAATTCTTTCCAAGGAAGGGCTTAAGATTAACTTGAAGGGCTATCTTTGACAAAATCCTTCCTGAAATTAAGAACAACCGTTAATATTCACCAACTTTTTACTTTAACAATACAGACTTAAAATTAGCTAACAGTTACCAGTTGTTTGCTGAGACTTATACAAAAGTTTAAAACTATTATGGAAATTCTTAAAACTAGATACATTTTCCTTGGCTTTCACATTTTTACAAACAAATGATTACTTCAAGACGAAGTGTTTGTTGTTCACTCAGTATCTGAAATCAAAGATACATTAGGTCAATTACACCGGTTGCCTATAGTATTACAGCAACTGTCAAACACATACAAAACTTTTCAAATTTAAAAAAAAACTGTCAAAAACTATATAAGTTGATTTTTAATATTTTTTTATAGCCGCATGCGATTGTTGACACATAATCTTTATTATTCTGCAGCTTTAGGTCAATGTGATGTGCAAAAAGAGTACATAGAATACTAGTACATCAAAATTGAATTATAAAAGTAAGTGAAAAAATTTCGTTAAAATGAAAACGAATTGTCTGCTTTTGTGACGTGAGCTTTTTATAATATTAATATTTTTTAAAAAGTGAATGTGTAGTACTCAGGGAGAATTCAAGATAAAGGCACATAATTGAAATGCTCGAAAAACTAGGACATAAAACACGTATACTGGTTTTTCTTTTGAGTCTTTGATACATTGATGCGGTCGAATTTTTCACATCAAATGAATTTCACAAAAAAACACAATTTACTCTCCTCGTCATTGAATACTTTGTTTTTTATTCAACGTAAAGTGGAAATGAAATAAAGTGTAATGGACCTAATTCATGCGGTTATATACCTATCCTTTTTTACAACTTGGCTTAAGGTTATTTTGTTAGAAAAAGTGTTCAGAATACAAAATAGATGTTTTCTTTATAAAGTTTTTTTCATTCTATAAGCACTGTTTTTTTATGGTATAAGTATAGTAATTTGGTATTAATTGACTTTTTCAGTTTGAGAGAAGCTTGCAGAAAATATAGACTGGTCTTGTAAAAGAATATTTTAATTAGTTTTTCAAGCATATGACAGGATTCAGGGACGACGAAGTTCCCTCTTTGTACATAAACTCATACAAACACAGTTATTTTCTTTCCTTTTACATTTTTTTTTCTGAAATTATACACAATTAACAAAGACTTGGTCTCCCACTCCCGTAATTCTTCGAGTGCCCTGTACACCGGCAGGTGTTCAAAAAATAAATACATACTATACTATACCCTCACGCCGTATCCCAAGTGGGGTAGGCAGAGAGAACGGAATACCATGTCGCTCTATCCTTACATACTTCTTTCGCTTCCTCTACATTCATCCAGTTTCTCATACATGCACGCCGATTCCTCTTACTTAACACGCGACCGTCCTTGAGAATTAAATTCACGTGGTTAAGCCACGTAGTTCTTGGACGTCCGCGCTTTCTCACACCCTCTCTTTCAGATAAATACACCCTCTTCGTCAATCTTACACCATCCATTCGCTCCACATGACCAAACCATCTCAATTTATTTACACGCATTCTATCAACAACACTCCTCTTGCACATTTTACTAAATACATTTTACATCTTAAATTCTGCGATTAAGTTTTGTCTCCCATCCTGAATGTCATATTTTTTTAAATTAGTATATTAAGTATACTTATTTATGCAAAATACCATTCAAGTTATGCATTCAACCATGTTTTTAAGTTATCAACTATATTGAGTTGCACGTTGGTTTGTTATTGCAATAATGGTTAGTTTCGAATTTTATGGCAAACCAGGTGATTGGTTGTAAAAACAAAGTGCTTCCTGTTAAAAATAGAGTAGGTACCATAAAGCTCTTTCTGCCCATAACGGAAGTGCATACAGTACAAAAGTACACACAGTAGGTAACAAATTGTAGTAGACAGTTCTAGATGTTTATTAGTAGCTTTACTCAGCACACTTTTGGAATTTAAAAGCTTTCAATATTAACCTACTACATAAAATGGAAGAGTAATAGATATCTGTAATTTTGATGATTGTATGCATTTTTTATTTAAGTGCTCATTCATGTTTCATTTTTGTGGTTATTAAATTTTGATTGGCTGTCGTCTAAAATAGTCTGTCCCATTGATAAGTCTAGACACTGTTTTTGATACTTATATTTTGTGGCTGTTGTATGAACGGAAAAAATAAAAAAAAAACTCTTATTTAGACATTCCTAACATAATCTTGTCATTGAAGCAGTGTTGTAAAAGAGAGTTATCCAGACCATTAGGAATCTTGTTAGAGAAAATGTTATGTTCTGTAAACATTGCAGGAAAAAATACAATATTTTTAGGAATAATATATTTGTTTATTTATTTAACATCAATCACAATCAATTATTAACGAATTTATTACAAAAAAATATGGATATTTACGGAACACATAAAACTCTTTCTATCATAAAAACAATAAGTAAAATTATCATCATCATCTCCTGAGGATCGTGACCATCATGCCTCGTTCTGTCGACCATCTGTCTTCACCTTGAGCGATCCTCCGCCATGTGCAAGGCCCCGTGTAGTGAACTCTGTGTGGCCTCTTTTATTTGGTCGCTCCATCTTACTGGTACTCGGTCCCTTCTACGCCTCCCTTCTACAACCCCAATTATAATTACTCTTTCCAGGTTTTCATAAATTAAAGAGAAAATATTAAATTCATGATATTTTGATGAAATCCCTGTTTTGGGGTAGCCAGGTGACTAACTGAGTATTATAAACATGGAAGTTGTCCTTTTCGCGCCGATGAACAAATATTACATTCAAAATTATAAAAGCTTTGCTTCAATTTCCAATACAAAGAAATCATATATAACCTACCTGTATTAAAAGTAAACGCGTTATTCTTACCGCTTATCCATGGTATCATTCATTAATCCTTTGCAGGATACAGGATAACGTTATTATTATGCAAGTTAATATTATCAATCATTTAGGATGTATGGCTGGCTGGCGGGTCAAACGTGTTTGAAAGGATGTACAGATAATACCTGAGAATGAGTATGATGTTAAACTTATAAAGTTGCATGCGCAGTTGTAAATGATGACCCGAGCTTTGTAGGTAGTTTTGGTACTAAATTTACAATTATTAAAACCTTTAAAGGTTCAAGTAATAATTATTGTAATTATCTACTTACGAAGGTATAGATACGCAAGCATATAATGATTATTTTGTCAGTGGGAAATCTAATATAATGATTTTTGAATATGGGAGCTAAACATTTCGGTGCGACTCTCAACGATTTGCAGTCAGCGCGCTTTGCGATATTTCGGACACATTGCAAGAAGAGAGCATGACAACCTGGAAAAAATAATTTTGACTGGGGTTGTAGAAGGGAGGAGGGGAAGGGGCAGAGTGCCAATAAGATGGAGCGACCAAATTAAGGAGCCCACACAGAGCTCACTTCACGGGGCCTTACACATGGCGGAGGATCGCTCAACATGGAGACAGATGGTTTACAGAACGAGACATGATGGTCACGATTCTTAGGATTGAGGGACCGACAGAGATGATGATGATGAAATAAAAAAAAAAAAAGGTTTAATCATGTTATGTTTTATCAGAATACGCGGTTATCTCCTTAATATCTGGTGTTATGAATAATAGGTCTTTTGTTTTGTTTCATATCTTGATTTAAGTCAAGCTTCAAAAAAAGATATAATATGCTTGTAACATAATATTAAATTAAACATCGAAATATCCTTCAAAAATCACTCGATACGTATGGATTGCCGACTTACTACTACGAATTTAACATACCTACACGAGAATACATGAGGAAGACATTTTTCCACTTCTTAGCTTGAAAGCAGAAAAAAACTTTCATTGAATTTATACAGTATTAGGTTCGTTTTAGGTAATGTTACTAAATGACACAATTTAGATAATTATACAAATAATATAGAAAATTTATTTATTTATTTATTCAGATATTCACGGCCGAAGCCTTTTACATGTAAATAATTTAGTATACATACAATATATGCATACAAAAAGTATTTTCCTTTTAAAAAAGACACAACACAATTAATTAGACACAAAACAAGGGTACAATTAAAAATAATAGTGTAAAGATGGATGTGTTCAACAATATTGCATTCCTTTATTATTTTCTCTTTTCGGTTTTTTGATGCTTTTGAAACTATAAACATTTCATTTAACTTACTTCAAGGGTAAAATAATTATTTATTTCACATTTCTTTACCTAAGGTAAATATTGCGGTGTATAATATTTTCGTATTTCTTAACACCTGTAAATAAAATTATTTTGACATTCAATTTTTTTTACAATTTTATGCATATTGATTGAAGATCAAAGGTATAATTATATAACTGCATATTTAATTGTAGTTTAAATAATTATTTACAACCTGCATTCCATAACTTACTGTCACACCTTATATACGTATACTTATCAAACTCGCACATTTCATGTCTTGCGTATCAACTTAATGTGGTGTTCTCACTTTGGCGAATATCACCAGCGCACCAAAATATCGCCAGCTATTTGAACCGTGTGAACAAAATGACAGCTAGTCTGAAACGATAAAAACCAGTAGAAACGATATCGTCTCGAGTTGACCACCTTCCAATTTTTTCGGCCGATTGAACGATTTGCGCATGCGCAGATGTGCGCGGCGTTCGTATCTATGGTAAAAACTTTATAACCTATAAATTTTATAATGTTTCCCGCTTCGTGACAGCTGTTATTTTTGTTGTTGGTTTGTGGCGTTTGTTTCCTTAATTAAAAGGCGCCTTACAACCCCTACTATAACATTTTCGACTAAAAATAAACACTTCGCGATCTCCATCTCGACGTCCGCCATTTTGAAAACAGTGTCAAAATCAAAGCGCATCTGACAGATCTTTTCTATATCGGTGGACTGTGTGAACAGGTGTGACGATGGATGGATATCCGGCGAATTTTGTTTTTTCGCCTGGCGATATATTTTGAAATTCGCCTGGCGATATTCGCCAAATGTGAACACCCCATATGTGATGGATTTTACCATATTATATTTAATTTTTTTCCTGTTTTATATGTATAAGCGCATTGTTTAATGCAGATTCGAGTCCGTTTGATTACTATTGAGACTAATAAGAATTCATTGTGTACCTAATGAAAGTGACATTGTCATTCTTATGTTTTATTTTATACTTATATATTTTGTTATCAAGCATGAAATCGTTTATATACATTGTTGATTGTCGAACTAACAAAACATGTCCATTTGTCGATCCAAAACATGTTCATAAAATGTTATAAGTATTTATCAATTGCTAGAAACATATTAAGATAAGATCAAATAATCATTCCTAATTATGTAAGGAGCAGGTGTCGTAGTTCACCTGACTGTCGATATATTCCCAATACATAATGTACTTCCTAATATTCTTATAGAGGGGTCACTGATTGGATTCTATCACACCAGCTGTGAAGGTTGTCAGAATCCAGTCGACCCATTCTAAATTAGTATTATTGTTAATAGAGAAAGATAGATGTACATACAAAGTTGTTCTGCTTTGGACTTTCGAGAGGGTTTATAGTAGGATATAGTATGTATAAAGAATGGGGAAACTAATGAAGAAGTATGATGAAAAGAAGGAAGCGTGTTGTGAAAATTGGAAAGAATATTAGGAAAATACGAAGGGGTCTGAGTTCTATAGACATAGTGATGATTAGGAGAGCAAATATTATGTGCTTTACAGTATAGCCGATAGAAAGCAATGAGAGGAAAATTGCTGAACCTTGAATTAGAAGGTATTTTGTAAAGAAAGCTATTTTGCTAAAAAAAAATATAAATAAGTACCTATCTTTGTATGTTTTGACAGAAATAATGTTTTGATAGATTTGTATTGGAATTAAAAATGTTCTTCTGCATGTTGCGTCATCACAAATGGTGTAACCAGTTTTTAAATATTTTCCTCAATTTTACGTCATTCCTTAAGAAAGTATTTATGCTTTTCACATGTATATAATAATATGTGAATTTGATGTTTATTTCCTTTGTAAAGCTGACACAACTATGAACACTAGTAAATGATTAATTGTGATTATGAAAAAAAAAATATAATATGCATAAAATATTATTTCCCCTTATTTCCAATGAAACCTGTTTGTTTATAAAAAAATCAATCCATAGAGTTTAATTTTTTTGAGGAAATTCTATCCTCGTGGGTTGACAATTCAAAACAGGATGATTCGTGACTCCATTATTACGGGGTGAAAATCAAATGATGAAAGGCCAGGGCGGATTTGGAAAGTACGGTATGTGTCTGCAGTTTCGCTTAGCCGGAAATCCGGACAGTCTGTCTATATAATAATAATATGTAAGTAGTAAGAACCTACGTACGTTCAATCTTCATGGGTAGATAGAAGATCAGCTGGGGTGAAACAATAATACCAGCATGTAATTGAAAAACAAATAGCATTATTCGTGAGAATAACAATAATACTGACAGACATTTAAAATCTGCAGTTCAGCGATGAGTTACTCAATTCATTCTGAATGTCTAGATTTTTATTGTCATAGAGATTACTGTTTATTCCACTTGTGGGAGATTTCGTAATGATATAGATAAATAGATTGTTCGGTAATAATACCGAAGAGTTGATTATTGAAATGATACGATTTTTTTTCTACTTTGCAGTACATATTCTGATAACAAACAATATTCATACTATAAATAAAATTGCATAACAAGATCATGACATACGGCATAGAATCAAGAGCTGACACCACCAGAATAAAAAGTCTTCTTAGAACCACCGAAATGAAAACTCTACGACCCATCTCAGGAGTGATGTGACAGAATAAGAATTTCAGAAATAAGAAGAATCTGTAATGTCGAAGATGTTGTGCGATGGGGCAGAACAAGAAGACGTTTCTGGAGAGATCATGTGGGGAGGGCGAGCTCAGATCGAGTGGTCAGAATAGCAGCAGATGAACGCATGATAGGAAACAGACCCCCAGGAAGACCACCTAAACGATGGAGGGACAGTTGGACATCCACCTCCCAGGAGCAGGCTCCGAGAATCACAGGACATAGTCCTAACTGAAGCAAAAGAATAAGAAGCATAACAAGACGATACTATGAAAATGTGATATTAAGAATGAGAAGCGTCCCTCATTTCAGATGATTTATTTTTATGTTAAATGTCTTCGAATTTATGATATTTTACAAATACTTATCTCTTAAGAATATTCCAAAACTAATAGAAAACAATGAAATCTCTATGCCATCGAAATATCGCGTTCGTTCTGATTCCTATAAAAATTATCTTTGATTATAATATAATATGTAGTTTCCAAAGTCTTCGAAGAATAAACTCACATAAATTTCGTTAATTTAATAAGAGAAATAATATATTGGATAATCTAAATATGTTCTATTAAGTCTATACTAATTAGATGAGGTACCATTAATATCTATTAACTGACTCATTATTCAATAGGATCATTGATTAATCGAATTAATTATCGGTAAGTACTCGTACTTCTCCACGTTAATAATTATGTTAAGTCTATTACATTAATAATATGTTGAGAACAATGCTCGCTTCACTTACACTTACAGTATTATATGTTGAGAACAATGCTCGCTTTACTTACACTTACAGTATTACAATATTTGAATAGAGCTTAACTCTTTGAAGAAGTGATAGTGATAACTTGTTTAGTAATAATGTATTATTTAATTAGAAGAGTTCTTTATAACATTCACAAAACTCAAGAGTGCTTTTTTATGGAAGGGTTCTTCTTCTCGTGACGCAGAAATGCAATTTTTTTTCTATCGTTTCGGGGGTTTTATTGGAGGGCAAGCACTTGCAAATCTTGCGATCGGGTAATCCATAAAGAACAATATTTAACATCCTATTAGCGGACTCCATGATTTTTTTAATAAAAACTGTAGAAACTGAAAGAGGGGGTGTGAGGAAACGCGGGCGTCCACGAGGTTTGATCACGTGGATCAAATTCTCAAGAACAGCCGTGTGTTGAGTGAAAGAAATCGACATGCGTATTTGAGAAACTATAATATGAGTGTAGAAGAAGCGAAAAAAATATATAAGGATGGATCTATAATAGCGTTCCGCTCTCTATTTACCCCACTTGTGATACGGCGTGAGGGTATAGTATAGTATTTTTTTGGTATTATGACATCAATTATAATTCATGGTATTACGATCATATCACAATATACTTAATCCTGGCCGGGGCATGTTTTAAAAAAACTGTATGGCAATTGATCAAAAAGAACGCTGTTTTTGTCCACACCTTAGTAAAGAATAAATACATAACTAAAACGTAAATATAATTTTAGTAAAAGACTTTTGCTGACCTGTGATTAATATGCACTGATAATAATTTTCTTTGTTTCGATATCCCAAATGGGAGAACACACTAAATTTTTTTAACGTAATTTCTCATCCCCTAATATACGTGACACGAGAACTATTTATGAACTACCCCAAACAGAGCAGGGTAGGTTTCTAAAATACCATCCCACACCATATAGCCACAGCCCAGACATTTTGTTAGATAATACCTCTAATTTAATAAGTATATACAATGTACATACATACAATTATTATTTACTGCAGTATAAATATTTGGGTATGTCCAAATAATTTAACATTTATATTTGGTTACACAATCGCAATAGACACATTTATCACACAAATTACGAGGAAGAAAATCAATTTTTAATGCGAACTTGCATTCATGAAATAGCTTTTTGATGATATGTTTCATAAAAGCCCAATGTGAACGTAACAAAATACGATCCATAATAAAAAACAAAATTTTCTAAATTAAATACAAAGCTTTTTTTATATATTTCGGAAGCTACTTTTGACTTTTGGGCGATTTCAGGTTGAAAGTTTTTTTTAGACGAATTGCTTTGCACAAGACTGCAGGTTAAAAAGCTAGTGTTGTTAAATATTCAGTTGTTATTTTGTAATATTCTGTTATAATCCAATCTCAAAAATACTGTTTACTTATTATTTACTTCCTGTAGGCATTCCTAGAAGCCTCTGTAAGATAATATGCTTAATTATAAAATTATATCTCATGATAATTAAACTTGCAGTACCCACATGTACAAGTAACATTTACAAAGGGGGACAATTTTAACAAATATCTTAGTAGAAACATGGTTGGAAGGGTGTTTGAAGACCTTGGCTATTAAGGATTGAATGGAGAGATCAATTGGACCAAATTCTACGGAAAGGGGGTGTGCTAAGCATACTGAATAGGACGAGATGCATGAGGAATTGTATGGCAGCGAAAAGTTTAAATACAACAATACGAGTATGTAGCGCCCGATCTTTTTTGATATTGCTGATAGAATGTTTTTATGAATATTTCGCTGCTATAAGTATAAACATAATTATAAAATTAAGGTGTAATATACATAGAATCGAATACAAACCAAAAAACATGTTTTTTTTTTCGTTTGGACCCTCATGCAATAATTATATTGATCAACATACGATATTGTTATTTTTATAGCTTTTTTATGTCCGCGTGCGTGTGGTCTGGGAATATAATACAATGATTGTTATTATTCGGTAGTCCCGGATTATGGAAGGATTGAGGGATCTACTTATATAATTACTTATTATCCTACCCTTCCATTCTCCTGCAAAAGCCATTCGACCATTTACTACGACAAATCCTAGACAGAGTTTCTGTGTATGTAGTTCGATATATTTCAACCACTAGATTATTTTGTTAGAGGATTGTGGTTTGGTGCAACTAAGTACTGTACTTAAGCTTTGCGTTAGAAGTTTCCGTAGTTAATTTTACTACAGCTTGTTCTGTGGACGATATTCATACAGTTTCCAAGTAAACTTATTGATTAAAGAATGAGTACCTATGTTTGTTTAATTTTAATGAGGTACCTACTATTTTGAGTATATACCTAGTCAAATTATTTATTTATGGTACCTATTGGATAATCCAACTGTGGAGTTTTCCATGATAGTACAAACAGAGACATTTTTTAATTATGTTAAAATAAAAAGTGATACTTCCACAAGATTGTATAAATGGCGACCGAATTTTCAATGAGGGTAGACATTTAAGAAAGACAGACCGTGATTTTAGAGTACCTATATGGATATTGTTTAGAATTATTTTTTTATGGGTGAATTTACTGTAAATCCGGATTCATTTTTGTTAGAATAGTATATTCGTTCATTCCTATTCATTCATATAATTACGACATTTCCCACGCATGGGATAGCCAACAGACCAACTGCATGTAACAAATTTGGAAGTTATCCTCTTCGTGTCAATAAAGTTAAGACATTCAGGATGGGTGGCATACTTTATCGCTGAACTGAATATGTTAAAGGTCTTAAATGTGATTTAATACAAAAACGTCAATAATTATTTCAATCGAGTATTTTCGTTAAACAGCATTGACTACACCCAAATCTACTCTATAAGAGAAATTTCATTTAAGAAATAAGTTGGATATGTTTGAATTAAAATCTAAGATTATTTTATATCCACATATCAATACGGATCAATTATTTACGAACTTAATAACTATAAAACAAATAAAATATTATGTAGCCTAAAACAGATATTTATACAAATCCGGGAGCAGGTAAAAGTAATACCTACAAACACTTTTCTTTTTTTTTTTTAATAAAACGAGTTTTTCAACCATTCTTACCTACACGTATACCTAATATGAATACAGGACACGCCTTCAGTACACGATTTTGTATGATAATATTATTATAATATCAATAAAGGTATCAATTTTGATAATTGCTTTTGGATTACTGTTAATAGTACAGGTATATGAATGGTCAACACTTCGTGATATTCATGGGAGGAGATTCTCCAACATTCTTGATTTTGTTTATATATTTTTTTTATCGAAATCTCTGGAATCCCCTGGCATTAATTTTTTAATTTTATTTTTAATTTATTTATTTTATTTAACATAACAATTAATACAGATATAACAATATATAGGCTATTTGATAAAAACTTAAATCTAAACATCCTCCTTATAGAGACAAATCTCGTGTAAAGGAGGGGTTTTTTCACCCATAGCTTAAATTATAATTATCATTGGTAGTATGCCTAATTAGTTGATTATATCATAAGTAGCATTTAATTTTTTATAAAAAACTAAACTATACGTGGTCAAGCCACGTACTTCAGTCTCTTTCAAAGAAATGCACTTTCTTCATCATCCATTTGCTTTACATGTCCAAACCATCCCAGCTTATTTACACTCATTCTGTCCACAGCAATTCTCTTGCATCCACTCATTCTCTTATAAAATATCTGCATTCTTTACTCTATATCGCAACATTTTACTAACCATTTTTCTCAATGATCGCATCACCACTGCATTTTTCTCGTGTTTCTTCAATCACGTTCAAATTTCGCTTGCATACATAAATGTCGATACCAGAATAGAATTGTGCACCAGCATTTTGCCGTGTTAGACGCATTGCTATTGCTAACAATAGATCGAAGTGCACTGTTCGCCGGTAAATTCCCTTCCTCCAATGCTCTTTACTTAAAATTGATTGTAAAAAAATTATAGTAAAGAATGTTAAAATAATTATGTAAATGAAATAAACAAAGCGTATAAGTTTAGACAACCTAAATAACACAATTTACAAACGTTGTATGGTATATTTTTTTAGCAATTAAATTTATGAGAAAAAAAACAAATGCAGGTCATTATGTGTTGATTTTGCTTTATAAAAGATTAGGGCGCTTTTGATAAAATTATTATTTGTTGACTGATCATTAATATATTAAGCTTAGTAAATTGATCATAAAATATTAACGAAATTAATTCCCGCGTAAACATTTATTTAGTCCGTCCATATTATTTACTTATATAAATGTCTGCATTTTCACTATAGACGTATTTACCAGAAAATCGACAGGGATACGAATAATCTGTGTGCAAATTTGCATCCATTAAGTATGCTCTAAAATAGGATATTTAAAATATTCAATGTTGTCAACCGACGATACTTGGTGGAAGTTTATATTTATTGCTACCACAGCGCCTTTATTGATCGCTAGCCTGATGTAATTTGATGAGTGTAAGTTCCTGAAAACCGACTCGCGATCAATTAAGTCGCAACGGAAGAACTATTTAAAAGTTTTATTGACTCCTTGTAATAGGGAATAGTTACTGTGTTGAAGTCGATATCTTCAACAATTCGGAATACACCATGAGGAAATGTGCTGTGAGCGGGTTTGTTCAAAGGTACATGCTTTCCATTGAGAATCCCCAGTGATTTCTATTGACATGTTTTTGTTATCATTGTTGATTTGTTTGTTTTCTGTGTGTTTTTTTTTATTGTAGTAAAAAGGTTGTTATGGCCGTGTATTTTGTTAATAAATAAATAAATAAAATGACAATATTTAATAATCTGATAATTATCTTCCCAAAATAAGTTCGAACCATGGCAGTTAAATAAAAATGTCTATTTTGCTACATAAAAAAGAAAGAAATTTTGAATACTAATCAATGGCATTTAAGAATGACGTACATTGAAAAAGTTATGGTGGTCTAGGCATCATAATAGAAGAACTGAATTCACAATACATAAATATATATGGAACAATATCCATGTATAAAATATAAAAGCATTGTTAGTTTGTTAGTAAACATACCAACCAACCTAAACTATTATTTAATATAATAATGCTTATGGTGTGCATATTTGATGTATTTATTTACTTAAGTAGCATTCACATTGCCTCACTTTGGATGATCATCCAAAGTGTCAGGGTCAAACCTGTTCATCAAAAGTGAACACGTCTGTTCACATTTGTTCATCCTATGCTTTCACTGCCATGTCAACACTCTCAGTCATGTTGTACGTAGTTTAACATATTTTCGTACAAAAATAATTAAACAAATTCAAAAATTAAAAATAACACATAAAATAAACTAATATAGCTCTCGACTGCATAATAATTTTGTACATGATTCTGACATTCAATACAAATTCATAGAGAATAAAACAAATAATAAGACAAAACTTGTTTATAGTCGTTTCAGTGAAAGGACCTTTCATCAAAATTATGACGAGTGGTAATCTCTTTCCTTCGTCATCGCTAGTGATCACTATTGATGAAACGCCCGTTCACACCTATTCATCTTGGAGGATCATCCGGAGTGATCACTGAAAGTGAACAAATGTGAACGACCCTTTAGTCCCTTTGGGCTCGTTATATTTTTGTACATTGCAAACAAAGTTGTTTATGGGTTTGGTACCTGTATAAAATAATATCGTAGTTTCCAAATATATAACATTACGAGTATGTAGAAGGGTTATTTGGATCAGACTTTTCTACAAAAACCTTTTTGTAATTGGAAATCGGAGAGATGATTTTTCAACAATATTGAATCCAATTAAATGCTCAATTGCTTAATACTATTATATAAAATTATAAATTAAATTTTTCTGTGCACTTAACGTGACAGTAAAGATGGTGAAAAACTCTAGTTTGCTAAGATTTCAAAACTAATAGCAATATCCAACACAATTACTTAGGAATATTGAATACCATATAACTACGTATAAAGCGTTTTACCTGCATAAAAATGTTTAAATTTATAATCTCGCGTTTGCATACATATCATTTCAATATTATAGATTCTATGCTGTTTTGTAATAACTAATGTATATTGAAAATGTGCAAAAAGAATAATAAAATAAATAAATAATTGTGACATAATGTATGTTAGAATAATGCATATTCAATTGTTCAAATATTTTAATTTTTTTCCGTGGAGCAGCCACTCTTTTCTGTAATTTTTCGAGTGTCCTTTAAAAGGCAGGTGTTCGAAAAATAAAGTCATTTTTCATTTTAAATTTAGCGATGAGGCCTATCCTGAATATCACAATTTTTGTTGTCACGGAGAGGACAGCTTGTTTGTTTTTTATTCGTAGCTGGTCTGCTGGCTACAAATCAGCTGCATTTAATAGAAAGACATTTTGTTAAAAATCATATTGATTTATGTAAAAAATAAAGGAATCTTAAATTCAGCGATGAAGTTTATCACCCATCCTGAATGTCTTAATTTTACGTTGGCACGGAGAGGACAGCTTGTATATTTTTCAAACACAGCTGGTCTGCTGGAAATAGATCAGCTGCATTTACTTACTTACTTTACTTTTCGTGTGGGCGGTGATTTAGGTGTCTTCACCCAATTTGGGCTGGGTCAAAAAAGCAGTCGCATCAGAACTACAGCCTCGGATCCAGTGCCGCCAACCAGTCCACCGCCTCCGGCGTCGAAATAGAAAGACAGTTTGTCAAAAATATATACGGGATATACCGTAAATGAATAATAGTAGTAGTAGATTTTTACGAAAGAAATAATATGACATGACTATCTTCTTCAATAAGCTTGCAACATGTACACATCATTTATAATTTATATAATATGTATATCAGCATATGTAGTAATATGAATATTATTATATATATGTGAGTACATCTGGCGGATGTTCCCATGCTATATTTGTGCGTGTAAACATTATGGTAAATATTTGTGTTGATATTGCTTATTGCGTAATGTATGTAACTCGATAGATTGTTCAAAAACATTTTTTTTCAGTAGTTCCCATGAATACCAATCACATGAAATTCTGTTATGGAACCTTGAAAATATTATTTACCGCCGGGTAGTTATGTGTTTGTGAAACATTTTCAATTACATTTTATAGCTTCCTAAAATTATATTTAAAAAAAAACCATGACATTTAATGAACACAATATTTTTAAACTTGCACATTTTATGTAGACTCAATAAAAACAATAACTATGACTAAACAGGGCAAGATAATAAAAAAAAAAATTCGTGCTCACGAAATCAAAGATATTGCTAGCTTTTATATTTATGTTTTTGTATTGTTTTAAGTATTGTTTTATCGTTGTTTTTAAATTTAACTTGACTTTTTTAGAGAATTTTAATTTTTGCTTTTTTTTCCTCAAGACTGAGACATTTCTGGTAAGAGTGGAATCTTCGCTGGTCTACATGTTAAATGTATTAATTGTCAACATATTGTGTAACGACTGTTTGATTCTAGATATTGTAAAAATAAAAAAATAAAATATATATGTGGAGAACACCAACCTAAGTCATCGTGCTTTAGTGTTGTCTGTGAATGGTTTAATACCTAGGAGTCTATCAAGCAATTTCAGAAAACCAAAGATATACAGTATGTCTATGCAGAAAACTGAGAGTAGATGACGTGCTCAAAATATATGTTGTGCAAAAGGCTGTCCTTCTACCATTCATCAGGATACAAAGTTACACAGAAGGTTTTTGTCACAACTCTGTCAGTGACCTCCCATGATTTCACTATAATAATAGGATATCATGGGAGAATAGCTCGAATAATGTGAAGGTTCTGCAATTTGTAAAAAAAAATAGTACAACATATCTACAAAAAATTTATTATTCTTAAAATATCCATTATTTATTTAATCCTTTCTGTTATTACTAAACGTAAAACTCAATATTCTTAAACGTAAAACTCAATATTCTTAAACGTAAAACTCAATATTCTTTAGTCTTATACACCTAAACAATGTGAAATGATAGTAAATATTTATTCAAGAAAGGATTTCTTTAACAAAATGAATGTTGATTTATTAGTTTTATTACAATATTTTTATTACGACATTTTATAATTATATTTTACCACCTCTATGTGGTGGCATAAGTGGGGAAGTCAATAAACCAAGTGCATTTCATGAACATACATTTCGACTTATTTATGGTGTCATAAACAATATAACATTCAAGATGGATGACATTTAAGTGTGATGCATAATAAATGTAACGTATATATAATGAAGAATACCTCATTCAGGACATTAAAAAACTTAAAAAAGAGTGACAGGCCAATTCTACTCCGGGAACTCAACGAGAAAGTACCGATAATTAAAAAAAAATCTGTAGCACACCTTTCATGCTTGGGTTTATTTACTTTTAATAAAAAAAGCACGCATACATAAAATGCCTCGCACTGTTTTCATAATATTTTTGGCCAACAAAATAACAACTCTGTTGGTAGATATCTATCTCATCTTTCCATCTTTCCCCGACTCCCGGTTCAGTTGCATACCCTTCCCACCTAACGCTGCTACATTATTATTATTACATATATTATATAAGTACCTATCTATGTAGTATGTAATACGGGTAACACTACCACTACCTGATCCTCTGTGTGATCCTGGCAAGGATTCTGCGTGCTGGTGATTATTTTTACTCCCCATTAAGTTTTATGACTGATACGACCAACCATCGGCTTATGAGACAAAAGTTGTGTTATAAATATTTTAGGATGCCAATTTTTATTTATAGAATCATCTTTACACCAAAATAATAACTAAGGAAATTAATACATCTATACCAATTAGTATTCTTTGAGGATTTCGATACAATGTAAAAAATAAATAATTTATAATGTTTTGTTCATAAGATTTATCTCACTACAAATTTATCGGTATGGTGTAACTTAAACTGTCATTTGAAATTTGAACTCGAATAGTATACTCAAATTTTAGTTTGATTGTACCTACCTACTTATACATTTAAAAAAAAAAATTATTTATCTCTATCGAGGAGGTAATCAATTTATATTATTATAAGATAAATAAAATGGAACAAACCAGATACCTGCCTACTTTCTCACGTCAATTTTTTCATTAACATCATCCGTTTTTTTTATTATGCCTTTTTTTTTAAAAAAAAAAGATATACCTATCTGAGCTTTGTTATAAACCCTAATACAACCTTATACACCTTTCACAGCAAGCTACTAAAAGCTTGTCGTACTTCTTCTTCTTCCTCGTGTGATAGAGCATCGATCTGTTGTTTCGGAAGTGATTCCCTCTTGTGACCCTGAGGACCAGCTATCTTTCCATCTCTTTGGTGGTCTTCCTCGCAAACGTGAGCCAGCCGGTGTCTTCTTTGCAGCAATGTGGGCGATCCTGTTTTCAGCCATCCTGTCTATATGGTCTCTCCAGAATCGTCTCCTCTTCCTACTCCATCTCACTTATTTGTACTAATTAGTACAAATACCCTTATTTGTACTAATCTTCATTTATTATTTGGATTTACTTGCTTATACTTTAGATTGTGTAAACCTTGCTTGTTAATGACCTGTGTGCCGTTGATGAAGAAATAAATAAGTAAATAATAATTCACCTATAATTTCACATAATAAAAACATGTAGTTTTGATAATTATTTATTTTTTCCTTCCAAGGATGATATTTTGGTTCTCGACCCCCGAAGGATACAAGGATACGAGGAATATGATATTATGTTCCCACACTTACCCGCACGTTGCTCTACTGTACCTACACATTAACATACATATTATTATATAAAAAATAATAACCATAACACGTATACACATATGAAACAAAATAAACATTGTTTTTATTAAGGAAAATAGGTACCTAAACAAATGCAGCTGCAAAAGAAACAAACCAAAAACAACTGAGTATTTACTATAGTATTTTCAAAGCACATTATCTTTCATTTTATCCTAGTACCTACCGAAACGCATAAATATTATATTTTGTAAGTCACTGAAACCCCGTTCATATATTATTTTCATCCGTTCACTAAACTTGTTCGGCTGGTATGAATTTTGTATACACATTCACTATAATAGAAGCATCGGGGAAATTATTGCCCTCTACGAATCTTTCGCATAAATATATATTGAGCATGTTCTAGTTCTTCTTCTCCAACTTGTGTTGTTCAATGATCTGCTTTTGTCCAGTCTTTCCATCTCTGGTGGCTTTACTGATAGTCATCGATCTAACGATACATCGTTATGTAGTGATATTATTACTGTTCGTGCGAACCATACTTTCATTATTCTCCAGCGCACAAAATCCCAAATTTCACGTTTTTTGAAGTTGTCTTAGATAGCAACAATGTATGTGTCCTATTTATTGACAAAGCTATGGCAAATAATGTGAGTTT
This sequence comes from Athripsodes cinereus, assembly GCA_947579605.1. Classification (NCBI taxonomy): domain Eukaryota; kingdom Metazoa; phylum Arthropoda; class Insecta; order Trichoptera; family Leptoceridae; genus Athripsodes; species Athripsodes cinereus. The sequence goes on along the minus strand of OX388320.1, from coordinate 9,338,057 downwards.
TTTTTACGAATACCTGATTTTCTCAGGACACTCGAAAATTTACAAAAAATAGTGGCAAACGTATTCTAGTCCGACAATTCTTCGAGGTAATCGTAATGGTGGAAAAAAAGATATCGTAATTCGTTATTCCTAGGACCTCCGATAACTTAAAACCAATTACAAGCATTGATTGAGTCGACGTTGATTTTGTAAAACTCCATTATATCGACAATTACAAGCAATTACTTAGTAAAATATGGTCCTGGTTCTTATTAGATTTTAACTACTGCTACTATTATTATACCATTACGGCATATCCCACAAGTGGGATAGCCAAAAACCAGCTGTACGTCATAAACATGCAAGCCGTCCTCTACGTGTCAACAAAAAATAAGAATTCAGGACGAAGGTTTTTAATTTGTCCTTTATTTTATTTATCAAAGGCAACTTTACATAATCAACATTCGGCATACATAATTATTATTATTATCACTGATATAACGATTCTGACAAGGATCATTACAGCTGAAGGCCAATGCGACCTCAGAAGATAACCTTAAACGATATCCAGACGACTACACATCTATAATACGAGTATATCTTCAATTTTCCTTATAAATTTTGCATACGTCACGACATCAATTTCTCTAGCCAGATCATTAAACATTTGTATAGCTTTTTCTACTGGGGACTTTGCCAATATATTTGTTCTGCTTTGAAGCATAGGTAGGTATGTATAGGTAATTTCACATATACCTATTTAAATCAAATTAAATTTGTTTACTAATTATAAACTCTTATTTTAATTATAATTAATGTACGAGGGATGTACATAACAATCTTAGAAGAAATTATTATTCTGAATGTAAATAAATAAATTATAAAGTTTGCTCCTTATTCAAAAACTTCGTCACGTCTCGATTTAAATACACCAAAGTTACTCAGACCTTAAATAATAATGTTACGTTAACTTTTAAGCACAATATAAATAATTTATTTTATAAGTGTTATTATATTTACACATCTACTGAATACGTATAATTACAAAGTGCGTTCTAGGTATCTATCAACACATGTTGAGCACACTGGATAGGATAGCATGTATAACAATGTCAGATTTGAAAAATGCCTGTATGGATTGGATAAGTGGCGTTTCATTCTTTTAGTATACCCCTCAAGGAAAGGGGCATGATAGTAATAATAATATTGTTGAGTGTAATGTGTGTCATTCGTCCTTCCTCTCTGTTTCTTTTGTTAAAAAATCAAATATTGTACTAAAGACGTGGTACTAAAGGGGACTCTTTACATCCTTCTAGTACTGAAAAATGCATTATTATTATTATTTTTATTCACATTATATAATTATTATTTATGTTCAAATTTATATGTTCGGCAACTTTTTTACTCAATTTTCATTGTTTTGTCTCGATTTTGATGCCTTACTACTTTGTATTCTTTCATGTATTCTTTTAATGTTGTTCTTTTTATCCTGTGTAATTATGATGAACCCAAGTGTCCTGTAAGGGGCCTATGGGGAATGATTTACAATAAACAATAAACAATGATAATGATGATGCTTACTTTATCAAATATTCTTCAAAACTTGGTTAGAAAGGAAAATATTCAGAAGATAATAGCTGTTTTGTTATGTAGTCTGATGGTGGGGTCTCGAGCTTCTGATGCGTAAGAAGTATATAACGACTTAAGCCATAAATTATGTACATATTTTCGAGTAACTTTAGATTAATATAGATTCTCAGGACTTTCAATTAAATTCACCAAACTGAAAACACCGTATTTGATATTTTCGAGTAACTTTAGATTAATATAGCTTCTCAGGACTTTCAATTAAATTCACCAAACTGAAAACACCGTATTTGATATTTTCGAGTAACTTTAGATTAATATAGCTTCTCAGGACTTTCAATTAAATTCACCAAACTGAAAACACCGTATTTGATATTTTCGAGTAACTTTAGATTAATATAGCTTCTCAGGACTTTCAATTAAATTCACCAAACTGAAAACACCGTATTTGAAATTTTCGACTAGTAAAAGTGTGGTGCTTATCTTTTACGCAAACATTAAAAGGAATAAGTCGGATGTTCCATTCAAAGTTCAAGAATTCTATCGTGTAGATATTAAGTTGCCATTCACATTTCGATGATATATGAAAGAAGTTCTATGAATGTTTAACGTTTATATTGTAAGTATAAGCGAGATCTTCCATTCATGTCGACTGAATGGTATTTATAAGTACACAAAATTTTTTAAAACACACACGTACCTACTTAGATAATCAATCGAGAAGTATGTCAAGAAGTCTCCTTTTCATCCACCAAATTAATTAATTATATTTTGTTGTTATATTCAAAGAATTATTTTGACAGTTTGTGTTGTTAAACGTCACGTTATTTTAAACAAAACTGCCGGAGGATATTTTTGACATTTCTGAAAAGATATCATAAAAATGTTGACAAGAGTTTTTCGTCAATTTGTCAAATTTTGGAGTACCTATTTGAAAGTTCAGCGGTGAGGTGGTATGCCCTCAATTTTGTCCTAACTTTTGTTGGTATGGAGAAGATAAATTACATGTATGTTACGTGTTGTTGGTCCGCTGGCTACCCCACTTGTGGGAGGTGCCGTGATGGTATGATTTAATAATTGAAGGAAAATTCTTTCAAAAATATTATAAATTTTCATTTTGTATATATAAATTCATGTTGATGCTCTCCTGATTGTTATTCCTTGAGCTTTATCCTTTTTAACAAACTTGTAAGAAAAATATGAATATTGTTAAAAATTCAAATAAGATTCCTTTAGAAGGGTACGAGTTTAGCAACTCAAAAACTTTTTCAGTTTTGTTTAATTATCATTATTTAAGTTAACCCTTTGCATTTTTATTATTTTCATTAAACAAATTTTGAAATTATTACGTGAAAATGTACAGCATTAGAATTTTAAAACGTCATTCTTTATGCATTTTAAATATGTACTTTTTCTTTGCAAAATGGTGAAACTGGATTAGTTATAGTACATCAAGTAATAATATATTCTCTTGAAGACATCTGAGAATATTTCATTTTACTTGTTTATTTATTCATTAACGGCATAAGTTACCATTTATAAAAAAACATATTCAAATGTATTTATGAGTAAGTACATAAGTGAAAAATTACAAGTAAAAATTCTAAAAAAATCATATAAATTTCTTTTATGTGAGCAATTTATGTTATCTATAGGCATGCTATATAATGTTACGCGTTGTCTTTACTTAACGAATAGGTATGTTTATAAAATTGTAGATATCTATAATTTTAGCACAGAAAGAATGAATGTGGACAGAATGACCATGAAGATATATTTGGCGGAGAGGAATGGTGCTAAGAGACGCGGCCATCCGAGGATCAAACAGCAAGAGCATTTAAATAAAATCCTACAGGACGGTCACGTGTTGAGCACATTGAACAGAAGAGCATGCATGAGGAATTGTATTTACAGTGACGGAAACGGAATTGAAACAAGTGTTTCTTTCTACTATAGATTATTGATTCCGAGAGACACGTCTTTCGACTTATCAGGTCATTATTGATTATGACCTGATAAGTCGAAAGACGTCTCTCTCGGAATCAATAATCTATAGTAGAACGAAACACTTGTTTCAATTACAAAATTATGGAATTCTACTACGTGTGCACCGACAAAATTAATAGACGTGGATACAGTGCAATCAGGATAAAAAGCTGTAAAAATGCGTACATAACTAATACCATCACGGCATTTACCTCAGTGAGGTAGTTAGCGGACTAACTGCATGTAATAAACATGCAGTTCAGCCTCTTCGTGTCAATAAAAATTACAACATTCAGAATGGGTGGCATACCTCATCACTGAATTGAAGGTGTTTATTGTCTTATACGAACTTATTGTATATGTTTTACGAACATTTAATGATTTTTACAGAATACTCAGATACTTGTAGAAAAGAGGGGGAATTTTTTTGCCTTTAAAAAATCAGGTTACTTAATGGAAAATTACTTAAAAATAATAAAGGAGCTTGAAATGAAAGAAGGAATAAATTTATAAAAAAATACACTATGTAGTTTTTTCATGCAATCATTATTAAGTTAAGCACAATTACTATATGTATTAATTTTAATTTCTTATTATAATTTATCGATTTATTCATTCTTTACTGTACATTGATTACAAACCAATCCATAGAAGGTGAGAACGCATTCAAATTAAATACAATAAATAATGAACTTCCACTGATAATCGTCGGTTTATAAGTTGAACCTATTTGAGAAAAACAATTAGACGCAACATATTCAACAAAAATACATACTAATAAATTATTTAGCGCCCAATTTTTCTATGAAAAACATCAAATTACTCGCAAAGTTCCATACTTAATTATGAAACATATCTATTTTTAGACCATTTTACAATGGCGCTTCAGTTGGATGACTGGAAACGACCGCAAAATGTGATAGCATAATAGTAATATAAAATAACGGATCATTAAATTTCGGCCAGTGTAATAAGTCTATGAGTGTAATACGTTTTGTTAGCACTCTGCTGATACAATGGTAAGGATCGTTAACTAAATTTCATAAGAATGGCCTGTGGACAAGGATGTCTGAACATATTGAATTTTGCTACATGTTTATTATTAGAATTTCTAGACATTGTTCAACGTAACCTTGATTTTAATATTTCGTGATAATATTATATATATACTAGCTGACCCGGCAAACGTTGTTTTGCCATATGCATTATTTCTAGATTACTAATATCGCTACAAAAAATAGGGGTTGATGGTAGAAGGGTGAAAATTTAGGGCCGTATGTATTTTTAATGTTTCACCGTAAAAAAATAATAATAAAATATTTTTTTGCAAAAATTAAATAAAAAACTCGGGGTGGATCACCCTTAACTTTGAGGGGTATGAAAAATAGATATTGGCCGATTCTCAGACCTACCCGATAAGCACACAAAATTTCATCAAAATCATTCCAGCCGTTTCGGAGGAGTATGATAACAAACACCGTGACACGAGAATTTTATATAAGTATTAGATAATTCTACTTCTTTCTCTTTAACTGCTATATACAGCGAGCTATCGATGAATTGAGAGAAGAAATGAAGAACTGGACAGGAGTAAAAATAAATGGGAAAAAGGTCGACATGATTCGATATGCTGACGATATAGAACTGCTCGCAGACTCCGAGATGGAGCTGAACGAAGCCTTACGAAAAATGGAAAGTATACTGTTGTCAAAGTACAACATGAAAATAAATAAAGACAAAACAAAATGAATGGTCGTTGGAAGGGAGGAAGCGACTGCGAACATTGCCATAAATGGAGTGAGCATCAAACAAGTAAGAGAATTCGTGTACTTGGGCAGCAGAATAAATCAGGATGGACGCTCCAAATCGGAAATTGTGAGCAGAATAAACCAGGCAAGGATTGCCTTTAACAAAAAATCTAAGATATTGGAATCCCTAAATATTGATTTAAGCGTAAGGAAGAACCTTACTAAAGCCTTTGTATGGAGCATTCTGCTTTATGGTTGTGAGACGTGGACCATCAGCAAGAGTGAAAGCGGACGGTTGGCGGCCTTTGAGATGTGGTGCTACAGACGCATGCTTAAGATCCATTGGTCGGAACACGTCGAAAACAAAGAAGTATTAACCAGGATAGGCGAAAAAAGCAACTTCTTAAGAGAATCAGCCAACAACGAGCTAACTGGATTGGCCACAACATCAGGCACCCAGGACTACTCATCGACATCGCGGAGGGTAAAACCGAGGGGACAAGCGGCAGAGGCCGACCAAGAGATGCGTATATGGACCAACTGAAGAGGGACATGAACTGTGGCTCATACGTAGAGCTGAAAAGACTGGCTGAGAATAGGGAGGAATGGAGAAGAAAATCCAAACTCGTTGCAGACCAATCCAATGGATTGTAACTCATTATATATATAATTCTACTTCAACATGAGAGTGAAAATTAAATTTTCAGTAGGTAACAAAACACAATTTTTTTTTATCACAAAAAAATGAATATGATACAATTATGATGTTTGTTGTATAGAACGTTGTTCTTTGTTTTATTCTCAGACTAAGGTGACACTTTTAATTAATTTACAAAATACAAATTGAACTCGAATAAATCTTTAATCCAACGATGAAATATACCGCCCCATTATTAATGCCATTTTTCAAAGCACAGAGAAGACGATTATTATTTATGGTAAGTCTATTAGCTACCCCACTTGTGGGAAATGTTGTGATGGTATAGATAGATAGATAATAAATAAAAAAAAAATAAGTAATGGGAAAACTTAATGATAAAAAGCTCGTAAAAATATTTCATTAATTTTATTTAAAATTGCAATCGAAATGGATTCACTTAAAAGAAGTAATCTAAAATGAATTTTAATTATCCGAGCTTTTTTAATTTTACGAGATAAATCCATCGAATAAATGAACGAAGCTTTCGACAATTTATCTTCTTGTTTTTAATTGCTGTAATAAATCGCTACTCCATAAATTTTATTCCATGTTAAGTATCGTGTCAATGGAGATTATTTTTAATTATGTTTTTCAATGTAGGTTGGCATCTCCAGAATTTCGTAATGAATGTGTGATTGTTTGAATGTAGAACAGACATTTGGATTTTGATCGTGAGATATTACGTTAACACTCATTATTAATTTATTTAATTAACGACTTGAAGCCTTTTACGTAATTATAGCTATAAGTATAATAATATTAATAATTCAAGACATCAATGAAATGGTTTTAATCACAGTTAAAATTAAACTCATACTTTCATTCATAATAATTATGCGTGTTGCTTCTAACAATGACTGCATATTATTTGAATAAATAATAAAATAGATATCAGATCCCACCACCATGTGGGACTAATAAGTGCCCAAGGAGAATTAAAAAGATGATAAATTTTTGGATGTGTGATATTTTATTTTGCCTATAACGTTTATACATGTCCTGACAACCTCTTTTCGCAATAAAACGTTTCTATTGCAACGATATCAGAAAGTTGGTAATATCATAACAAGAAGTTACTAAATTGATGCAAAATAGCTTTAAAGAGGTTTTTTTCCATCTTGAGTTCCAGCAAAGTGGATAGCAAAGAAATACGAATGGAAATCGGAAAAAATATTCTGGCGATTGACCGTCCATCATAGAATTTACATAAGATAAGATTTTTTGTGATGGAAGGAGAGCGAAAAATAATAATATCTAAACATAATTTCAACAATTGTACTAAGAAACCTGTAACTATGAATAATAATTATGGTCCTTTTATTTATTCATTTCATTGGTGAGGATTACGATTTCTTAGAATTTAAGTGGATAACCTTTGCAATAGATACCACTATAGTCTCCTCCACCAATTTGTCGATAAATATGTAATTACTTCCGGTTGCTATCTCAGCATGTATTTAAAAAGATAACCACTACTACCACTTTACCATCACGGCATATCCCACAAGTGGGATAGCCGCTACCGATAGACCAGCTACATAAAATACACATGCAAACTGTCCTCTGTGTCAATAGAAAGAGGTCTCTTACTGATATACCTAATATATATTTGGTTCTACAAAAAGTGAAGATGTAAATTTTATGAATATAGGTAGGTGTATGTTAACTTATTCGATATAAACTACTTATAAATTATGTGTGTATAATGTAGTATTGGAAAAAGTATTAAATCTCATATCCTTTCAGTATAACAACATAATATAATAATACCCTTAGAAGTAAATAAGTTACGAGACCCTTTTCAAAGAAAATGCGTAATCCAATAATTCAAAATAGTGAAAATTCCTCTGCTTGTGTTCTTTACGATTAAACTATACATAATTTTCAAAGATACTTTGTACTGGTAATATATTAATTCCTTATACCCAACTAAAGGAGAAGTCATTATAACTGCCTGTTACTTGATAGTTTTTGTATTACTCGGGGGATCTTATAAGTTTTAGTTACGGCAGTGGTGTCTTGTACAGAATCGTATTCGTAAATTTTACAACATAAATAATTCTACATACTATAACGTAGATACATCGTCTTACGTATATTAATATAATGAACAAATTCTGCTGAAATATGAGATCTTCGTTAGAGATATTATGAATTTGATTTTGATTTAATTCTAGAAAAAACAGAATTGATATTTATTTTGAACAAAATTTAAGGAGAATAAATTTGTAAATATACCTACTAATATTTGATTCAAGTTAAAGTTCAAACCATTCCCTTATGCCACATCTTTTTTGGGGTAGGTAAACAGAGATGACGGAACTTCAATTCGACATTTTCTCGATATCAAGTTTAAAAAACTGATTATCTTAAAAATGGATAAACGACGAACGTTTAAACTACGTAAACGTATAAAATTTTGTGATTTGAAAATTCAAAGAAAAAAGATCTTATAAAAATGTTAAATTGATTTTGCAAGATATGAGATTAGATTTAAGATCGCGATGGTGTTAAGATTGATTTCTCTACTTTGAAAAACGTTCAAGAAAACGTGGAGATAGGTAATGTTATTGGAACTAAATTGTTCTGCATAAATAAAACTCGTGTTTCCTTTCTGTGTTTTCATTGAGTACATAATGTGAAAAAAGAAAAATAACGCATTTAATAAATCATTGTTTACATAAAAGTGAATCGTTTCATAAGAAAAAAAATCTTTGTGTGAAAAGCACTAATACAATAATTTAATAATAAAACTGAAAATTCACCGAAATAACTTGTACAACCGACCAAAATTGCGTCAGAGAAACTACTCTCAAAATAATTCAGAATGTTTCTTACTTCACAAAACCGATTGAATTATTTTGTGGCTTCTTTGAAACGTATCCAAAGAACCCCCACGATTGTTATAAATATCTCCAATTTAATTTTATTTAATGTTGGTTTTAAATTTACATAATGATTTCCCTAGTGCACTGGTATTATGTTAATAACTTTGAGGTTTTCGTGCATTTATGAGGTTACATTTTGTGAAAAATTTAATCATTTGATGAATAAAAATAAATGTTAAAAGTTTTGTAACATTTTTTGAATTCGATAAAACGGATATTATTTTTTATAGAAATTTGGCGACTTTATGTATATAATTACCCTGTACACATAGACAATGTGAAGCATTCAGTTATCAAATGTTTAGAATATTTACAAATTTATTTATTGTTTTACCGAATTTGGGTACAAGGTGCAGATGACAAAAACAATTACACATCTCGATTGGAGTACAATGATTACACGTCTTTTCACGATTCTCAGCCATTTCAATGCAGCTTTTTTAATTTTTCTAGAAAAGAAATTTGATTATTTGTTTTTTCATGAAAAAAGTGTGCAAAATAGACTATTTTAAAATTTATTTTATAAAATATTTAAATAAGAACTAGTACCTTCATTTAGTGAAATAAAGTTTCTTCAACACAGGTCGTATTCATTGCCAGACGCATATCCAAATAATCAACCCTAATCAATCTTTTCATCACAGTCTTCCTGAAGAAAATAATGAAAAATTATCCCCTTCAATTCAGTACTGGTGAAAACTTTTCTATAGTGAACTTGAACAAGTTGAGAAAGTATAATATTCCATAGTTAGGTAAGTTGGCGTCTTTTATTAATAAATTAAAGTATCTGCCCACGTAATTCACAACACGGGCAGCAGATGAAGTAGGCTGAAAAGTGGTTTCAAAAGTTCAAAGATTGTTTCACATACAATAACTTCTTTTTGTTTCGAACTTTAATAATTCTATTGAGAAAATAGATAGGACAAAGGTCTTTACTGTTAATAGCGATATTTTTCCAACCGACATTCGACACATTCTGAGATTATAATTGTCATAGTAACGGTGAATTTGTGAAAGATATTACCTACTTATCATGAATAACTAATGAAGTACGTAGTAGGTACCTACCTTAGAAAAGTCGTTACCTACTTTATTTTGATAAGGTTCTATCAATATCGAAATTAAAACTTTCTCGACATTTCAGGACTAATGTCGGGAAATAACTTGTTTTTATGAATTTTTTGATACAATTGAATGTCGGAGACTGGATTTTACTTACCAGAAGTGTAGATGTCAATCATATTTTTGGTTTAAAACCACTCAAGTTGGTTTAAAACCGCTCATTAAAGTTAATTCTACCCACAGTCAGCCTATTTGAATAGGTATTTATTAGGTAGATATGTTGTAAATAACACACATATTGGGAATGTTTAAAGAGTACTCTTAACCAAGCCTTAAGTCGGTTCATAAGTATTCGTATTTAAATTTATCAATCTTTTTGTGAAGTGATTTTGCTGGACGGGGTTAGCAATTAACTTTAGGCATTTAAGTCGTATGTACATTTGAAGATTCTTGGTTATTAAGTTTATCACATATGGATTTGTCTGTGAAAAGTAACGAAACACTGTGAATATAATATGTAGGTACATACATCTTTTTCGTAGGTTAATCGGGCTAAGGTATATAATATTCTCGTGTAATAAATAATTATTTAGGTGGTTTTATTGACCAAAGAATGTTAATAATAGTTATGGCTACCCATTTTACGCTGACTGATGGTATTCATTATTTGCAGCACGCAATTTTTTTCCCACTGGACATCAAAGCTTCTTCGCACAACATATTGCATGACATGACGTGGGAAGGAATTGGCTAAGGTCATTTACTAAGATTTTTTTTTAAATACAATACCTTCAAATCTTGGGAAGATTTTTACAAAGTAAATGGTATTGGGAACAAATGATGACAGATTTAAAATACTGTTCTTTTAGATTCAAATTAGTGCAAGCATTTTTCCAACCCTCTTTTTCTTGACACTGTCCCAACTTATTGCTTCTGAAGGCTGTCGAGGTCGGCTCTCCTCATCCTAAGGTCTATGTATATTCTTCCATTCCACATGTCATCTTCATTTAAGTAATTTCTTAGCAGGACCCCGTCACGTTGTGTCTTCTAGGTATTCTTTGGTCTTCCGCTTGGTAGGTGTCGAGGAAGATCCATTGATACGATTTTAACGGTGTATTGTCTTGTAAGTAGACATTTCTTGCAGGCATTTCTCTAACGAATTAAAAAATCTGATCCGTGTCAAATTGCGTAGTCAAATTTCATCCATGACTAGTTATGCTTAACTAGCGTTGCTTGTTTACACACTACTTTGGTGCAAGGTACGTATAAAGTATTCAAACGGCATAGACCCTTTTTACCAAATAATGCCCATTCATTTGCTTGTATTCTTTCGTCTTCCAATGTTTTTCCTGGGCTCATAGGACAGAAACAAATCTCTTCGAATCACCTCTTCCGTCGAAAAATAGAATAAGACAATCCCCTCACATCGAATCTCCTGTAGAGTATACACAGAGGACTGAAAGTCAATTTTGACCATTCTCACATACTTCTTTCACTTCTCCACGTTCATGTAATTTCTCTGTTCTCTTCATAGGTTTCTTTTGATTTTTATTTTTTCTCGTGCTCCATTTTTATTCCTTACATCTCCTTGGATTTCATCTAGTTATAAAAGTGATTCAAGCAGTTGATTAGTTTAACGGTGTTTAGGTTCATTATAAACTCATATTCACTAAATAAAAAAACTTACTTACTTCCGATGGCCGAACACCCTTTGCAGGACCTTTGCCTCCGAAATAATAGATCTCCAAGCCTTTGTATCTTGAACAATGAACTGCCAGTCGTCTTTGGCATTTAGCTCCTCTAGATCTCGTTTGATGTTATCCAACATTCTTAAATAAAAAAAGCCGAGTTCAAAATCTCAAAATAATTTTATTTTCGAAAATGGGTATAAAATACATTATTTTTTACGAATCGTACCTACTTTACGTCATGCTGGTTTATTTTCTTTCTTTCTGTCATGATTTATCTTAGTTGTCTAAATTTTGAAAATAAAAAAATACAGCTTTATGATTTCCCCTATTTTCGGGGAGTATAATAATATGATTTATTAATTTATCTTTATTAGGTAATTTCCGTATTGTACTAAATTTCCCTTCTCCCCCTTCTCAAAACAATGGAATCCGTCCAATAAGGAAGAAGAACAATGATAATTGGGTATCAAAAAAAGAATTAGCTTCTGGTTCTGAAAAACAGCATCTGTTATGGTTAAACTAGCGTTGTGTTCGATTTCGCTTGAGGAATAATAAAAAAAAAAATGTCATTATACGATATTATTTTTTCCATAACAAAACAAATGAGTAAATGACAGCGATGCTATGAGAATATATCCTAACAAAACACGTGCGTAGATTCATCTTTTGTTATTTCTTTCTCTCTTCAGGCAAATAGTGAGACAGCAATGCTAGTCGTCAAAACTAATCCCTGGTCGGTCGGCCAGTTAAAGCCGATGGTAACATTTTACTGAAATAATATCAACGGATGTTTATAATGCTGAAAAACGAGTAGTTATATCAAATTTTGGACCATATTAAAATAACTTGAGCTAACGGACTTTTATAATATTGGCCCTTAGAGTGGTTACGCGTTATTGTAGGTAGGTATATGTAAATTATCACATCTGGGGGGCTAAAAAGGCCACTTTATATGAATCATAATAGGAATTGTAAAACGATTTAACGGTAACATTTCACCAAATATGAATTTTAGAGGAATTGCTCAATGTGGCCATTTTAGGCCTCCTGGTATTCCGAAATTTTACTGAGTTTAAGTCTCTGAATTAAAACTTAGATACTTATGAAACCCAAATTTTACTTAAATTTCGGATAAAAGAAGTTTATCTTTTATGAAACCTGATGCTTCTTAATTAAAATGCATTATGTTTTTATTATTTTCAGGAAATGATCTTGAAGGATGCAAACGAAGAATATAAACCTTAATCAAAATGCCGTCAATGAAGAGCTTTTGTTAGAAGTAAGTATTTACAATATCGCGTAGAAAAATTGTTTTTTTTCATCGTGAACTATTATATACAACGTTGTCGACCAACGGTACTTGGTGGATGTTCGTGTTAAATTATTAAAACATGTATATAATTATATTACTTATATTTAGTAGGTATTTCCACAGTGACTTTTAATCGCTAGCCGGCTTTCTATAACTTCCGCACTCATCATTAGGCGAACGTAAAGTTCCACGCTCTTGAAAGTCGGCAAGCAATCAATAATTTTCTGTAGCAGTGGAAGTACAAAATTATAAGGTTAGAAATTATGAGGTTAGAATAAATCTTAGTGAAAAGAAAACTGTGTGTTATTTAAAGTATAATTATCATCATAATGAATTTTCACTCTGTGAATGTACAAACTTTAGAGTTATTAAAATTGTAAAAGTTTTATGCATAGTATTTTTCCACAGTTAATACTTTTAATAATACGATTGCCAATTCCACTTGAATATTGAATCATTACTTAGTATGACATCCGAATCAATCCATTTGTCCCTTCTCAAATCGATGAAGGCCAATTTTATTATTCTGTGTTGATTACATTCTTGACGATTTGATTATACTTAGACACTGTTTTGGCACAAATCATCCTTGTAGGATGCTATGCCATAAATGAAAGAAAAAAAACTTTTAATAATCGTACTACAGAGACATCTGTTGAGATATGCGAAAATACTTTAACTATTAGTTAAGTTTCAAACCACAAGTATTTGTTGTTTTAAAGCCTTTTGTATTTTACAGAAGATGGGGCAGGTAGACCAAATAATATTCATTGGAGGCGCACCACCTCTACCTCCGAGGCAGGTGTATGCTCCTATTAGCGACTATGCAGCTTTTTATGGTGAGTAACATTTTCTTTTTCATTAAAATTTAGGTATTTTTCAAGATAACAAAGAAAAAACTACTTTCGTAGTTTAGACTTTTCTTTCAAAAGATAGCTGATTTCTATCACCTATCTATTGTCGAATAATGTTTTTTTCGATTATTTCTAGTGATGTGAGTGCTTCTCTGGGGTTAAAAGGGTACCTAATCTAATATAGAGTTAATTTCATGAAGGCGAATAGTTGGCAACATAATTCGAACCATGAGCTTTCTGTCAGAAATAGCACGACATTGAAACCATCGCATCGATCAAATTACACCATCTCAATATTCTCCACAACTGGCTTAGTCTGTGGATTAACCTGTACGTACATACCTAAAGGAAACCAAAATATTATTGATTTCTTCCAATCATCCCGGATTCAGCCAACCATGTTCATATCAATAAAAAAATATTTCTTTCATAAAACCTACATAAAAAATAATAAATTTTAATGAGATTCATAAATTTTAAAAGCCTATTAGCCAAACAATTTAGCTTGCCCATTAATAATTTATAATAATTACTTACTCTTAAACCCTAATTATAAAAAATACCTGTATTTTTATCGATTCCTTGTTAACATATAAAAAAACATATTTAATTACATTCCAATCGTTTTCTCTGGTACTTTCATACATATATGGCGATCAAGGGTGTGTCTAGATTTTCTCATACTCCACAATATTCTATCTTTAGTGGTTCAAATATTCAACAGGGGTGTATTTTTAAATTTTACTTAAAAAATTCTTATGTGTATAATTTAAAGTCACCAGTCGCAGTCGCAGGCCTGAAGGGCCGGCCGGCCAAAATCGAAAGACCATAATACGTCGGCGTCTTACTGAGAAATGACTTGGATTTATTTACTCACCAAGCAACACAAACAGTCAAATGGCTCATATTATAAAGTAGTACATTTCATCCATATTAGTTTATTGATTGGACAATGAAGTTTGCAGATTTATTACAAGTATATCGGTGTGTTTACAAATCTATACAAAATGAAAATAAAATGATAATAAATCATATCATTATGGCATTTTTCCAACAGCCTGCTAACCAGCGGACTAACTGCATGTTATAAACATGCAGGTGTTGCAAGTCATGCAAAGAATGTTTTATGAAAACATGCATTTTACAAGACACTCGTAAATCGATTTTGGTGGGTGTCTGCGTAAAATAATAAATCGTACGGACTCGCATACCGTAAAACTGTACATAATTTTTATGGGAGAGTGTGAAATCAATTTTTTATGAAGTTATTTTTGCGTTTCCATTTCGTTGTATTCTGTCATTCATACATGTCTCAAAAGTTCAAGATTTTCGTAATAAGAATTATAATATGTATATTATTTTGATTTCATTTTTAAAAGCTTAATCTATATCCCAACACGAAACAAAAATAATAAGAGTAGAAAATAACTTATATAATATTTTTATACTTTTGTTTTTATTGTTTAATTTAGAAACATATCGAATGTCCAGTTCCATAGCTGAACACGTCGAATTTTTTTATTTCATTTGTAATACTTACAATCAACGCTAATCTTTCAATTCAACAAACAAATAACTATAAAAAGTACACGATTCCCTTCATGTAGGTATATTAAATATTCAGTTATAAAAAAAATACTCATTTTCCATTCCACACATAAATATTTCGAATTGTTTATCTGTTGAACGGGGTAGAAAAAATGTATGTATTTATATAGTATATTTCACTTCCTGTTGTGTTTTTAAGCATAATATCAATAAGTACACCAAAAATACCAAAATGACGATTTCTCACATATAAGACATTTCGACTTGTTAAGTCATCGAGCTAGGTAGGTCGATATATTATTTTAAAAACATTAGCTATCCTGAATTTTGTGTTGGTCCAGGTGACACACCACTGATATTAACCTAGTGGGCTGTGATGTCGTAAAAAGTAGTTAAATAAAGTTTATAGGTTCAATAGTAATTTTAACACGTAGGTGAGATTTTTTTAGAATTTGAGGCAATATTTAGTTTTTTACTAACAGGTTCTTCGAACTCAAATAACTATGATCACTGACCTATACATCAAAAAAAATCTTAAAACTAAATTTTTAACCTATGATAATTTTTTACTGTGGGAGACAAGTATTTTCTAGTGCTTGTCTAAAGCGACTACAACGGATATATAAACAAACATATTATAATAATTTATAAAATTAATAGTTACGTTTGCTAATTTTCTGTTTTTATTGATTGATTTTATTTTTGTAATGGAAGACTGTATAGCTTTCTTGTTCATTTTGATTGTAAAAAGGTGTAAGCCGATTATTTCATGGATAAATAAATACTACTACTACTACTACTATACCATCACGGCATATCCCACAAGTGGGGTAGCCAGCAGACCAGCTGCATATAAAACATGCAAGCTGTCTTCTCCGTGCCAATATAAAATTAAGACATTCAGGATGGGTGGCAAACCTCATCGCCGAATTTGAGATGTAAAATGTCTTATTTTTTCGAACACCTGCCTTTTACAGGACACTCGAAAACTTATGGAGAAGAGTGGGAGACCAATTCTTTATCAATAAATAAATAAATAATATGAATTGATTCGAATAGGTAAATACAAATATCCAGCTACGATTATTATATCGACAAAATTTATATGAAAATATACCTACCAATACATAATAGTCTCCAGCAAAAATAGATCTTCCATTCTGTAAGTTTTCGAGTGTCCTTTAAAAGAAAAGTATTCACAAAACATCACGTATAAGACATTTAACACCTTCAATATTCAGCTACGAGGTATTCCGTCCGCCCTAAATGGCTCAATTCTTATTGACACAGAGAGGATGACTTGTATGTTTATTTAATGCAATAGTTCAGTGACTATTCCACTTATGCGGAATGCCGCCTTGGTATGAATGAATATTATAATATGTCTTTAATAACATTTTCGTGTCTCATTGCATTTATTTAGTGTCATAATCATGATTCATACTTCTCTATAGATCATTCACTGTGTTACTCATCTCTACAATATTATAAAACTATTGTTCCACCTACATAGAATATTAAACTTATTTCTTAAATGGTCCCGTCATTCTTTACCCAGGTAGTATACTATCTTCTCCTAACTTTGACCCGACCTGGAATAATATACAAGCGGTCATTTTTAGGGGCACCCAGGGTACAGGGCAACGGGCAGGGTACTCTACATTGAACATAATGATGGTAATATTATACACACAATAATTTCGCGGTAGAATTATTGATAATAACGTTAGGCGGACAACCTGTAGTAATTTTTTTTCTACCTGAGATAATAATATCCACCTATTAAGTTAGTATGATGTCTACCTTTTTTTGTCAGAAGTCTTAAACAAATGGTAACAAGTGACAATATAACTACTTGCAGAACGCGAGTGTTGTTGATGAATATTTTGAATGAATGTTTATATCAATGTACACATGCGTAACAAAAACGAAGACATTTTTAACAATAGCAAACTAAAAACATCGCTCTTGTAATAGAGCTTTCCGCGCCATTGATATATGGATACTCCATTGAACGGTGCCAAAGAAATCATTCGCCATCATCATCATAGTGCCATTAACAATGAAAATAACAGGGCCCGTAGTCAAAACGCATTTAAGCGTTACGTTTTCGTTTCGTTTTCGTTCAAACAAGACGAGGTTGCGAGAACGTTTGAACGAAAACGAAAAGAAAACGTAACGCTTAAATGTGTTTTGACTAGGCCTACAGATACACTCTGGACTCGATGTAGTTTTCTAACTGCCCCGGGCGGAAATAATATTTGCCGCCTTTTATTATTCTAATTTGGTATTGTTGATCGAATTCTTCATCAATATATTCACGATCCCAGGAATTGATTTTTGCCGCCCTGGCCATTTTACACAGCACACAGTTTTGTGATAACTCATAGTTCACTTAAATATTATAAGTCTAAAAATACATCAGTGCAAATATCTTATATAAACGCAGTTGCCCAACTCAGCTCAATCTACTATTTTAGTCAAACGTTCGGAGTATTTAAGTACACGAATAATAAAAAATAAATATTTACTTAATGAAGCATCTGTTTCGATTAAAAAAACAAGTGTACATTAAGTATCCATTCATTTAAAACTTTGAAATAAATTACATACTATTTTTAACACCGATTCATCTTAGCTTTTGATTTCAAAATGGATCATATACCAATGTTTATCAACAACTCTTTACTATTCCACATACTATAGTTTTTTATTGAATATCATATTAACCAGTTAAATAAAGAAATGATGTAAAAATGTTTTTATCATTTGTAAGGCAATACAAAGCTTATTTGTAAATTAAACTTGTTTGATTGAAGCCTTTTGTATACAGGGTCACAGTGTGTGAGAAGCTCGATAAGAAACGGTTTATAATAATATCAAATATGGCGCGGGCTTTACTTAGAGATTGTTCGCAGGTCTATATAATATTATTTATATAAACTTCTTCATACCTGTTTCAACTCCGACGCGAACGCCAGGTGCTTTGATGACTGTTTTAAGTTGAACATAACCTTTAAACTGTTGTTGTTAAACACATTTTAAATTGTGCATGAGTAAATAAATACTAAAGTGAATATAAACTAAAGAAAATAATCGATGAAAATTGTGTTGAATTTGACAGTGTGCAAAAACGAAACAAAACCAATGTGTCAAAAAGAGTTCTAAATTTCAAATTTGAATCAATGTTCTTTCTTTGCAAACATTTTAAAACTTTCCTTTTTTAAATCAAACCTGTCACTCTATTTGCCGATATGGTGATATTCGTATTGTTTGTAGAAAGTTGTGCATTTAATTGAAAAGGAATTTATTATGCACGCTTTTTCCTGTGTATGTATTATTTTTGTTTGATAAATAAAAAAAAAACCTGTTTTATGATGAGTGATTGTACATTGATAATATCATTAAGTCTAGTGAAATATTACTATCATGTTATGAGACAAAAGCTGTGTTTCTTTAATTAAGAGTGTGTGATAATTTAAAAGTTTCATCTATTGTTTTCCATATATAGTGGTTTCATTTAACAATATAATATAAATGGTGTTCATATATGATTGTAATGACAACATGTAATTAAGTGTAATTGTTTGAAGAGTATATTTTATTTTTTCTTACTGATAAACTTTTACTTTTAAAACTGGAGGGTGCAAGGAATACCGAATCTTCACCATCGCCTAGTCAATGGGGTAAGTTTGTTAAGATTTTTTGATGTTCCATTTAAATAAATGGAATTCAATCATGTGTTTTTTTTTTGCTAAATAATTTTTCTAGGCTGTCAGGTTGATATGAGAACTGATGTTGTTGTAATATCCAGTGGTAAATGGAGGAAGCCCCTCCTTTAATGTAAAAAAATGTTTTTTGGAAATAAACATAAACTGTTGTCAAATTCAAAGACTTCGTTGGTCAAAACCAGGTTGCTGTATCTTTTATTAAATATGGTAATACTCAAACAGTTATTTCCATAAATTAATAAGGAGTTTTACAAAATAAATGCCAACTCAATCAATAAAGTAAAAATATAATTAAGTATAGTAAAAAATATAAGGCAAGGAATATATTTAATTAAATCTGACTGCCAATCATCAACTCCATATTATATTTCTTTTGTATTATTTTTAACTTAATGAAAAGAACAATCAGTTCTGAGATTTTAAGTTTAGAATATTCAATTAATTAAAATAAAACACTTATTTGTAGTATATCCACGGTGACTTTTTATTGGACGCGAGCCGGCTTTCAAGAGCTTCCGCTCTCATCATCAGGCTGGCGAAAAGGACCACCTTTTCAATCCATCCAAAAAAGGAGCACCTTTTCGCCAGCCTGATGATGAGAGCGGAAGCTTTTGAAAGCCGGCTCGCGTCCAATAAAAAGTCACCGTGGATATATTACAAATAAGTGTTTTATTTTAATTAATTCAACATGAATTTCCACCAAGTACCGTCGGTTGAAAATATCAACTTTAGAATATTCTATGATTTAATAGTCATTGCGTGTACGCGCAATGCATAGGTATTGAAAACAGTCTATGAATTCGCGGAAAACCTTTTTAAAATAATCTTTTTTTGTGAGCTGTTTCATGAGAATGCATAATTATGTATGAGATATGTTAGGTATACAAAAGTGACTCCTTCTCTAATTTTACACATCTGTGTGTATTCTGGGACCCCTGTCATTAAAATAACATCTACTATACGTGTCTACGAGTTATAATAGTACAATAGCATGTTGTCTACCGATCACCTGATGCTTGTGTCTCAAGCACTTGTTGCATACATACATTAAAAATACTTTTATACAAATACACAATACCTTTTGTAAAGTAAAACAGGTGTAACTTGACAGACATAGAAAGGGACGTTTTTTTTAATTGTGTATCCTGTTTACAATACTTTTGTTATATTTTTTTTAGTTATTATCTCAGTTAGTATTTGATCATTTATTATTGTTGTTATTGAAATAGTAACTAGGGTTTTTTTTTTATTTTCATAAGAAAAAGCTCAGAATTTGGTAAATACTTAATCCAAAAAGGTTTAAAAAATGATTTCGGGTTTATGTACAGGTAGATGTTTCTATAAATTTTCTATAACAGCGATAAGGCGTGCCATCCATCCTAAAAGTCTTAGTTAATGGCATGGAGAAGAAAATCTTTATGTTTATTTCACAACTAAAAATTTATTCAAAAAAATATTATAAAATACGCCACCAGCACATCTATTGAAATGTTATTGAACCTTTTATTATCAACTCGTATCTATCTAAACCTTCACGCTGGATCCCAATTGGGGTAAGAAGAGAAAACGGAACGCCAAATTAGTCTATCTTTACAAATTTCTTTCGCTTCTCCCATATTCATACAATTTCTCTATTTCTATTACTTAACACGCGGCATTCATAAACGTAAGCTCTGCGATAATCTCACCCTCAAGGATTGTTCTTTCGGAACCTGTCGTGCGCAATAATACATATACTCAAAAAGTTGTACTCATTAATTTATTTTACATTGCACTTGTATATTTTTATTTTTTATTTTATTTTATTTGAATAAAATATACCACTGCCAGCTTGACAGTTGTGAAACCTAATTGCTGGACAGTGGACAACATATAACAATCATACCTATATACTCATATTAATTGTCAGCGCAACGCATTGGCTATACAGCTGTTAGGCTGCGCAAACTAAATAAACAAAATGTTTCAAATATTCAAGTTCTTTTTTTAAATCTCATTTCTACGTTTCTGCCAACATAAACTTGTCGTATTGCATTGCTTTGCACACCCCGCTTTGCAGTAAGGCAGCCAGGTGGAACAGATGGGAGCACAGCCAACCATACTTCCTCAAGACATAAACAAGAGCTTAATAAGTTGAAGCTTTTACGTGAGAACATAATACATTAATATGTTAATAACAATTACTATCATACCTATTTTAAACTCAATGTTTATTTAAACTAATCCACCTGCTTTTTATCGTTCCACAATACATCCATTTATACCATCGTAGCATTTTTCAAAAGTGAGGTAGCTGGTAGACTAACCGTACGTATTAAACATGCCAGTCGTCTTCTTCGTGCCAATAAAAAAATAAGCATTCAGAATGGGTGGCATTTTTATTACTGAGTTGAACATTTTGAATGTACATTTCACCAAAACCTTACGGACGAAAATATAATGACATCTCCGAATTCAGGTTATTTTATGTAATAACAATGTAAAATTATTCTCTTCTCTCAGGATGGGTGGTTAACAGGTTGGTATTCGTTAAATATAATGAAAGAATAAGAAAGTAATTGACATCCTCTAGTAAACCATGAAGGTGTCGCCCTTGTTAAATATCTTTTATATGGCTCTGAGAGCATAACATTAATTATTAATTAATGTTGATCACACGCAGTTAATCCGTCACTCAAAGGAGATTGCAATAAAATATTGTTTGTAGATAGAGACTTTCGAAGAACTCTAAATTTTGTATGTAGTTATGTATATTATCTATATATGGTATCTAGATTATGAGAATTTGTACGATCACAATTCGCAGATACTCGGTTGCATAAAAATAATATGAAATAACTTTAAATGCTAGTATATTCATAAAACTAATAATAAATTAAACATTTTCCTTTTCGTTTCATAGGTATATGGGTAGATGGGTTAGTACAGGTACAATTTGGAGTAATAAAATATCGTTCATACGTATTACAAGTACAAACTCACACGGCATATACAACCGACCTTTCAAACTCACACACACTTAAACATTTTTGCAGGTTTCACCGGTATCCATTGAATATATATAGTGAAGGCAGTTTACAGATAACACACGAAGCGATGTTGTGACATGTGAGGTCAGCTGTAAGGTCACGTGATTTTTAATAATTACTGTAATGGAATATTAAATCTTAACTATTACCTACTTTTCTATGTATAAATGAAGAAGAAAATGTTTAAAAATATGCCTTAGTATGGTAATATTCTATCTTTTTTATTTATTCAACAAACAAAGTAGCCAGCGTACTAATGAGTATGTATATTAATCCCCAGATTATCTTCTTCTTGTTATACAAAATGTGGTACAGCTGCCCCTTAGTGATCCGCCCCCCTCTAATCTGCCCCCCCCCCGCTCTAATCTGGCACCCCCTGTAATCCGACATGCTAATTTACATATAAAATCTTATCATTCAATCTGTAATTTGTCGGATTACTAGATACACTTATGTAAAAAAATCCGGACTATAGAGGGTTTCAGGCAGTACTCTATAATCCGACGAATTCCATAGTCCGAAACTGCCCTGCAGAACGTTTGTCGGATTACCGAGATTCGACTGTATTGCTAATTTCCTTCCATCAATTTGAATCTTAGGTGGAAAGGATCTATTGTTGCACAGCACTAATATTGTTGAAGTTTTTTTTTCACTGATTTTACTGTGTCTTATTTAAGATTTTTTCGCTAGTAAAGATTCTATACAAATAAGTCACTCATTACGAGTGGTTAACCAGAAAAAAAAAGATTCTAGACAACCAACACTACCCTCTATCATAATTCGGAAATATATGTCAATCAAATCCCTCTCAGAAGTAATACTGAAATATTCATCTTGAATTATTACAAGAAACAAAAACATCAATTCTCGTTTTTCACGAAATATTGGCATTCAGTTAAGCATTGAAATTTTGGAACTACTTTTTTTTATATTTTTTCTTTTTGTATTACGATTAGACTTATGTGATTGGTAAACTAATCCAGCGTTTTTGTTTATCGAAACTGTCGCTAGGAGGCATGCACGAGGAATCTAGATTATCTGATTATAAAGTACATTTAGGATGAAATGATAATGTGCTGTCAATGTTGTGTTGAGAAAGCAGCGTAAGTTATGTTTTTTTTATTAACGAATTTTCGTTTATTGCATGAGCTGGTCTGCTGGTTACCTGTGGGATATACCGTGATGGGAAACAAAGTTTCATTGTACATATATATGACTGTGTATCGTCGCGTTAGTACCCATGATACAAGATTCAAACCTACTTTGGGGCTAGCTCGATCTGTGCGAGTTGTCTATGCAGGTTATGTTATGTTATATTTGATATCACTTAAAAAAATATTCCTACAAGATTTTTTTTCAGAACACAGAAAGAGACTTAATCAATTTAGATCGAATTCGTACCTACCTTACATAATTATAATCCTTGATTTCTACTCCATTGTATCAGCTACAAGAATTAACAATAATAAGTGTAAAAAATATTGTTATTTAATAATAATAAACTTTATTGTACAAAATACTTGGATACAAATAATAAGGTTACTACTTGTATAAACGAATAATTTTGCACAATGGGCGAATTTATCGCAGGGACGCAATATCTTCCAACTAACCCAAGTTATATCTGAGGAGCACCCGGCAAAGAATTGGTCTCCCTCTCTTTTTTAAGTTTTCGAGTGTTTTGTAAAAGGCAGTTGTTCAAAAATATAAAAACATTTTACATTTTAAATTCAGTGACTAGGTTTGCCACCCATCCTGAATGTCTTATTTTTTGTTGAAATGGTGAGGACAACTTGCATGATTATTTCATGCAGCTGATCTGCTGACTACCCCACTTTTGGGATGCGCCGCGATGGAATAGTAGTAGTAGTTGTAGTAGCAGTGTAAGTACAAACAAAATGAAAATCATGAATTACAGGTAGAACACTTTTTCGCAATATTATCGAAATTAGCTACCCAATAAATTCACTAGGTATTTCATCCTTATTAGGTTCATTATATCTTATTAACTCTTTTAAAAAATTTAATACACATTATATACCTAGTAATAATCTCGCCACAGCATATCATCACATTTTTCTTATGTAAACTGATTTGTTGATTTTGTTATGTGAATGATGATGTACAAGAAGAATAAAATAAATTAATAAATATAACTAAAGCTCAAAAACTGATAAAAAAGTTTCATATACTAGACTACGTAAACTACTACATACATATAAATATACAAACGTACATACAAATATGCAATGAAATTTAAAATCATAGATTCTTACTTACAATCTGATAAATACCTATACAATATACATATATGTTGTTTGGTATGCCCATTGTTTCGATCTTGCGTTATGTATATTAATAATTTACCTTATCACTCGTAAACGAGTGTATGGCCTTTAAAAGCAGTATAGAATATTTTATATGAAAATAACAGACTGTTATAGTTCATAACTTAAACTGTCTTATGAGTACGTAATATTATATGCATCTACTTATTAGTGGATTACTACTTCGCTATATTGCGTTGTGTGTTATTATTAATATTCATATATACATTTTTGATTGATTGATTGATACAAATCTTTGACCACGATTTGTGTTGAAATTCCTGTGAATAAATTCCAAATGTATTGTACATTATTATGTTTCTGTGAGTATATGAGTATTATAATAAGTAATGATTAGGCTTTTGGTGTTTAAATTAATCACATTATAAACATAATGTGTTACATGTATCACGCTTTGAAGATTATATATGAAAATTATCTATCTATACACACCATCACTGCAAGTGGAGGAGTCAGAAGGCTAAAGCTAACTGTATATTATATAATAAACATGCAAATTTTCTTCGCAGTTCCAATTTAAATAAGACATTCAGGATACGCGACATGCCTCATGGCTGTATTGAAGATAATATTTATTTATTTACACCACAAACAGCCTCAATGTGCACTGAGAAAAATACTAACGAAATTTCACAACGAATCATTGGTACGTACTATCAGATTAGGACCAGAGATCGTACAAACGATTCATTAGTACGAATCTATAATATTAACTCTTCGCAAACAAGTTGTTGGTAAATTTACCAATGATCGATCGATCGATATAGTACCGTACCAATGATTCGTTTTGAGTATTTTTCTCAGTGTGCAAAAATATTATTTATTCAAAAGTATTCAGCTGATAGAAGTAGGTATAATATTCAACAGACAAATACAATGGTTAGTTATGAATTTACATAGGCGACTCTGTCCAGGCCCAGCACACAGAAATATCTATTGTGTGATGGACAATCTGCCCTTTACAGGCCACTTAAAAACTTATAGCAAAGAGTGGGAGATCTATTCTTTGCCGGAGATTCGACGGAACGGCTAAATAAATAAAAAAAACACTAAATTGACCCCGCTGCAAAATTAATTTCTCCTTATAAAAAGAAATTAATGTACACATAGGTAGGTATGTACAAATTCGATGGGCCAGTTAATTCAACTACGACGATCTTTTCCAACCAATCTATGATATGTAAAAATTTCATCTTTAATAAATAGAGATAAAAAAAACAAGCTGAAGTATTAATTATTGTTTTTAGAAATACGTGATTAAAAAATATATATTTAAAAATAACAATTAGATGACGAACGCGAAGAGTTGTCTATGATGCACAAAATCTATTCTGTATTTCATTAATTTTTTTAGTAATATCATACAACTATGTAAAAGTTCTGAAGGCGATTTCGAAACAATTCTAACTAACCATTCATTAAATAGTTTAGTACAAGTACATTCCCATCATCATCATATTCATCAAGCTAGTGATTTTTTTACAATCTACCAAATTAATAATAAATGTGGTAATTATTTTAAATTTAAAATGTATTATTTTTAAACAATATGTTGAAAAGATTGATATAAGATACGGTGACGGAGTGGGTGGTTTGAAATTAATATCAACTTGAAATTTACATGAGAATTTTGATGATTTAGAAATATATGTATTATAATGTATAATTGAAAATAGGTATAACAACAGTAACCATACAATATGGTTTGGTCTCATAGAAAGTTATAGAGTAGGTATCTGAGAATATAATTTAGGAAAAATTAACCTTTGGCCTCAAAAAATATGTGCTGTTGTTCAGTTTCAGGAAAAAGAGTAGGTTTGTGTTACTCGGGACCAAAAATTATGAAAAAGTTTAGAAAAGGGATTTGTGTAGCAGTATGGAGATGAAGGCTAGGAGTAAGTAAGTGAATAATCCTATTCCTTTTGCTGGTCTAATGTATATTTAGCATTTATAATTGATTACCATAAATTGATCATTTTTATTTAAAAGCGGAAATTAGCTTAGTTGGAAGAAATCGCAAATTTGTGATGAACCTGTCTTCTGTGTAGGTACTGATTATGACAATAAAAATTATAATAATTTCTGTTTGATCAATAAGATACTGACCAGTTGGTCGACAGCCCAATTAAAGGGTCTCAGACCTTCAATCGAGAAACCCAGGTTCGATTCCATCACTGCCGACTTACCATCACGACACGACAAAGAGGCTGTCAGGGGGGTTTGGGTATATTTCAAATGCAGATTCATCTTCTTAAAATAGTTACGAATGAACAATGAGCTTTAAGACATTAAAAATTAGTATGACTGGTAACTATGTGGTAGGTAATTCATTGGACTTTTAATCGAGAGATGCCGTGTTCGATTCCTCCTGCTGCCGATCTACACCACTATCACGACACATTATGTAATACTTACCATTTTTGTAGTGTTAGGTGTGAATCCAGTTGAATTTCGGCATAATAAGTGTGTGGGGTTACCTGTAAATGCTACATAAAATACACGATGTCATTGTCGTCAGATTTAATAATGAAATAATGAGAATAAGCAGTTTAACAACTCCGTTAATATCTATTATAATTATAAGAAATTAATTCAATGAGTAGGTATGAACTTATTCAGAAAACTTGTGAACATGGTTAGTAATTAGCAAGTAACTCGTGTAACTTACAATGATTCACAATTGAACATATTTTCAGTTGCCAAATTTAATATCAATCATAATTATAATCATTGCAATTTTCATAATAGCATGTTATTTTAATCGTTGAAAATCTTGCAGACTGTTCACAATAATTAATATAATAATAATAATAATAATAATCTTTATTGCACAAAATTAGTATACAAAGAATAAAAAAAAAAACATGACAACATTACCACTGAATACATAATTTTGTGCAATGGGCGAGTTTATCGCCATAATTAATCATTTTAATTATAGTTTATATCATTTTTAAATAGATGTACTTCGTTTATCTCAGTTATTAGGATTTTTGATGAATTTAAAAAATATTTAACTTTTCTAACAACTGTTCATTCCTCTTATTTCCTCATACTGTGTTTTATTTCTTTTTTACTCTACTTTTCATATGGCCCGATAGATATGTATGTCTTCATCCATGTGGGCTGCCCCGAATCCGCTTCAGTCTTGGTTCTGCTGCAAAAAGAATTGAGTCCTTTCTTGTACCATCCTCTAAGTTTCATCAGTAAATCAAATACATCCACGTGTCGCTAATAATACATAAAATACGAGGATGTTGGCATATAAAATGTAGGACTGCATATATTTTATTAATGAACCATGCTGTGAGATTAATTCTGTATGGTTTTGTGTTTGGTTGGAGGAATCTATGTGAGTTGACCACTGATTCAGTACTGGCTGAGAAATTTACCAATGAATCTTTAGGGCCAGAATGCCAAATGTAAGAAAAAAAAACCGTAAAAATAAAAGTATGTAATTAATTAAAAAACTATAATAATGTGACCTTATTTGTTACAATTTAAGCACAGGTAATAAAACCGTTGATTAATTAATCATTTCAAAATAATTACAATAGAAGTAGTCAATGTTTAAATACCTTTAGTTCTTAAGTACAGAATAATAATACTATCATAAATTCAATATGAATTAATACCAAGGTTTGAGATATTCGTACATATTTTAAATGAAATATTATTGTAATAATTAATTAGCATTAACAATATGTTATTATTAATAAAAAAATGAATTATCAATTGTTTCGCATTAATTACAGATATATTTAAAAATTGCTATGTCTCATTATAAATAATTAACAATTCTGTGATAAGTTGAACATGCTTTGTGATCTTTCCGTTGAGTCCCCGGCGAAAAATAAGTGTCCCTTTTCTTTTCTGTAAGTTTTTGAGCGTCATGTAAAAGACAGGTATTTATAAAGCATCACTGATAAGTAATAATCTTTAATTCGTCGATGATGTCTCACGATCTTGAATGTATTATTTTTATTTTCACGGAGAGAACTTGTATGCTTTAATGTGCGAAAGGAGTATGCTAATTAACTCCTTCCATGGGCTTGTCGAAAGAAAAGTGTATAAAGGACTCCCACAAGGATCGGCGCTTAGCCCAATTCTTTTTAATCTATACACTCATGACATTGGAAACGCTCTGCCTCCTGAAGTCAATATACTACAATACGCAGATGACTTCGTTATCTATTGTTCTGTTGGTTCCACGCTCACTGCGGGTGAGAAACTTGAAGCATCCCTTAATCTCTTAGGTGAATGGTTTAGTGCCAATGGTATGACTCTTTCACCTTCCAAAAGCCAACTCGTTGTTTTCTCAAACAAACATAAACCCTCCAATATATCTTTAAAGTGCAACAATTCCACTATTTCAAGTTGTGAATCAGTAAAGTTTTTGGGGGTCACTTTGCACAGAAAACTCTCTTGGAACCTTCATATTGACAATATAATAGCCAAGTGCGAAAAAAATATAAACATCCTCAGAGCGGTTTCTAGAGTCTGGTGGGGGGCCCACCCGACTACTATGAGAATGCTTTACTCATCCCTCATCCGAAGCCTCATCGACTATGCATGCTTCCTAATGGATCCCCTTCCAAATTATTTAAGCGCAAAACTAGAAAGAGTTCAGAATAAATGCCTGAGACTGATACTGGGAGCCATGAGATCGTCTCCAATAATAGCCTTGCAGGCAGAGTGTGTAGAGATGCCCCTTTGCCTAAGGCGAGTTTTTCTATCTCACAAATTCGTTTTGAGGAGATTGAGCATGGGTCCTCATATGTTGCTCCTCAAATTACAAACATTGTTGGAGCTTTGCTTAAATTCTCCTTATTGGCGTAATAGAAAGTACCCTCTTTTGTGCTCCTCTTGGGAGTATGTAACCCAAAGTTTCTCTTCTTCAATTCACCTTACACCTTCAACTCATCATTCTATTCCATTCAATTATTCATTGCAGGCATGCAATATTGTTGATTCGATAGGTTTGGATAAATCAGTTTTTACATTGAGCCCGCAGGTCGTGAATATCCTTTTCCTTCATAGAGTGAATAGTGAATGGCCTGCCCATACGATCTTCTTTACGGATGGGTCTAAATCTCATACAAATGAATGTGGATCGGCTGTTTACTCTCCTTCTCTTCAAGTCGAACTTCAATTTCAACTCCCATCTTCTGCATCTGTTTTTACAGCAGAATGTTTAGCGCTCAGAGAGGCGTTAGGGGTAATTGTCGAAAGATTACTTTCACGGGCAATTGTCTTTACTGATTCCCTTAGCCTCGTATCTCTTCTAGGGCGAAAGGGTAGTTTGTCATCAAATAATTGTATAATCCACGATATTTTAAGATTGATGTTCGAGGCATCAAGTAAAAATATTGAGTTGGTGATTGCTTGGATCCCTTCTCATGTGGGTATTGCCGGAAACGAGAAAGTAGATATTCTGGCTAAGGAAGCATGTTCTTGTGGTATATTGCCAAATGCATTTGTACTTCCTATAGGAGATTGTCTGGGTGTTGTAAGAGATAAAATTTATGAGAAGTGGAATTATTCATTTATCGGGTCTGTATCTGGGTCTCATTATAAAGGAATTCAGCCTTCAATCCCCTCGCAACCTTGGTTTCAAGAAACAAAATGGCCAAAATTAAACATTTCGCTTCTCTGTAGAATGAGGATAGGACATTGTGTTATTGCCTCTCATTTGGCCAGAATCAATATTCTGGATTCCCCTATGTGCGAATGCGGGGAGGATACGGAAACTCTGGACCACGTTTTCTTTGGTTGCCCACTCCTACCTAATCAAGAATTTTCTCAGACGATTAGGAAGTTGGGTTTTAATTTTCCCATTTCTGTCCATTCTCTTTTGGCCCAAAATTGTAATAAAGTGAACCTAGCCTTAATAAATCACCTTAAAAAATTTAATAAGAACATCTAAATTATTAATTTTAATAAGAATAAAGTTCAATAATTAATTATACCTAATGATAAATTGTTTTATAGTAAATGTTTTTGAAACAAATTATTATTATAAAAATAATAATAAATTTTGACAAAGATTTTTTTTTTTGTAAGACTACGATGTGTTTAACATCAAATATATTCCTGAAAACGGCCCTGTGATTGCAACGATGTCGACACACAAGCGGTGTGAATGTATTGGTTACTCGGGCGGGGAGTTCATTGATCCCAATGCCCTTGAGATGTACTTGCCGCACGTGGCGACTGAAACGGCAGTTACTATGTAGCTATGTACTAATGAATACCCACTACGTTAAGACATTGTACTCACAGCAGTGAGTATATAGGCATAATTCACTCGATGTCGGGTGCCTTGCCGAAAAGAAAAAGAAGAAGAAGAACTTGTATGCTTATAAGTATGCAGTTAGTTTGCTGGTTATTCCACATAAATAAAATAGATCGAGAGACAAAATAAATCGAGTAAAGCAGATTTTAGAATAAGGGTTACCGAGTCGAAGTTTTTAATCAACATGCAAAATTAATATCAAATTTATTAAGATTAACCACTCATAGTATAAATGCTGTTGCACGTAAATACAAAATCAAATAAACCATTTAATATATTTCTGTAAGCAAATTGCAATTTATATAAAGGCAGTTTTCATGAGAGTTAATCTAACTCAAATAAGTGAGAAATGCTTTTATTTAACTGTAGGTACCTATACATACCGTTGCAGGTAATACTCACGTTGTGTGTTGTACTAAAATAAATCTAGTTTGTTGTGCTTGTACTAAACTATCTTCTGTTTGTTGTTATTATTATTGCATACAGTTAATTCTCTTGTGGGTACAAAGCTTTGATGACTTTACAGCTGTAGATTTTATAGTAAACTAACTGATGGTACAATATTTTACATTGATTTAATAGAATGGTAATAGTTTGAATTTGTAGTAAAAATGTGTTCCTAAATTAATAATAGTAGTAGTAATATTATGATGTTTCACTTCGTAACATTAAGATGGTAAAAGTTTCTTTCTTACTAATGCTGAAGTAAAGAACATTCTTTACACCTGAAAAGTCAAAAAAGAAATATAAATGAATAATTAATGCCCTTAAAGTCTGCAACGCAAAATATATATTTACCAATATGGACACAATGTAAATAAACTGTGGTGATTGTTGTAAAAAGGTCTTGTACTTCTGATATATGGACCATAATATACTGAATTAGCACTAACATAAATTTATAAAAGCACCTTCATCAAGGGACCCGAGTTTCTAACCGACATATTTTTATAAAAAACGCTCGTAGAAGACCGATTGATATGAAACTATATTGGCTGCAAAATTTGATTGGTCGCATAACCAATATTTCGTTAGAATTTGCAGTCTTTATTAAATGTCATTGATATTAGATTAGTTTATTATTCCGCTATGACTTACTATTATAGAGAAAGATGTAGTGGTGGTACGATATAAAGATACATAAATTTGACTAAAAATGGGAACTAAGGGCTTTGAAGGCTAGTTTGTTTCAGCTAACCGTAAAAATATGAATTCAACATTCTCAAATAAATTAAATACAACAATTTTAGTAAATATTGTCAACCGATGGTACTTTGTATTTTGGTGAACACTTCATGTTGAAAATAAAACATTTCTGTTTATTACTTTCACTCAATAATCAAAATCATAAGCCGATATTCCAAAGTTTCTGCTTTTATCATCAGAATAGCGTAAAGCTCATAAAAACCGGTAGGGCGTTTTATCAGTAGGGTTACTCTTGAAAAAATCTAAATACGATCTTAATCTTAATCATACGACGCGCGAAGTGACTATTGGCCAAAAATACGTGCATACCGATCGCGCGGTAGCGGTATCGCGGTGTTTTTGATCATAGTCCCTTCGTACTTCGTATGATCAAGATCAAGACAAGATTAAGATCGTATTTAGATTGTGTCAAGAGTAGCCCTGCAGGCTAGCGTTACCTACAGCTTGTATGAAAAACTAAATAGAGCATTCGAATTGAAAAGAGAAAAATCTTTAATTTTAAAATTGAAAAAAGTGTTTCGTTCAAACTTATATATTACACAACATGAAAGAGGCGTCTTTTGACTTAGGTAATAATTAGTCATAAAGATTGAAATCAAAAGACGTCTTTCTCGTGATGTTTAATTTGTAGTAAAACGAAACACTTGTTTAATTTTATCCAATTATGGAATACTTGTGTACCAAGCTATTAATAAGATTTTTTTTATAATCTAGTTTTTTCTTTTACCTAACTCAAAAATATCAAGGAATAGATCAATATTCTACTATACATAGATGTGATGCAAACTTAAGGTATCTTAATTATGTAAATTGTGTAGTGAGTAGAGCAAAAAAACAACGTACCTATATATTTTGAACTGATTTCCAACTAAACATTGATTTTCTCCCCAAAGTTTTATACGACTTTCATAGAAATTTACTAATTTAAAAATGCAGTTTTACAGAACTAAACACGAAGAATATTTCTTAATACTTACAAATGTATTTTTTTGATTTGTCCAATTTATTTGCACACCTTTATTGTACCTACATATCATTTTATCGATATTCTAGTATAAACTCTAATGATAACTTCATGTGTAGGTTGTCAGTACAAGGAGTAGTTTGATGCAACTATGCTCTTGCTCTAGGTATATGAAGAGATAGGCTTTGAGTTAAATATACTTTTACTGTATGTTATGCTTTACCCGTAAATCGGCTGTAATTGCAGTTATACGATAATAAGATTAACTGTGGTTTAATACATTGTAAAATACGGATTACCTACTATTCCAATGGATAAATCGTGATTGGAAGATTATTCTTAACTAGCCTTGAACAAACTTCAAGGAGTTTTTACATAAATCACTGAGCGTATTTATGGATAAAACTCATGTTTATCTTATTTAATAAGATTACAGTTTCTGTGAAATCATCTCATTATATTTTTGTACGAAAAGTATTGCATTTTAATTTCATTGCAAATAGGTAAACATCGACTGTCTAGTTGACTAGTCTAGTCTAGTCAACAAGTTGAATTATGTTTTAATCGAAAAATCGCTTTTTTATAATTATGGTTTATTTATAGTATGCTTTAAAAACACAACCGAAAGTGAAATATACTCTATAATAATCGACATAAGTTGTCTATGTTCCGCTCAATACTTAAATAATTAAAAATATTTATTTGTGGAATTGCAAAAAGGTTCCTTCATTTTTTTCCATAAACAAATATTAAATGTATAAAGGGAGTCACGTATTTTTATATTTATTTGTTTATGGAATTGAAACAGCAGCGTTGAATGACCAATTGAATCAATATTTTGAATTATCGACTTGTTGAGTTATAGAGCTGGACAGTCGATATGATTTGCAAATTCTAAGGAGTGTTGAGGTGTTTAAAGATATGTTTTAAAGTTCAATTCTAGAGTTATTGTTCAAGAGGTGTTATGATTCTTAAATGGGATCTTACGGTGGTTTTTCCACGAAACGAAAAAAAAAATGGAGGTATTTTTAATATTTTCAATTAATATTAATATTTTTTTATGAATATAAATAAAAAAAAAGATAAATATTATTGGGAAATACTTAAGTATCTATAATATTATGTCAAAATATGAGATTATTTCATGGCGAATTCTTTCAGGAAACTTTTATATGTAACTTAAATGATTTCACTAAACAAAGCAAGTTTCAATTTTCCTCTGTATCTTCCATGGTAGAACAGTTAGGGTGATAAAAGAAAAATAATGAAAGAAGATTGTAATCAGTTCTAATAAATCACCGGTGAAGTATGTTAATTCAACAGACGAAGATTTAAAGCATTCTATGTCACTATATACATTTATTGTGTTTTTACGTTTCAGTGCTCTCGTTAGCACCACCATC
Organism: Athripsodes cinereus; assembly: GCA_947579605.1. NCBI lineage: Eukaryota > Metazoa > Arthropoda > Insecta > Trichoptera > Leptoceridae > Athripsodes > Athripsodes cinereus. The sequence goes on along the minus strand of OX388320.1, from coordinate 9,303,726 downwards.
AGACGGAAGATCTGCAATAAATACATAATAAGTTCTTATATTATGCTTATGTAATTCCTATATTATTTCCACGCACCAGTCATTTGATGTAAGTAAACCAAGTAATAGATTTAGTGTACTAACTATCAGATAGACAACTGTGAAACAGTACGACATTGTTAAGTTGACTGATTGATGGGATTAAAGTGTTTTTGATGTCGATTAAAGGAAACGTGAACACTGATGTTTACAACTTCGTAATAATATTATGCACCCATACACAAATTAAGGGTTGCACCCTCCCTCACCCATGAATGTTACAGGAATGTCAGTTCCTTTGTCATCCATACCCTTTATGCAAATTCTTTCTAAAGAAGGACTCAAGATTTGTCTGAAGGACTCCCCTTGACAAAATCCTTCCTAAATTTAAACACCACCGTTAATGTCCACCGACTCTTTACTTTAATAGTAAAGACTTAAAATTAGCTTACAATTACGTATTTTCTAAATATAATGACTATTATGAAAATTCTTAAAACTAGATAGGTACATTTTTTTGGCCTTCACATTTCTACAAACAAACGAATATTTCAAGATGCAGTGTTTGTTGTTCACTCGGTTTTATGCGCTCAATGAAAACGTGGTATGTGGCAAGTTAAAGTACACTTTTTTTTTAATAATTTATGTTGGGATAGAAATTGAACATTCGAAGATGCGAATTCTATATAAAAATTAGAATAGGGAAATATCATATTTACTAGATTATGTAGCAATAAAAAATCTTTTTCCAGGAATGGTATAGAAATAATTTCTGAAAAACGTTCTATTTTGGTTGGTTTGACAAAGATACCTTCTCATTACCGTTCACAACCATTACAGTTACAATATGACATATTTGTCAACTTGCATTTTGAATATGTTTTTCTATTGTTATTATAATATAATATGGTGCTAGGAGTGTAATGCACTAATAATGTGATGTATTATACTCTTGGTATTGAATACCTTGTTCCCAAAGGGCTCACGTCACTCGATAACGGGTGGATAGCCGAGAAAAAATAAAAGAAATGTTATATGACATAAACAAATGAAACTCATCTCTGCCAAGTTAAAGCTTGTTGTATAGTAAATTTAGCATAACATCCTCACCGAGCAGAAACAAAGACTTTATTCTAATTATCCCGTAACGTGTGCCTTACGAACCAAGACGAGTTCCACTACACCTAGTACGAGTACTATACTAACAATATGGACACTTTATAATATACACTACTGACAATATTATTTTAATCCCAATTTATTATTTATTTTCTACCTCTTAATATATGAAAAACAAATTACTTTTGATGTTTTTGTTCTATGGAGCACCGGGTAAAAAATTGGTCCCCCACTCTTTTACGTAAGTTTTAGAGTCTCCTATAAAAGGCAGGTTTCCGATATTTTACATCTTTCATTAAGTGATGAGGTTTGCTATCCATACTAAATGTCTTAAATTTTAGTGACACGGAGGGGACGGCTTTCGTGTTTATTACTTACATTCTGCAGGTCTGTTTGCTAACCACTTGTAGAATTTGTCATGATGGTATATATATTAAATTTTTATACATCACATTAGCTTTAGATAATATCATTATTTATTTAGGTAATGTGATAGGTATCTAAAAACATTGAATACATATACGAATACTCCATAATAACTATTTCGTTTTACTGACAACCGAATAATAGCAGTTATAAAAAAAAACAACCTTCTTAAATTTTAATGCTTAACAAGACAAAAATGTCTTTTTTATCTAGTTTGGTCTGGAAAAAATCTAAAACAAATGACTAATTACATCAATTATGTACTTAAAATGTTCTATGTTTGCTTTTAAAATACTGCGATATAATTTCTCACACCTTGGGCAATATACAATAATTATAATTACTTCTACTTCTTGAATTGAGCACGTTGATATGATCAGCATTGTACTTTAACTGAGCAGGTAGGTGCATTCATCTTTGTACAAAATCATTAGCATTTAGTACTTATACATACATAATATTATTATTGTATCGAAATTGCGAAAATTCAAGTATTGTTCCTTCCAGTATTACGTGAAGACATTTGAAAAGCGAACGTCGCGTTGTATTTGCTTTTTTTATCTGTCAGTGTTACCCGAAATAAAAATAATAAATCATCGTCATTTACTGTGTGGATGCAATATGGTGAAATTATAACCTTAGATTATGTTTTGTTTAGATAAAAGATACAAACATTTTGTTTTAAAACAATAGAATGTAGTTATTTATTTAATTTTCGTCTTTGCATTTCTTAAATCCGTGACCCTAATTAGTGTATTTTGAATAATTTTTATAAATATGATTTACGAAACGATCATTATTCAAAATATTGATACACGTTATATTTATATCATTAGCGTAACTTATTCCTCAAATTACATACTTAATTATTATTTGAGTATTTGGACAAAAGGTTTTTGAGACTTTTTTTAATACGTTTTATTAATTATTTGACATATTTATGTATCTTTATTATGACAAACATGTCCCACAAGTGGTATATATCGGCGTAACTAAGTTATGAACATATCGGTTTTCTTCTTATAGATAAAAATAAAGGACATTCAATGTGTGCCATCCCTCATATCACATCCCTCATCCTCTATCGCTGATTTGGATATATCTATAAGGTCTTAAAATTTGTGAAATTTTAAGACACTCGAAAACTGTAGAAAAAAAGTAAGACTCATTCTATTCTGGAGAGTCTAAAGCAAACAAAATTCATAAAAAAAATTCGTCAGTCGTGAAAAATTATTTGAATGCGATGACATTTAAATACTACAGATTTTAATTTGTTTTAATTTCTTCTTATAATGAAAATACAGCAAAAAACGTTGGTTGATAAATTAAATAATAGTGTCACATTTATTGTCTGTAGTGTTATGTTGTTTGAATAAATAAAGTAAAAATAAAATAGAATATGGTTTAAAGTCCCGCCAGTTAAGGAGTATCACATGAAGGAATCTTTAGTTAGAGATAAGAGGAAAACAACCTTCATTCATGTTAGATATGCGTTGGAGTAACCGTGTTGAGATAAGTTAGAGATAGTAGATACTAATACACTTTAGAACAAAAATATCATTGGTAATGATCGATTAGAATGTTTTCAATTTATGTTAATATCAAGTACAAACAAACACTTAAGTTCACGAAATGAGGATCATCAGATTATAAACACGGTTATTCTATTTTTTAATATTGTTGAAAAAATAGTTTTCTCACTTTGGCAATAAAGCGTGCTACACGAATTAAAATTAAATTATTATTAAAAGTGATTATTTATCAAAAACCTTGCATGAATAAATAATTTTAATAAATGTAAATGGATCTATAATCCATATTTAATAATATCTTATACAGTAACACATCGTTATATCGACGTAAAAATGGCGTTTTATAGATTATAAGTTAATCCAACTTTGAAACATTATAAGCTTATCTTTACTAAATGGACTTGTTGTGTACATATAGTGTATAATTTAAAGTAATATTTCGTTTCGAACTGCAACGCTCACTTGTTCCTTGACAGCTTCTCATAGGTATTCATAAAAATGCCATAAAATTATCAATATAATATAATCGACTTTTATTAAAGTTGTATGACTATAATAAATCATAAAATATGCGATATGTCATTAGTTATAGGCTAATTATCGATTATATTACTCACTTACTAACGATGTATTGTGTCCATTGAGCTAATCCCAATTAGTACTCAAATATTGAGCAAGTTATGTCTATAAATAATATTATTATAACTCGTTATTTTTAATGGATTTTTTAACTAATTAGTTTTACTATTCTACATTGATATTATTGAGTTGCGTGAATCAACAAGTTTTTCTTCATTTCATATTTAATTTTGTCAATATATAGCCACATATTATAACATTTATTTTATTTTATTGAGTTGCACATAACAACTTTTTTCAGAGGCATAAGTAATCAGCAAATAAACTGTACTTAAAAAAACATTCATTGATTGTTTTATAACAATTCCTTAATTATGGTTTGTCTTATTACACAATTAAAATCAAATAGGATTTCGAGAAAAAATCATATACCTACAAAATTACACAAATAGGGGTCATTTTTCAAATAGCTCGGTGCTTACTATGTAACTCGGTCTTGTTTCATCATCATTTTCTCGTGGTGACCATAGATTAAACTCTCATCTCGTAGATATAAAAATAAATTAAAAATAAATATAAAAATAAATAATATACATAACATGTAAAGACAATTCACACAGACCGAGCTAGTCCCAAATTAAGATATGAATCTTGTATTATGGGTACTAACACGACGATACACATTTATACAACACCTAGACGCAGGACGATTTGAAAAGGTCATTCTTCATTTTGCCCTAGCCGGGAATCGAACCCGGGACCTCGTGAGTCTCGTGACTCAAGAATGTGTTACTTATGCCGATAGAGTATAAAAATTGTTCAATAGTTTAAATAATTTATTCCAAGTTGTTAAATTACTAATTAAATAATAATTAACTTCTTTATTAAGTATTCTGGTTTAAACATGCATAAATCAAGATAGGATCTGTGTAGTGCAATAGGTAGGTATATTTATTAATACCTACATTATTTCTATACTTTATAAGTGAAAAGTTATCGCAGATTCATACGCTTGATTTTATTATCAGATTCAGAGCTTGATTTGCATACGAGATAAAAAAAAACGGGATATATTTGTATCTACTATGGGTGCTAGAACACATCTATCACTGATTATAGTTAAATGTACCTATCTATCTATTATAAAAAAAATGAGTTATTATACATTGAATGTATGTATATGCAGTTATCTATACTAATATTATAAAGAGGAAAGATTTGATTGTTTGCATTGAATAGGCTCCGAAACTACTGAACCGATTTGAAAAATTCTTTCACTATTGGGAAGCTACACTATCCCCGCGTGACATAGGCTATATTATATTTTCAAAAAAATTAGGTATCCTTACTAAAACTATTTTTCTACCCATGCGAAGCCGGTGCGGATCGCTTGTATTAGATATGCGAAGACTTGTAGCTTTGCTTTTCGAATTGCATGGATATTAAGAAATACATAGAAACGATACTAAACTTGTGATACTTAAGAGACGGTACTTAAGTTGCACCTGCTCTCTACGTCAATATATTAAATATGTAAATATAAATTCTCCTATCGATTTTAATCAATGATGGTATCTTTAATATAAATATATGCATATATACATTTGTAAAAGTTTCCTGTTGTTAAATGTAATGTAATAGACTTATGTTTTTATAAAATTTTCTTCGTGGATAAAGTATCAAAATAAGCCTAAATATAACTTCAAATTATGCACAGTTTACTCTAATGGATGTACATATACTCAAAGGGACGCAATTCCAACAGAAAGGTTCATGCGCCGAGCTTTCCGAAATCTAAATCAATATTTTGACACTCGGTTACATGACATGAAAATATGTAAGTATAAACTACACATTATAAGTACACTTTTTATGATGGGTGTTAAAATCTTCAATCACAATATTTAGTATCAAAAAACGTAGAAAAAAATGACGATTAATATGTACAGTATATCTAGATATTATTTGTTATATGGTGCGTCGATTCAAATTTCATACAATATGTTATTTTTCAATACCTTCTACTAACAAGCCATCACCACAAGATGCTTACTAAATGACAGGCATATCATTTCACCGATACTTGATTTGTTTTAGTTGTACCAATCTTACACCTGTGCAACCATCCATGAAAGTGATTCAAATTTTAATTTGTACTATGAATGTTATTATGAAAGTATCTACTTTTGTTATTTTCTTATGAACTATATCACTTTTCAAAAATATTTCTTAATTAATTCGACAGGATTACAAAATATTTCAAATCCCTGTACCATTTTAAAAATAGAGAGGTAGAACTTTTAAGTGCAAAGAGAACTACAACGAAAAAGTTCTCACTTTTGAATCAGAAATTAAGTTTAAAAGTTGCACTGGATATAAGTAGATGAAAAGGTCCAATACAAACTGTACTTTATAGTCTACAAGACTTTGAACTATATGGCACCTCAGTAATTTTCTGAGCTCTGTGTTCTCAAAACACCTGCAAGTAGACCCTTATGGTTAGCTAAGACATCCACCAACATGCTGGACGAGATCAATAGAGCAAACAAGTCCTGCTTCTATGATAGGGCTTTTTGCGTCACAGAACCCGTCATCTGGAACCGACTCTCCGAGGTCCTTCGTAAAAACCAATCGATAACAACGTTCAGGAGCAAGTTGAAGACATCGTTCTTCCAAAATAGTTTCCGCGCCCTTGAGATGGATGCTCCATTAATCGGCGCAGAATAAATCATCCAACATACATACATACATATTAATATATTGCATGTCCGAACGAATACCCAAAACAACTAATTAGGTTTCTAATAGGGACCAAGGAAGCTAAAATGTTGGACACCCCTGTACTTAATATTACGGTTCATTTTACTATAACATCATATTTTTGCTCGTCAACTGAGACAATGCATTTTCCAATAATAACCATTATCCGACATAACAAACAAAACTTTCTTTTTTCCTATGGAATGCATTGCCATTTATTATTATTAAAGCATGGAACCGATTTAATAACAAAAAACAGTATTTAGTATAAACATTATAATAAAGTATGCAAAGTATGCATGGGTGTATTTGGTGGGGAGGGGCAAACTCATATAAAGTAGTTGTCCCCAGTAGGAAAGTAGAAAAAAAATAGTATTGAGATATAGGAAAGTATAGGAAATTTTCATCAAAGTAGGAAGCCGCCCAAGAGATTGTGAAACATTTTAAACTCTCATGCCGAATTTTGCCACCAAGGGATGTAAATTTTGTGTTAATTTTTTTTTAAGGGCAACGCCTGCCACATACCTCGTGCCGTACCTGGAGGTATGTATTTCCATAACGAAACATACATACACAAACAGGATTTAATGTCGCAGTAAAGCGAGAAATGCTGCCGCGAGGGAGCACTCTAGATTAAGCGGCCACACACTAAAAATGTTGGTGCAAAAAGGGAAGGGAAGAAAAGGGAATATGCCTTCCTCTCTAACTCTCTAAGCAGTCACAATTTGTGTTAATATCAAATCGTGAGAAACAAAGTTAAAAAAGGTCCACACAGTTCACACAGAGGTCCACAAAATTCATATTGAAAAAAGTTTGCTGCCCCCCCCCCTAGACAAAATTGAGAGTACGCCCTTGGAAAGAAACTCCTACCTACATCTGCATTAATAATTGCTAAGTACTTACTTACTATTCTTTCTTCCATAGACAATAAATATAGTATAATAATGTCATAATAGACCGATCTGTTTCTCTATGATTTCCCGCTGTTTTTTTTCTCATTCGAATACGTTCTTATTATTTTGTCATGTCGTCATTGTTAACTTTTACAAAAATCTCTTTAAGAAGACGTTCATCACCGGCTTGATTGTTGTTCATCATCATCATCGTCTTCTTTCTAGTATAATATCATATACAGTGACAATGATGAGAAAATGTCATCATTCGATATCATTAGGTATATCGCTTACAATAAGAATCATAATATAAATATTTAAGTCGTAAATATGTCGGTATGTTTGTTTACAAAACTTTTTGGTTACTTATATTATTAGACAAGGCAGAAAAAAAATTTCAAGAATCATCCTTAAGACATGTTTTGGTCAAAAAAATACTTACCTATTAACAAAAATATTGTAGTTTAACTTATGTACGTTTTTATTAATTATTATGTGTATGCTGTAGCCACATTTAATTGGAGGGTTGGCCTGCTGAAGTCAATAATATTTACATATCGTTGTTGGATCTATGAAATCTCTTATGTGCTCCAAACCAATTTTTACAGGGGACGCAAAAAACTGTTTTAAAGTCCACTGATTAACAAATGTAAAAATTTAGACGTTTTACATGTAACTGATAGTAAATTTGATATATTTTGTTTTTATTTTATTATGTTTATTTTGCCAATTTTCTGTTTGCATCTCTGATAAATAAATAAATTAACATACTAAAGTTTTAGAGAGGCAATGTCTTAAATTAATTACAGGAAATTTATATTTTATTGAATGGCTATAAATATTGCAATTGTGATAAATAGTTGGCGATTATTTCACGTGAAATCGTTTATTGCACTACTTAATCTTAAAAAAAACAGCATCTTCCTTTTTTTGTTTATATTCTTCACGAACTTTTTGCTGTTTTTTAGGATTTTATTCTTTTATCAAATTGATGATTTTTTCCTGTACAAAGCCAGGTTATAAGCTAGTAATAAATAATATGGAAATAATGGGGAAGTTAGATATAATTATTTTTCTATTATTATCAGCTATTCTTCGCGTTTCTTCATTATTATCATCATGGCAACACTATGCGACAATACGCGACAAACTTTTATAGCGAAATGTTGTCGACTGCGGTTTTATATAATAAAAAAATAAATCATAAAAATAATATTTCACCATTTTGTAGATTTCACACGGACGCTTAAAGGTTGATAAATAGTGTGTAGGTACCTACTTATAATATAATGTGTTTTTTCTCTGGTTACGTAATGACGTGTGTTCTAGTTTTTCTCAGTGTTGTGTAGATATTAAGTATAAAGATTTTGTCTATGGGCATTTTATTATCCAACCAATTTGTCGTAACAACAATGAAGATTGAATTATGTTGAAATTTGGAAACAATTATTGTAAAGAACGCGTTCTCAGTATTCAAAATAATAACAGTGTTGTCATAATGTCTAATTCATTTTCCTTGCAGTAAAGTGTGGACGTGTTTATTGCTAGTTAAGAACTAATAAAAAATGATTTATTAATTTTATAGTAACAAGATGTGATAATAAATTGTAGAATAATGTTACAAATAATTTATTTTAATTTAGTGTAATGGCAAGTCGTACAGTGCGTCGAGTGAAACAAAATCGAAAAAAGAACACACATCCATCATCGTTGATTTTGTCATCGTGTGTAGAATGTTTCGATGTTACAAATTCAAATCTCGCGCCATTTATAGTTGTCACTCCTCCGTTGTCTAGTGGTACTAGCAATAATAACAAGAGTGAAGACTATGCAATAGTTCCCGCCATTCCATACAATAATAATATAATTTTGTCTTCTTTATCATCCTCCGAGTCCTCGTTGTATGAGGGCGTTCACACGAAAACATGTTTTTCTACTTGTAAGTCAGAGGGGAACATTATTCGTTCAGCGGATGTGCAATGTTCTATGAGGACTATTCTAGCTGAGGAAGGAGTGAGTGGTTTTTTTGAAAATGGAATAAATGCGAGCTGCCTCGAGTTGGCGCGCTCCGAGGATTCAGTGCATGTCGCGCCACCACACAGTGCGGGAGAGTCAGGTACTTAACTTCATAATAAATTATTGCAAGTACAGTATTAATTAATCGAGATACCTACTCATTATTCATCTGCGCAAGTTTACATACATTTTATCCAGCAGTTTTACCTTTTTTCTATATAAATAGTGCACATTTTTTTATGTGATTTACCAACAATGTTTCTTATGTTAATTAAATTTGTTTGCAACAATCATTAAAAGTATTAAAGATAAGGGTAAGTGTGTACATTTTCATTTTATAAATTTTCCGAATGTTTTTTTTTGTTTAGCTACTTTGGTTTTTATCAGTTAGGTACTAATGTTTATTCTTTCATTGAGTAAAAACTCAAGAAAGAAAAACAATATTTAATAGATAGTAATGAAAAAAATTAAAAGAAATGTAAAATATGTACTTTTTTGGAATGAACAGATATCAAATTTCATGAGAATTTGTAAGTTGATAACTCTGTTTATTTAATTTTAACATAATTATGTAATAAATTTTATAAAACCGTGAAAAAAAATGTAATTACGAAAATCAAAAACAAATAAACTTAAACATTATCCTGGTAAAGCAATAGGTTAAACATTAATTAAGATTTGTTGGAAGAAATTATCTTCTAAAAATAAAGGTAAGTAATAAATATTTTATGCACATTAAATTTTTACAATGAAAATAATTGATCAAGTCATTAAATTAAATTTTACTACAGACATTAATATTTTTAATGTCTCAATCAAATGAACAAAAGTAAAATTATTCCGTACTAATTTCAAACCTTCATTATAATGATAGGATAATATTATAATGTGTTCACCAAATCATCTGATATGATTGTGCTTCTAGCAAATACATTCTCTATGTATCACATATTTTTAATAGGTACGCACTTAATAGATATGGCAAGCAGCTACCAGAACACATGTTTCGACTTTTCTTATGAACTATACAATCTTTTTAATCTTAATATTAATCTAATTAATACGCATTGTTTAGTTTATTATTGAAGAAACAATACAATAAAAATAAATGTCATAGTTACTTAAAGTTTTTGTTTTATAAGAACAGTAAATGACTTAATTTTATATTGAATAGTACCTACATAGATCGTACACCCACAGATAAATCACATAGGTATAATTACATTTCATATTATTAATTAATTTAGATAAAATTATACGATTTAAAATATTTTCCCGTGTTAAAACGAACAGTAAAAGTATATTATAATTCGATTTAAACTCTTTTTTTACACGTGTTTCAAATGAGGCATGGTTATAAAATGTGTAAAACAAAGGTATAAAAAATGGGAAACGAGATATTTTCATAAAGAGCTGTTTTATTTTCACAGTGATCTCTATCCATGTCTTTATGAACCCCGGGACCTAAAATGCCCACATTGAGCAATTCATCTACATTTCATATTTGGTGAAATGTTGCCGTTAAATCGTTTTAAAATTCCTATTATGATTCATATAAAGTGGCCTTTTTGCCCCCCTGATATCATTTAACACATTACTTTCAATAAAAGTACTCCCGGGTACTACTGAGAATTTAAATGACAAGAAACCAAACTACTTTTGGCAAACTTCTACACATTGCATACTCTCAAAATCTGACTTAACTAATCTTAAGCTATCGTTGATCAACGAAAGTTATGTATTGAATGATTATTTCAATCATTGAATTATAATTGTATAATAAGTGTAAATATTCAAGTGCGTGGTTAATTAAAAATTACTATATTGAGTTTTATTTTGTATAAAGATATTGTATATTATTGAGTCTTGAAAATAAGTGAGTTTGTTTTCTACTCAATATCATTTTATAAAATTATATCTGTTACACACTTTTACACGTAATTACGATTGAATTGAGAGTAAATTGGTACTTTTGTATCGGTATTGATACATTACTGTTCAATGGAATCACGTCACTTCATTTCGTTTGTACCTGCATCTACATCATTACTTTTTACATGTTTACACACATATTTTTTAGATTATCAACGCGTTAAACCATAAAAACATTCTTCAAGGGCTGATCATAGTGATTTATTACATGAAAATATCTATATTTGTGTATCTATACTATCACATCATCTCACATAAGTTGAGTAATCAATAGATTCTCTCTATACAATAAACATATAGGTCATCCAGGTCGTCAACTTCATGCCAAAAAAAATAATTTATTTTTATACCCTCGAAATTGAGCAGGTCTCGTGTAACCTTATATGTGCTGTTTTACTAGTACTCCTTTTACAGAACAAATGAAAAATAACAACAAAAAAAATGAGAGTCCGATTCTTTTCTAACTACTTGTCAGGGATAGATAAAAAAAACATTTAAAATCTAAACTTTTTTTTTAAACCAGAAAAAGCTGTTTCTCAGACTTACTTTTTAAATAAAATACCGCAATAAATTCCCTAAACATTAGGTACCTACTTCTTAATTTGAACACCTTTTTTATCGCACCTTTTGCTATCATTTACGACTGAATTTCAAGGCATTTTGAACACATTTGAAATTACTACATAAATTCTTAAGGAAAGACAGGTGCAAATTTCGAAAAGGTCAAACCGAATGTGCTGTCAACATGCGAACGAACGGATACATAAGTGATCGTATTATTCTCAACCCACCTATTAGTACACAAAATGAACTCCTTAACATTTGAGACTATCTTTGGTGTTTGATAGAATTTTTCACACTTATATGTCAGTAAATATTTATTTAAAAACCCTTGCTATATTACTTTTATCTACAAAACATTATTTTCAATATCTAAAAACAAGATTCGTAGTACATCTCCAATATAATATTAGGTATATCGATTTCTATTACTCGGCGTGTACCTACTCCTTAAAATAAAATAAGTATTTAAAGGAGTCATTCTTTTCTGCAAATTCTAAATCAGCCTGGGCGGATACTTAAGCGATAAGTTCTCATTCTGAAAATATTACATTTTTTAATATAAAGAGGAGGACCTTTGTTTGTAATGTTGGTCTCCTGACTTTCGCACTTACGAGAGATTGGCATCGTGATCGTACAAATAGTAAAATATGTGTAATTTTTATAAAATTCTTCAGTATCATCTATGAGGTGCTCTTTTCGTGGTATAAATTATTATGTGCACTGTATGTAATTTTATGCAAAACACTGCAATGTCTCATGTGAGAAACTGTAATAATTATCATATTAAGTAGGCACCCACCACGTACACATATACATGCAAATTCAGACTAGTTACACATACTGTACATATTATAATTATGTATTATTGCTATTAATATAGGTGAGTTTCTTTATTTTATACCGTGAGAATGTTTTTGCAAACTTATAATCTCCCTCTCTCTTCTTTTTCCTTGTTTGAGGAATAAATAAATACTTAATTATTTTACTTAAGGAGAGACTCATTTTATTGACCCATTGTAAATTATGTATATCCTTAAATAATAATATTATTAAAAATATTGTAAGTAACATTGCGTCTTATATCGCAAAAAATAGAAATATATAAATACATTCCAATACAGTCTCATTTTTGACATTTTATACCCACTGCAAAGCATCCAATATTCTCTTTAGGTATATATTTAAACTATAAAGATTTTGAAGACTGATTTTCTTATACCTAAATTATTTGAGATAGTCTAGTGATAAAGTTGCCAGAATAACACTCCACAGTTCTCGGATACTTCGATGACAAAGTCATTTTTTTAATTTATTTATGTACTGTACATTGATTAAAAGCAAATTTACATAAAAATACATTCAAGTAAAATACATTCATTCAATGAATAAACAGAGGGAGAGTTTATTACGGAGGCGCGATTTCTTCTAACTAACCCGCTTTTATGTCACTTTAAAAAAATCTCTAGAAGAAGCAAAAGAGGAGGTGTAAAGGAGAAGAATAGATAGGAATAGGGACTAGGAAATAGATGCCAAATTCTATTTGATTAAGTGGTCCTTAACCGCCCGCTAGAAAGCGTGAAGAGTGGGGAGCAGCCGTATTCTGGAAGGCAAACCATTCCAACAGCGAGCACCATGAACAGAAAATGAGTTCGTAAAAAAGTTTGAGCTATGAGCTGGTATTGCCAAAAGACGCTCGCTATTGAACGTAGCGTTAGGAATTTCATATGTAAACAAGTCTTAGGTAGGACATAATCGTTCAGAATGCAGAAGGTTTGTTTACACCCTGTACTCTTAAGAGGAGAGTCAAAAGAAAAAAAGAAGAATGTTAAAGAATTCAATTAAGATTTTTCACCACTTGCTAAGTGACACCCCGTGAAGATAAAAGCATTGTTCTCAAACTGATAATAAATAAAACACGTAGAATATGTTACTTAAGATAAAATTCTTACGAATAATAATTAATTAGGTAAGCAACAATTATATTGAAATTAATTAAACGAGTTATTCCCATGAAATGTGTAGCTGTACTACTTGTAAACTTATAATATTACATACTTTATACTTAAGTTGCATATTGTATTCAATGTTCATCACAAATAATAGTAATTAAATATATAAAGCTTTCATTTTGTGCCATTATTGCAATTCATCTCATGGTCACCCTGTGTTGTAAATATTGTATATTAATGTTACATAATATGTGGATGTTGAAATGTTCTTTTATTTTTTAAAGTAGAATGTGTTTTTTCATGTAAACTTCATAGAATTCCTTATAACAAATAAGCAGTATATTCTTGCTCCATGAAGGTGCAGAAGGTGAAAGACACGATTTGAACCTGTGATCTTTCAATTGAAAGCCTGTTATCCTTTACCTTCAGGCTACACACTACCTCCTGAAATATTATGAATATTTATTTATGTACTTTAAATATTGTATGGCGAGTCAACTCTAAAGTATCTAATGCATGCAAAGAATTTGTGAATCTACACAGAGGTCTGAAGTTTTTTCTATCTACCTCACGAGATACATGTGTCGGTACCTACATATTTAGATTAATATAAAAAAATATTCTAAGAGTTTTAGTCGATAAGGTTTAGGTAAACTAGAAAAAATACATAGGTGTGTGGAGAAAGTTAATGATTTGCATTAATATTAAATATTATTGTCATATAAACTAGGGTCTACAGGACGAATATGTGTTGAGCACGTTGAATAGGAGATCATGCGTGTGAAATTGTATGACAGTGACTAGATAGGAGTAAATGGTGATCGACTCTTTTTGCCCACGCCGCAAAGGAAGCGGCATGATAATGATGATGATAAAATTAATTATTTATTTATTCATATATTTGTGATATGTCCGTACTACAGCGTTAAGAAAACCAATATTAAAGGTCAAGGTTCTAAAATTGCGGTTAGTTGAGTGGGCGTGGTTGAAACTGTTGTTATTTTAAATATTATACTTACAAATAATAATATATTATATTTACTGGACAATAGACAAAATAATATTATAATATTAAATATTATAATTTATTTATATTGTATAGGCTCATTATTTATTTATTACATGTTTTTTGTGCGGCCATTGTGTTACGCTTTTTATATAAAAGCTTGTTCATATGAATACATTACGTTTTACAATATTTGGTATAATGTATATTAAAAATGATCGGTGAATTATTGGTAGAATTAATATAATGAAGACTTAAAATGGCCTGGAGTGTTTTCGAAAAAACCGGACGTGCATTGATATTTGTTGTCCTTTTTTAGTTGAGAGATATTTGAACATGAGTTTTTCAATAGAACCAATATATTTTTTTCCTCCTTTCATATATTTTTTATTTATTAGTGTGTGGTTATCCTCGCCACGTTTTATCCTTGAAATGTTCCTGAAAAATACTCATGTTACTTCATACATTTCCTTTTAATTTTCATCGTCAAAGGCTAAATTCTTTAAACAACCTTTTTCTAATAATATCCAGGTTGGACAGGCTGTTTTCGATCTTGAAACAATGCTCAAGTCTATATTTTAGACTGCCTATACTTAATTTTGTCACAATTGATGTAAGTATTAAGCTTTCATAAAAATTACAAAATTTATTAACAAGGGGAATATTAAAATATTGACACTTTCTAGATGTAATACTACAAACATTTATAAATGTTCTTCTTATCCTTATTGGGTCTGGTGCCTGGCATATGGAATCCTTGACCACTCCAAAATAATTCTTCGCGACACTTATTTGACACCTTCTCTTGCCAGTTTTTTTTTACGTTAGAATACGTAGTTATTTATTTATTTAATTTAATACACAACTTATATTTCGATACATTTATATTGATATTTTATTATAGTTAACAATAAACACTTCGTATTCCCCAAACAGCAATGAAATGCTGGTATGAGGGGAGGATGTTATTCTAAAACTCAAGCACAAAATGTCTTCTCACAAAAATTGCTTCTTACATAATTGTCTCTGTTCGGCTTCTTAGTATACATTGAAGACTCCCTCCCATACCCGGATATCTCAGAAGTCGGGGGACTTCTATTTATCCGCTCTTCTAAGCAAAACTTTAGTCCTCACGGGCGGGCCCCATTGGGCAGCCTGAAGGGCTGGCCGGCCAATACCGCCTCGTGGGAATCTTTTATGCTACATTTACGTCTTCGATGCCCCTCTCAGGAGGATAAAATGCAATTATAACCGAATCAAACACAATGAATAACAACAAATAAACAAAGCTCAACAACAAAAACCCAAAAAAAAAAAAAAAATGACAAGCAAGCACAATAATTATCAATGGTTATAACAATATAGTATCTAATTTGGACCAGAGGCCGAAATAAGGTGTCCAGAGATTTGTTATTGGGCTTTCAGAAGGTGAGACTCGAGAGTCGCCGTTACCAGCGCATTGAAAAGACATTTCCCTCCCAACAGGAACATCCCTCCCATATCTACTCTCCACCAAGGGAGACAGGACGAAACACAACAAATAACGAGTTCGCTCAACAGATCCCGCCGCAAAGGGCAACAATCAATCCTAGAGCACTCCTACCTCAGTCGGGGGTAAACCCGGCTGACGCAGGAGATCCCACCGAGAAACCCATGTCTCCACAAATTCCAAAAATGCCCTGAGATTCCGTGGACATTGCAGCACCTCCCCGAACCAAACAGGTCGGGGAGTGTTCTCGCTCATATAACATATCATTCTATCCCTAGCATCCATCATCTCGGGGCACTCCCAGAGGATATGCTCCGCACTTTGCGCACCCGTCCCACAAACACACCACGGATTATCCACTAGTCCAAGCTCAAAAAGCTTGCCCTTTAGATCACCGTGGCCTGTCACTAATTGTACAGCATGGTGGTTGAGAGACAGAAAACGCCGCTTCATTCTCTCGCTAACATCCGGGAGGAACTTGTGGACTAACCTGGCAGTCCTCCCCGCATCCCATCTCTCTTGCCAAACTTCCATCGTTCTCTCACGTATTTTGCCGATTGCCCTATTCAAACCTCTTATCCCGGGCTCCGCTTGAACGGATATTCCGAGATGATTGACCCTACCATCCGCCTTGAGCTTACGTCTGGCTACACTGTCAAGAATTTCTAAGTCCGAAGGAAGCACACCAGCAATGACTGGAAGGCCATCACTGGCAGCCGTTCGTCTTAGTATATAGTCATATTTCATTTTCTTAACTTTCTTAAAAGAAATTTATATTTAAATGTCCATGTATCACTATCATATACCTGGAGTGGTCGCTCCTTAAAAATATCAAACAAAAAATATTATTAAGTGGCAATGTGATTGACACTGTACAAAGTAAGTTTATCGATTCTCGACATAAACAGAAATGTATTTTTTATGATCTAGTCAAAGACTAAGGCGTATTAGGAATGTTCGAGTTTTTATCCTAGTCTAATAAAATAATATGATACCTAGTCCTTATAAATAAAATTAAAATTCATTATAGAAATTATTGTAGGAATTAAAAAGACATTTAGCGTTTTCGCATTGAGAATTACCCCATAATGGGTAATATTATGTTCGTGTGTACGCACGTACTTGTAAGTAGGTAAGCACCTAGGTATTTAAAAAGTTCCTGCCTGGTGTAGAAAAATATTAAATGAAATATTTGTATGAACACTAAGTTAAGATTCTTATTTTATACTTATGTTTGGTATAGAATATAGTTTTATAATGAAAACTGCTATTTTTAAATGAGAATATTAGTCTTGTTTCATAGCATGGAGGGGATTTTTTTATACTTATTTTTTTGGGTTTTACACGTTTCAGTATTTATCACATAGTAAGTTGTAATTAAAAACATAATTTTAAAAACAGTTTATAGATGCAAAGATTTTCTTTTAGAATAGACAGGTTGTTTCATTGATTTTGCGAGGCTTAAAAATCTTGACCTAAATGTAATGTACATTCATTTTTATTTTTAAAATATTTTGCAAATGGTACTTATAAGTATTTTTTAAAATCTTGAATATTTTTTTTTAAATTTAACCTGATCTTCTGTCGAAATTTCACAAACGTGAAGTTGGTCTTAGCGAAGGGTTTAAACCTCTGAACCCTTGATTAGATGTCCATTAAGAAGAAAGTGTATGTATACATTTGAGAAAAATTGATTGATTATACTTATGTGTCTTTTATCTGTTAGTTTGACTTAGGTGCACAGAATGAAAACATGCACATACCTGTATAAATGTTAGTTGGGATAAAATTATGTGAGCGGGATAAAAAGCTTTATATACAGGTACTAGTAGTAGCTACTTAGGTTCTTGCATGTGGAATTTCTTTATTCCTGAAGATGTCACTTGGTAAGCTTGTATAAGTACTTACAATATAAGACTTTTATGGAAGCCGGGAATAGGAAATTAAATATACATTATCCTCGCAAAGTTGTTCAGTATTCCGCAAGGCAAGGTTGCCATCATACGAAAAAAAAAAAATTCACTTCTGTTTCGAGTTGTATATTTTTTGTGTTTTATTGTACCATTGGCTGTTTATCAATGTTTCCGAAATCATCATTCAATTTATAGTCTGTATTATGGTCTATGGATATGCATCTAATTTTAAAATACTTTTTTTATATTTAACATTTATTATTGAGGCGACAAAAAAAACACTGAAATCCAAATTATTTTTCATGAAATTAATCATCATGTTACTGATTTTTATTAACTAACCTTGAAAAAAAAGTATTTTTAATTGTTCTTGCAGTATAAGTGTTAATACAGTAAAATGACATGCATTATTTATTTCAAAAATCAGTTGAAAGTATTCCCATGCTGTTATGCATTTTCAAAGCTTAGTATAACCTACCTCTTCATGTCTAAAGTTTTTTAAACGTAATTGTCAATGGGAATAGCGTTGTTTAAATATATCAAAAGTTTTTTAATGAAATTGTTATCTTAGTGGCAACCCTAATTAAATAATCTCCAACCACTTCATCATCCGTCAAACAGATAAGAAAAATGGCAAAGATAGACCAAGTTGACAGGCGGGGGACTGTCCGTCACATGGAACATTGCATCTTTGCTGCGCTATTCACAACATATTATACTTTTGTATATACCAACATTCATACATATAGAGTCATCATGAATAATGTTCAGGGAATAATAAGACATTGTACTAGTTTTATGATTTTATTGGAAATACATAATACTTTTAAACAGCACGACTTATAAGGCAATGTCGTTTGAAGATATAAAAATATCTTGAAAAATTAAAACTTATATCGATATTGACAAATAACTCATTGAATTTTCATAAATTTATCAGATGTATGATCGATTATCTGTACTTTATCATATTAACAAGTTTTTTGTTATATTTCTATATAGGTACAATTAAATAATAATAAAAAGTAAATAAATACGCTTTTGTTTTATCATTTTAATTGTGAACATTTATTTCTGAATAGTAAAAGTTTATTTTTATTATTAGTGTGTAATTGTTCATTGTAAAAAATATATAAATGTTATATAAATATGTATGAAAAATAAACCAAAATAAAAAAGGATGATTTTTGTGTATTTTATAATCTGAAGTAGGTATTCAAAATCTATAAATGGTATTTTATTATTATTTATTTTTCTTGTTTTGCTTATATGCTTTGTGTTGTTTTTTTCAGTATCTGGCCCTGGCAGCACCCCCTACAAGCCAGTGCCTCCTCCCCGTCCTCTCGGAGGGACTGGGACAGGCTCCCGATCCTCTCCTCTCAACCTTCCGGGAGCTGCTCCACCACCGCTACACACACACTCTTCCAAGTTTCCCGTAAGTCTTTATCTAACTATTAAATTCCGTAGAGCGTCCAGCACAGAATTGGTCTCCAACTCTTTTCCATAAATTTTCGAGTGTCCTGCAAAAGGCAGGTCTTCAAAATAATAAAGATATTATACACCTTAAATTCATCAATGAGGTTTGCCAACCATCCTGAATGTTTGTTTTTTTAGAGGTCAGCTTTTATGTTTGTTTCATGTAGCTGCTCTTATGGCTACCTCACTTGTATGATATGTCGTGATGGTAAAGAAGTAGTAGTTTTTATACTTTCTTTCCCTGTAAGTTTTAGAGTACCTACTTTATAAAGGCAGATATTCTCATAAAAATGTTCGCCATTGATGTAGTTATTCCACTGACTGTAACTGGGAGGTGCCCTAATCGATTAAAAGCTAATTATTCAAAAAAAATACACTTACCTGCGTACATACATAAGTGCCTACTTTAGTTTATTTCTTGTGCATTGGACGGACTAAACGGTACATATTATATGATAGGCCTTTCTACTATGTTTTTTCCCCAATTTTCACAAAAAGTTTTAAATTTATTGCCATGTCGACCGTGCGTTGATGTTTTCTTCATATAAATGTGAGGAAGTATTACCTCAAAGTGTATGGTAGATGCATTCTATACTAAAATTTATGAAAAATCCTACATGAACTGTAAATAATAAAAGAATGATTTTATAATCCAAATATATTCCTAAAAGCCAAGACTTTGTGTAAAGGGTATTACTTTTCTCTATACTTGAGCAGTAAAGTTTTTCATAGAAGATGTATTAATATGTGAGTCCATATTAACAAACAGACTCAGATATATGTACTTAGTGATTTACTATATACATGTGTCTAGTATTTATTTAATGAACAGAGCCCCTAGACAAACACGCACTTGGCGATCGACTACAAACGAATTTTCGCCTATAACTGCAACAATAACGCATAATTACACGGTACATGTAGGTAGATTGTCGAAAAGTTCGCCAGTTAGTAGTCAATCGCTAAGTACGGTTTGTCTACGGGCTCTGGATTTAAAATAAGTCGAAATACACCCCAGTCCCCTTGTAGTACGTAAACGAAACGTTGGGAAGGTGGAGTAGGTTATTATTACAAGTAACGCATGTCAAATAATGTAGATAATATGTTTCTCATTTTTATAGGTAGATATATTTATATATAGCAGGTACGTAGTAAATGTAAGTCGTGTATATAAATTATATTATTTTATTACACTAATAAATACGTACTCAATCAAATAATAGCAATAAGTAATAGCTAGTATGTAACTAAATCGTGTGAAGTATGCCGAACATTGTATTGAAGATATAATGTAGGTACACTACGTACATGATGTTGTATCTTATATGGGTATAATACAAAGAAAGATACAATGAATGTGTGAAAGTAGGCAGGCTTAGTAGGTGCAAAATAATTAATGATTGTTTTAATACTAAATAACTTACCTAGTACACGTGTTTCGTTGTGATTGTAATGAAAATTAGATTAATTTGAAATAAATTTTTACAAAAGTACGATAGGAAGTGTAAGGTCTGGAAAACCCTTTTTTACAGAGCACCGTTCATAAACGACGTATCAAAGAATACCTGTTTTTTTTGTTTTTTAATTTAGTTCTTCTTCTTGGTCAAAAGTTATCAAATTATGAATGCTAATAAAATCGAAAATATAATTATTAAAATCAATAATAATCTTAGCAACTTTTCTTTATTTATTTAAATAAATAAAGAAAAGTTTTATTTAAATAAATAAAGAAAAGTTGCTAAGATTATTATTGATTTTAATAATTATATTTTCGATTTTATTAGCATTCATAATTTGATTAGCTCTGCAGTTTTCAACATGCTCGTTAATGGAACTTACTTGTCGAAACCGCTCCCAGACCTACTTTAATTTAAAGTGATAATTCAATACACCGTGGAAAACTGTTTTGAAAGCTATGATAAACATTGGGAAAAGAACAATGATATTTGACCTAAACGATCATTGCTTTTTTTTGTCCATCAGTTTTCAGACAGTCTATAATATACCTCTTCTACTTCAGCCAATCTATTTGTTTTACAATACACCTCTCTTATAAATTTTATGACAACAATTGATGAAAGTAAAAAAGGAATTCATGTAAATAGTTAAATGAATCGATAATCATCCTGACGAAACATGGGGATGAAATATTCAGAACAAATTTGCACTCATTTAGATACCTATACATAAATTAATGATTTAGTACTAAGTACCAAACTATAAATAAAACAAACTAACACTCCCATTAAGTTGGCAGACACACATGTTTCATATTACCATTTTCTTACAATATATACAGCGTACACTGTAGATGAAGAATATAACTTTCAATGTTCGCAATATCAAGTTGGTTGCAGAATGCAGAGGGAACAATACTTTATTATAAGTATATTACCTACCATCCACATCATACAATAAATATTATTACGATGTTGTAGATGAATAAATTAGTATTGAATGCAAACTATGTTGGGTGTAGTATTAAGTTGTACATATTGAATGCAACAGTCTGCTCTAGTACAATATTATCACTATTATTTGCATGTTCGTCAAATGCATTGGTTGTAAAAATAATATTGATGGATATTATATATTGCATTCTTGCTGAAAAACTATTATTTTAATAATGTTTTTGGGTGTCCTGCGTAGATCGTCCATGTTTTATCAGTTTCGAGCTTTCGGCGTCGGTGCTGAGGTCATCTTAGAAATAATGAATATTATTACCTTATATTTTCACTGTCCAAGTATAAAAGTTTTTGGAACTAGTCTTAAGTAGTTTTCACGAATTCTCACTTTTTCTATTGAAGAATACTATATTTTCTTTCCCTATATCCTCATAATTTTCTGCTTCATCCACTTTTTATCCATTGTTAAAAGTACACCTCCTCTTTGGCTATCTACTCATCCTTATTCTGTTATTTCTACTACAGTATCTTTCTGGATCTTTTCTTCTCAACATTACATGAACAAAATTTATAGAAAAATAAATTTACGTGCGAAAACTTATTTAAAGACATTTCTACAGTACAATCGTGTTTGTCATGTACTAAGTCGACATCAGACCAAACTTTTGCGTCCTCTTACATTTTGCATTTTTAAAAGAAGTATCATAGAAAATAAAATCATGGTATAACTAGACTTGTATCAACTGTATGTATCCTGTAAAATTGAAATAAATAAAGACTACATGCTACTTAAAGTAGAACTTGTTCAAGTTTAAAATGTTATAATACGAGTATATTCTTAAATAACTATGTTCTGTAATGCAGCAATAAGTATGTTGCTAAGCCGTCAATGCTCTGACATAATTGACACCAGTTATAAACATACATATTACCAGTTTCATTATATTATTAAAATATAAAATGTTTTAATATGTATCACTCTTCTATCATAGATCTTCGTTACGATGATCCTTGTATTATAATACAAATATGCCCATCTACAACCACCACATAAATATTTTAGTACATTCGTATTTAAATATGTTTACATATATGTACCTTCTAAATACCTAATAACACAAGACAGGAAAAATATTTATATGCTCTTTACATTATGTACTATCATCTTTTAAGCAAATTTTGGGACAAAAAATTTTACACGTCTATTATTTATTAATAGAGAACTTACAGTTAATACTTCGTTCGGAGAAGGAAAAAGTTCTCCAAAATATATTAAACTTTATTCAAAGAAACTTTATTGTGCTCTGATGTAGGTATCAATCCGTTTATTTTTTCATATTCTTTTAAAATACATACTGAAATTACATTTTTCTTTCTTTTTAAAATACTGTCGAATCGTTCAAAAATTGCAATAGGTTTAAATTTTCCAAATTGGGGTAGGAGGTACATCTCCAATATTAAAAAAATACAGTTTACATATATGACACCAAGTAATTTAGATTTATGTGAAAATGGTATATTTTATTCTGCATGTTTTGTCCAAACGAAACATTTTCATTTCGATTTGTTGAAAATATATCAAGCTTAAAAAGGTCTATTTACTTATTTAGCAGACTATGTGTTTAACAGTAAATTATAAATATTAAAGATTTCAACTCATTCTACCCACATTATCACCGTTCTTGAAGAAATTAACTACTTATATTATCCACTCATAGGAGAGTTTGTCAATTTGGTGTTTAATTTCTGAAAGAAATCGAGCGAAACTACACTAGTACAACATAAAAGTATTAATACAATATTGAATTTGCCCTTAGCGTTTGATGACTTGTTTTACTGCATTCGCACTTACAATCCATCTCTTCTCTATAATATTAATTATTATTTTTTATATGGTATACAATGATAAGAGTATAGTGAATAAAGAATTTTAATTAACATTTTCTTTGGACGTTTAAAATACACATTATCCCTCATTAATGTCTGTTTTCTATGTAATATAAGATGGTATGTTTGTAATGGTATTTGAATCCTTGATATTATCTCTCTCTTTCTATCTTGCCATATTTATAAGAAAGCTTTTTAGAGACATTCTTAGAAGCAAGCTTTCGAATCTTTTTTCTCATGCAAGAACTAACTAAACACTCATGTACCATACAAAGCTTTGAAAAATCATAAATTTCGTTAAATCTGTTAGTTCGTCAGAAACTATTTGTCAAGTATTACAAAAAAATCAGTATTTGTATTTTATTTTATGAATATTTGTGGGATTTCTATCCAACAAAATGTTTTTTTTTTTAATATAAAAACACTACTAATAATTTCATATTTTTCTAAATACCTACATATCAATCAAGGTTTGATCGAATTATTACATTATTATTTAGATTCTCTATTCAAATGTACTGATAACAAATAGGTTAATAATATATTTTTGAAAAATTATTAAATTAAAAAGTATTAAATGAATTAATATTGAAATGAAATGAAATGAAATGAAATTCTTTTATTTCCCCTCTTACAATAGGTACATTTGACAATTTTCACAATATATTTTAAATTATTATGGACAACACATTCATATTCAACATATTCAAAAACAATTTCTTCTTTATAAAAGAAATATTTGCTATGTCAATAATATACTTTACTACTTCATTACTAGGGATCAACTATGTTACATTAGTACGTTGTCTTTAATACAACGCTATAATTGCAGTTATATTACGTTTTCCTAAGAAATCACTTGAATAAGGAGAATCTTCAGGAGCTTTTACTGATAACATGTTGATGAATATCCATGATTATTTCTATCTAAATCAAATTACATTAGAAAACGATTGAGAACATGCAAATTATTACTTATTTACGAGTATCCGAATGATTTATTTTATATTACCAATACATACGGCACAAGCCTATTATATGTTAGAATATCTTCTTCCATGTCTCTTCTTCTTCCAAGACTGTCCCTCAATGCTGAGGATCGTGAACACCATGACCCCAACCAAGCGATAAGCTCCTCCACCGCGCCCTGTCCTCCGCCTGCCTAAACGCCTCACACAGTGTACTCCCTGCAGCATCTCTTACATGATCTGACCATCTTGTTGGTATTCGGCCCCTGCTTCTTTTTCCTTCGACTCCACCAGACAAAATATTTTTTTTCCAGATTGTCTGGCTCACGTCTTATAATAGGTATGTCCGAAAAAGCTTAATATACGTCTTTGACATATTACAGACAGTCGAGTCTTTATCTGGAGCTCAGTCAAGATTGATCAAGAAATATTAAGGAACAAAAGAAACATACAACAATTTTGAATTCTATTTTTTATCAATTGTATTATGTGCAATGTAATCTTAAATCTGCAATACTTAATGGACTATAACTATAACCATTAATTAACTACGCCATGACCGGAATTGAATTCCATTTTATTTTTTTACCGAAATCAACCATTCATTAAATATAGTGAATCTTTACAGGAAGTATTAGCAATAATATTGCCAACTTGCAAGCAATTCATGATAATTGCATGTAATTAAACTTAATCTTCTTGATTCATATGTAAAAACTCGAATTATTATACCCGTACAACAAGTAAACATACACGCCTTTCCAAATAATATCAATACTTTGGTTTATTGATCAATATTAATTAAACGAAGCATAACACACATACTACGAGTATGCTGGTATTAACATTTTTTTTTTGTACGGTCATAATAACATGTAATCTGTATATTACCGGCATCTAGCAATTGATTTCCCCGTTTGCCAAGTAGGTACTTCATTGCACATATTATATGTGAAGTGATTGGATTTAATTCTAAATATTAAAGACCTTTTGATATAAAGTCGTGCATGTCTTATTAAAAAACAATTTGATTTCCTATTTAATATGTTTAATGCTCTCATATTATATTAGGTTCAATCATTAAAAGCTAATATCATCATCATCATCATCATCGTCCTCAACGCTCCTCTCGGGAGCACAGGGCAGAAACCAGCCTCTCCATTCAGAGCGTCTCTGTGCCAATTGCGTCACCTCTTCCCACGACATTCCTTGCGCTCTGATATCGTTGTCATAGGAACGGTGTATTGTGAAAGAGGGACGCCCGGGCCTACGGAACCCCTGCGGACGGAAGAACAGTGCTCTTTTTGGCCAACTATCATTGGGCATTCTCAAAACATGTCCCAGCCAGGACCATCGTCTCTCTTGTATTACGAAGATTACAGGTCTCTGCTGGGTGCGCCGGCGCACAGCAGAGCGCCGGCACACAAAAGCTAATAATAACATGATAATTATCAGTTCATCAATATTTCAAATAATATTTTAGTAGATCTGTTTCTATGGCGTTGAGGTCTCCTGGGACACAGAGCTTCAACTATCTCGCCATCTCTTTGCAGGTCTTCCATGTTAGCGAGTTCCCGTTGGCACCTTGTTTGCGGCTAATTGAGGGAGTCAATCACCAGAGCTATCCTTTAAAAAAAGTCTTTCATTACGTTCAGCCTTCTCTTTGCTTTCTTATCAGATAAAGGTTTCCCTCTAATATTTCCACAATTTTCTTTTGGACGCATCTTTCTTCCAGTGGAAACCAGTTTAAAAAAATTTTCGAAAAGCTTTATTTAAGTTTCATATTATTAAATATACAGTCGAGACAGAGAGGCATTTTCCAGAGTGATCGCCAACGTCGGGGGGACCTGATACGGCACTTATAGAAGAAGAAGATTATTAAATACCTATAAAGAAACGTATTTCTACATTAATTCAAAAACAAGATTCATTTCCATCAACTAATGAATATTTTGTTTAATAAATATACTTACCATACAAATAATACCTTGCCATTTTTACGATGTTGGTATTTAACGTTTATTTTTTAATCAAATACTAATTATTCGTGATTAAGATATTACATATAAAGCAATCATTAATAGAGTTGTTAAAATATGTAACATATTTTGTAATAAATTTCTATATCAGCTGATAGTTACTATCTAAATATTTACTCATGCGTTGATTGAATGTGGCGATATATGGTAAAATCTAATTACTAAACGACTCCCACGGTAATAATAATTCTACATTAAAAACCGTATTATCAAACCAAATGCATATTTATACCCGGCTAACTAGACATGTCTAAATATAGTCCTGACTTAATGTGAACCTGACTTAAAAAAAAAACAATTCGTTTTCCCTGGTTCAATCAAAACCTTACCTACAAAACATTTTTTTATAAGATATAACTATTAATGTATTTATTACTTCTGTACTGTACATTGATTGCTAGCAATTTTACATAAAAATGCATTCATATTACATACAAGCAAATTATTCATATTATATACAGACTATTATTTCTTATAAAAAATTATAAGAAATAATAGTCTGATATATGGAGCAGTAATCTGACATAAAGTTGAGTCGATGCTTATCGTGAATTAAGTTTCTTTAATCAGGTCTAACAGTCGGATTAGCTATTATTTCTTTTATATGAGTATATCTCTTCAAAATTATTGTTTGTTTACCTACTCTAAATTAGTTTTGTCAATTTTCATTGACAATGTTGACATTTTTTTAAACGATTTAGTTTATTATGTTGTTTTCATTGTAAATTGTATTATAATGGTTAAAAGTAAAAGTTAGTTCAGTACTTATTTACTCCTACATGCGTTTTTAACGCCCACTGTGTGTAAATGTGTAAAGGAATTTGTTGTCACGGGATCAAATGTTTTTTTTTCTTCTTATATTTATGTTTAAAATAAATTGTCACCAAAAAATTATGTGCAATTTTGAACGACTTGGATTTAAGCAATTAAGAAATGTTGTAAATATTATAAACTACTGCTAAATTGTCAAAATATTTATGAACACATATTGACACCATAATTGGAATAAAACAAACCATATCTATCTATACTATTTCGGCATATCCCACAAGTAGGATAACCAAGAGAGACTAGCAGGGTGTAATTAATTCAGGATACCAGCATGTAACATAGGTACCTCATAGCTGAATTGAACTCGAGGTTATTTTTAAGGATATTTGAAAATTTACAGAAAAAAGTGGGATATCTATTATTTGCGGGGACTTCGCTGAGCAAGTCTGATATACCGGCATCTGTTTATAGAAATGCCTTAAAAAAGTTATAGGGAGTAAGACGGATCTAGGGATGGGCGAATATCAAAAACAGGTGCCTCTAAAAATTATAATATAGGTACTATGGTGTCGTGATATTCTAATGTAACACTTATTCCATATTTATATTTAATTAACACTTCTATCCCTCTATATTTCCCTCCAATTCTTTCTACGACTCAAGTCCACTTTTCATACATTGTCCAGCTAAATCAGTCGGGAGAGCTTGAGTCTCAAGTCAGGGATAATTGTAGAGTTGCATAGATTGGTTTCACAAATTAAAAAACAGAAGTTTAGTTAAACGAGGAACATTTATTGATGGTTTAGTTTTACAATGTCTGGCTCAGACACACACACAATAGTTATTTATACTTTCACAATTAACTTATTAACTACACAACAGGATCTACTTAAATCAATCAATATACAAGTTTATTCAGTCACTGCTTATTATTTAGATTGCAACGGTTTCGATTATCTTTTGAACACTTTATTAACACAAAAGTTTTTATTATTTTTTTGGGGCTCGCCGACGTGAAGCACGTCAGCGAGCCCGCAAGGTCGGAGAAGAGAGAGTGAAGTTGGCTGCAGGTGGTCAACCAAGAGAATTATTTAACAGAAGTCAAAACAAAGTTTAAATTAATTTTAGCGGGATTCTTTCCTTCAAAGAGTCAAATTGTAACTATGTAAATTTAATACGGAAATACCCTAATATTTATGTACTGTTATTTTTTTAACTACGACAATGGTTATATTAATTTCTATACAAAGCCGTATAAAATGATAATCAGTTTCACATTATTTATTAAGCATATGGTTAGCCACATAAGTATAGACAATACTCTCATTTAAAAATATTCGCTAATGATGCCAATACTTTGAATATTACAATGAATAAATACCATTCATAATTATAATAAATAATTATGAAGTGAAAGTTATGGCTATAAATTTATTTATGTTTGTACCGTGAATAAGTCATTAATTATTTATGTGTTTGTTTATTTGTTTCAGTAATGAGATGTGTAATTAGTTGATATCTCAATTATTATCAATAAAATATTAATACTAATGCAAATTCTATAACATGGTATGAATCATTAAATATAAAGTGTGAATTAAATACTTGTGGCGAGTGCTCACAATATGTACAGCGAAGTCATTGGCCTAACTATTACTTACTAACATTTTGTTTTACTTTGTAGAAATTTCAAGATAAATTATTTTTTATAACTTAGGGACTTACTTTCTTGTATTATCCATATTACTAGCCCTTAATTTTAGTAAACAGGTTTACAAATTATTTCACCTCAAAATTTATTTACAATAAAACATCGATTAGTAGTTAAATTATCGTAGGACTAAAACTTCAACTTGACAGAAGCTTTCTTTTTTTTGAAAAAAAAAGAAGATATATCTGGGTTTTGTTATAAACCCAAATACAATCTTATACGGCTTTGACAGTAAGCTAGCTTATGTTGTCATGAAAGGAGAGTTTGCCGGCACCTGGGATCGAACCGCGAACCTCATGTGCATATGAGGCCGAGAATCTACCTCCAGGCAACCGACGAACTTCAAAAGTTTGACGAATTTCAAAAGTTGGATCGAGATCAATAAAGTACTTTATTAATATCTGTAAATTTGGCATTGACTTCCACCAAGTACCGTCGAACGATCACATAGACTATATTACACATTTCTCTAGTGGTCTTATTTGCCTAGCAAAAACTTTAATGAAAAATGGATATGCAAAAGAAATGCTTTCTTTACGCAGAATCATTTGTAAAAACATCCAAAATTTAAGAAATTCGAAATTATACTCTGATCTTATAAATGAAGGATTACTCTCTAATATACCTAAGTACTAAACATGTTTATATAATATGGTACGTTTCACTTGTATGTTTCATACGTCGTCTGTATGTGTATTAAACAAAAGTCAACAAACAATTGTTTTCTATGCAGCTAGATAGATGGAGCTCTAGTGACTATTTCAAGATAACGCGCTGTCTGTCTCAGGTGCATAGATATTCTAGATAAGAAAATAAAAATATATACTATTGCACTTTTTATGTTCATTCGAAGAAACTTTTACCTACGTTTATCATAACTCACCCTTTGTACGTTGAATTGTGTAACTGATATTTTTATGATACTTCGTATTGATTTGAAATATTGTTACTAATGTAAAGAGTGAAGAATATAATAAATAAATAAATTAATAAATATCTTCTGAAGTAGGGTAGCCACAGCGTGAAATATTGCTTCAAACATTATCTGACAATACATTTCATCACAATAATGTGTGGGGTAGCTAGTCGATTTCTTGCAGATGTTAAACACACACAGTTTGTCATCTTTCTGCTACATTAAACGATAAGACATCTAGGATAGGTTGTACATTACATTGTTAAGACTTTTGTGTCAAGCAATAAAGCTAATACAGTTTGATTCTTCCAAATTAGAAAATAAATATGTAGGTATATTTGGTGCAGATTGACCACACTGAATATAAGCTTAGTATACCAATTGTATTCTGTAATTGTGAGAAAAACTGTATTGCTATTTTTATTAATACGTACTAATTGAGCTTTTTCATGCCTTAAAACATTAAAAAATACATATATTTCAATGTGTTTAGTAGTAAGTAGACAGTTCATCTCCATTTTTATCATCACATAGTTGGCCTGATGGTAATTTCTGTGATATTTTTGCATAAAAAGACATACTAATGTAACAAATTCACGATATAAAACTATTACTTTGTACATAGAAATTTAAATAACATCGTCAATTTGATTTTAACGTCGAAAACATACAGAGCATCGAAGTAGATATTACACATGCACATAATTATGTTTGTTTCTCATGAATTTCCTGATAAATTTGTTGTCGAACAATCCACAAGCTTTTGTAAAGTAGGCAATAATAAATTATTAGTCTTACTCAACAGTAACCGAAAACATTAATAATACATATTTATTTAATTTTATTTGATAATTTAAAATTAGGTGTAACAAAGTTAATGCCGATACAATTAATGGAATAATAAATTGTTTAAAATACTTTGATTAGAAAAAAATACAAATCATTTACCTATTTTGTAGTTTCCAAAACAACAAAAAAAAATCCGTTACACAATTCTTGTACCAAAAATCATACTATCCAATCAAAATCTATTCTAAATTTTCGACAGTTTCATAAATACAAAAAAAACTACAATTTCAAAAATCTTGAAATAGGTAGACTTGAAAACGAAAAAAATATCTAATTTAAAGCCACTGTGTGAGATAGGTACATATTTTTTTGGTGAAACCACGTGAAATAAAATCCTAGTTAGCACCACTTCTATCTAAAATGTAATAAGTACAAAAATATCGATGATTTTATGAAACACGTCACAACACTAGCTCTATTAGACATATCATAAGTAGGAACTTAACATTAACTTACATACTTTAGTTTAAGTTCATTATACATAAATATAAGTAGCATTATTCAAATACATTTACATTAGGTATATATTATATATATGTAGTTTATACCGTGAGAATTTTCCCATAGATAGGCCATTGTTTTTCAAAAATAACTCCTCATCCAAAAGCCTCTTCAACTCAAAACATCACTCGATTCTAGGTTTAGTAATGATATAATTTTATTAAAACTGAATTCGAAATTTTTATACCCATCATAATAATGTAATTCATGTTTAGTATTTAATGTTTTGTAAATTCTGAGTTCGTCGGTAGCCTGGAGGTAGATTCGCGGCCTTGTGAACAAGGGGTCCGGGGTTCGATCCCAGGTGCCGGCAAACTCCCCTTTCACGACACAAGCTTTTAGCTTACTGTGAAAGGTGTATAAGGTTGTATTTGGGTTTATAACAAAACCCAGATATATCTTTAAAAAAAAAAATGTGATCCACGACTGACATTTCGTACAAACTTTATAGTAGGTTTTTAACCTGTTTCTTTTTACATATTTTATGGAAAAACTAATTGCTCGTAAAATTTTATTAAATACTAATTTATTAATATAGTATTCACGACCGGTTTCGCGAGTTTAAATTTATATCGTCAGGTGCTAATTATTCATATCTTTAGGTACTTACTTCCTTTACTTTGTTGTTTAAACAGGTACAGCTAGATAAGCACATCCATAATTATACCTACCAGGTGATCATCTAAGAGGCTTAATTACGATTTGAAATATTCATCAACAATTTTAATCGCTAAATTTTTAAAACAATATAACTATTTCTTTTTTGAGAAAATTTTCGAGTTTCCTGAGGCAGGCGTGTGTGAGATATTTAATAATCCCTTCAATTCAATAGTGATGTGGTTTGCTATGTATCCTGAATGTCTTACTGCTATCGCACGGAGAAGACAATCTGTATATTCATAACATGTTGGTCCGTTGGTTACTTCACTTATGGGAAATGTTGAAACGATGTACGATGTAAAACATCTCATATTGTCGAGTTATATTATAATATAGTATTAGTTTTCATAGTAAGTATTGTCTTTCGTTTTCCGCAGATTGAACGAGA
The DNA here is from genome assembly GCA_947579605.1 of Athripsodes cinereus. NCBI lineage: Eukaryota > Metazoa > Arthropoda > Insecta > Trichoptera > Leptoceridae > Athripsodes > Athripsodes cinereus. Next base: position 9,270,959 of record OX388320.1, on the reverse strand, counting down.
AGTGATTCTGCGCAGTGCAGAAAAAGAGTGCAAGATTCCTGTTCTTCAGGAGTACAGAAGAAAATTGGACAGATCTTCAGTGGCACCAGACGCACCTAGACGCCAGGACGCTTGGGTCATGGAAACTCAGGTAAACATTTTTAAGCCAATGAGTTCAGAATTGTATTGCCTATTCAAAATCTTTTAAATAAATCCCGAAACGTTTTCGTTTGTTGATTGAACTGACAAAAAAATCAAAATTTCGTACAGCTAATAAACACAGTTTTAATTTTAGTCAGGTTGTGAATTTTATCAATCTCTCCTACCAAACAACGTCTTTAGAGGAAAGGCAGAGTAGACCAGCGAAGGAATATATTACATTTTCATATTTTTTTTAAATATGTGACGGCTTCTTTTAATTATTCAAAATTCTAATTCGTATGATCAAACCATATAGCTCTAGGATAGATAGATAATTATTTTTTCTATGTCTAGACTTTCTCCAAGATAGTTAAATTTAGTAACTTGTTACGCAATAGATCCAGGATCTTTTAGCATAATGAACAATTGAAAAATTCATTAATTTTACAGCAACAAAAAAAATGTGTATAGACGTTATACCTGTGTTTGGATTATGTTCGATAATTTTGTATTAGTCATTCGCCAAGCAACAATATTTCATCGGGCATCACTCCCGACGCACAACATCGCAGCTACGTTATCTGAATAGTAATTATTTTAATTGTAATATTATCCCATAGGTTTTACACCATGCGCCCGTACTCATTGCATCGCATGCGTCTCATGGTCACATTTTTAATGGCATATTTCACACCTATTGCACACGTTAAATAGGAACTGAAATCACTGATAAGTAATATTCGTTTATATTATTGTTCGCCTTCCTATCCCATATATGTAAAACCATTACCTCACTCCAGGCATTTATACAAAAAAAATTCTTAAATTGTTTAATATTTTCAAGATTATTTGAAACCTAATAATAGTATAATGTGGCTAGAATTAAGACGGCATCTTGGCTCAGTGTCAGGATGAAGTACCTCCTGTTCAATGCTTGTACTATCCCAATCGTCCTATATGGCTGTGAATCTTGGCAGCTAACCAGGGCTCAAAAACGGAAGGTACTAAGTTTTGAAAATACGTATCTTAGAAAGATTTTGAATGCAAGGTGATAAGAGCATCTCGCAAATATGTAATATTGTGCACCGACGCACTCAGCAAAGACCTGTAGTTTCAGAATATAGAAGAGACGATGGTCTTGGTTCGGTCATGTTTTGAGAATGTCCAGTGATAATTGTCCAAAAAAAGCGTTTTTTTTTTCATCCACAAGTGTTCCGACCGTCCGGACTTTCTCATTCATAATACAATACATCATTCCTATGAGAACGACATCAGAACACTGAGAATGTGGGAATGGGAAAGAGACACTGTGAATGGAGGAGGCTGATTTCTGCCCTGTGCTCCCGTGAAGAGCGTTGAAGAACGAGATGACGATGATGAATGTTATAAACTATATCGGGTTAGTTGGAAGACATCGCATTTCAGTGATAAACTCGCCCTCTGTACATTGAATTGTATACCTAACTGTTATTTTTATAACACTATTTTTTATGTAATATTGTAACCAATGTACCTACAGTGAAGAATAAAATAAATAAATAAATAAAATAAACTGTGGAGACCTACCCCGCCTACAAAACAAAATTATGTACCTACAGTGAGAATGTATATTTGTTTCATATCTAATTTAAATTTTTGAGAAAGTAAATTCGTGGATAGGAGATACATTTTACAGTTTTTTTTTCTTAGGAAGGACTCGGAAATATTGCGTATGATATTAAAATACAGATAATTTTATTATTTTTACTATCCAAAATTATCTCACTAAACGTAAGTTTACGCATTTTTAATATTCTAATTGTCAGAAAAAACGTGGAGATTGCTTTATAAAAAAATATCTTATAAAACAATCACGTTACAAAAATAAATAGTGTGAAGAAATTGACACCTGGAATCAAAGTATATTCATTATATTTATGTAAGTTAAATATGACTCACATATGTTGCATTAAACCGTATTTTTATTCGCAATTTATTTTTAGGCACCATTTGGTCATTTTATTACAGAGAAAAGTTATTCAAGTACATTTCAATATAATTGTACCGGATGGTGTTGAGCAACAATTTATTATCCAACACTAACCTAAATCTTAGATGATTGATGTTTTGTATTGAGTTGAAGTTAAAAGTTGTATGAGTTAAAAAAAAAACAATACATAGATGTTACAGAACTGAAGTGACACTTTTTCTGAGAGCTTCGGACGATAGACACATGATGTGGTACCCTTGAGGTCATGTTATGAGTAAACGGCGCTTTACAAATTGTTCATATTATATATTTAGAGAACAAGTTCGTTTTAGCTTCTCAATAATTTTAGTAAATCAGGTTTGAATTATGATACTTATTTTTATTTCATACTCTGGCTTGAAACATTGTTGCGTAATAATGCCCATATTATTTAGATGCTTAGTAGTATAGGGACCAATGTTAAGGTCTTAATATCATTATTGTATAATCGAGGTATTGTTTTCATCATTTGTTTGACTTCAGACAATTCAGATGTATAACATAAGTATTCAAATCTCGCATACGACATTACGTGACGAAAATCTATCCACACAAAATAATTTAAAGAGCACTGCGTCGATGTTTTTAAATAAGATTAAATACGTAGGAAGCTATTCCTTATATTAAAAAAAAAAATTATCGATTCATTCTTTATTCAAAATTTTGTCAGTAGTACCTACCTAGAAGGAACAATAAACAGCTGATCTTATCTCAAAATTCTGAACAAGGAAAATGTGAAACAATGCCCTTGTGTAAAACCCGTCTTAATTATTGCATATTAATGACATAATTGGGTTATAAGAATGATGAGTGTGTGAAAATATTTACACACATACTTTTATTTTTAAGTACATAATTATGCAATTTATCTACTTAAATGCAATGTATTGATCACAAATAATAACGATGGCATAGCGCACAGATGTGGTAAGTGCAGTTTTTACCAAAAATGAGTTATTATACGCATGTGAATCTATATCATCTGAAGTATGTTCCTTAGGAATATTATTGCGTAACTCTGTGTCATTAACGAGATATTTAACAAAAACTATGTGTGGTTAGTACTAAATAGTATGGCATCTCAAACTTTCAACATTGATTATCTCAAAACTATGAAAACTGCACTTACCACATCTGTGCGCTATGCCATCATTAATATGTCTTCTCTCTTACTATTGCAATACATAATAATAACACATCATATTTCAGATGCATATTAAATTTAGGTGAAATGTGTATATTTTCAAAAACTTTGAAATGATCTTTTTAGCATCTCCAGTATATTTGTTCTCTTTTATGAGGTAGGTATGTTTATTTTTATCATTGAGGTTTTATTTATTTACTTATAGACTGTACGCAGAACTTAGTTAGTTTTTTTTATGATATATTTATCCACTAAAAATTAAAACAATAACGTTAATCACACATTCAGAGTATTTCAAAGCGCAGCTTGCCCTTTTCCCTCTCTTTCTTTCCATCTCTCGCTGGTATTTTTTTCTCGATTTGCACGATAGTGATCTGTAAATAGTTTTCACACTTGTAGCACACTCCACTATCGCTTTAGGAATATAAGAAATACGAACCTTTTACAAATAAATATTCAAAATTGATATTTTTTTTTAAAGATATCTGGGTTTTGTTATACCGACGAACTCGAATATCTTAAGCCTGTTTACAGGAAGACGGTTATTTTCTGTTTATTTTTTTATAATTTTAATTTGATACATTATGTTATATGTATGATAAAAAAAAATGTGTTGTAATAGACAGATATTCCACACACACTTAGTGTTCAATATTTCATGTATTAAATTACCAAAAACCTACTCATTCTATTGTATGTAATTGATATCCAACAATTTCGTAAGTAATCCTTTCCGCTGGATGTTCATTCAAATACACACGCACCTACGCTATCATAGATACCAGTGTAAAAATATCTGATTTCAGAAAAAGACCAGACATCACAATTTTAAATTTAATTTCATTTCATTATGACGAGTTTTTGTTTCAGTCGGGAGTTTGTGAACCTTCAATAACTGAATTTATTTAAGTTACGGTTTCATGAATGAAATTCTAAAAACAATACGCTACAAGTTATTATATATTTGTATCAATATAATTTGTACACATCCGTTACAAATGTCCCTGACTTCTTCAAGTTTTTTGTCAGTACCGAGCTTACAGCTTTGCGAAAGGGTTACTATTTGTCTGTGTCTGAAAGAATGCTTTACAATGTAGTTCATATTGTATGTACAGTGTACATACATTATGAACTATCATATTTCATTGAATATAATTATTTGTATCTTGTAACAATACGAGTAGATATATTTCTAAGGCATGCAAAACTAATTTCCTATTTCCACAATCTTAATATTGAAATATTCAGCTACTTAGTTCAGGCATTACTAATACCAATCAAAATTAATTATTTTAATATTTATGCATTATTTTTTATTATATTATCAAATCAATCCCTCACTAAACATCGTTCATTGCAATGGTAAATAATATTATAATATTATTGTTTGTCAAAAACATGCGATATGGTGTGATTGATGACAATGAATATGCCCAAAGAGCAAGTAACAAAGATGCTACCTGGGATAATTAAACTCTTTTTATTTGAGAAAATATTCATTATTAGCGATACATAAAACGGCACAATGTTAAATATGATGCCTTGGTATTGTACTCGCATCAAATACGTGTATTCTCGGTTGGAATGTAACGGGTACTTGGCAACCGGATATTGGGTTAAAATAACGTCGATATCCTGTGAGTAGGTACAAGATTTTCGTAAAATTTTCTAAATAAATTTGCATTAAATAAACCGTTACCATTTTCTTAAAAGTTGTGTATATTGTTAAATTCTCATATCATCATCCAATAACGCCGCTTCCATCGCGGAGTATGCAGAAAGGATCATGTGCATTAATTCCAGTCCTTGGATATGCTTTTTTGCTTTCACGACTTCCTTAACATGCTCTCCTATTCATTGTAGCCAGCACGTGTCCATCCTTAGAATCTGGTCTAATACTTTTGCCATTTTCTCCTCGAGCGACCATGTCTCCGAATACCTACCCTCCTATATCAATTTTATAATGTAGGGGGCTGAAGAAGGTCCCAGTTAATAAGACAAAAAAATATCAAAAAATTCAAAACATCAGCCGGCCGGTTAACCGACTACCCGGTTTAACATCTCGTCTGATATCCGTTATTCTGAATCCATCGAAATCACTATTCGTGACATCTCTAATCTTTGTACTTAAGATGTGAGAATTTTCTAGACAAATTATTATTTATTGTTATTGCAAGTCTTCATTTCTACTAAAATCAATTTCTTTTTAATCCGATCATAAGTTTTATTACTATCAAAATGACACAAGACTATTGCAGAGAAACCCATAATGATATCCCACCTTTTTCTATCACGACTATGAACAAATGTGGAAACTTGCAGAAAATAAATACTACACTAAAAACGGTATGACGTAAATATTAGCGCTAATTTGATCCATAAGTCTCTTTGAATATCCTCTTATTTTTTATTTAAATAACGAGTAAAACAAAATATTTTGTTTAAAAAATAGAATAAAAGAACTCCCACTTTTTCCTGTAAGTTAACGACTGTCCTATAAAAGGCAGGTTGTGACATCTTGCATAAGATATTTTAATACTTTTACTTCAGTGATGAGGTCATCTTTTACATATCTTCACATCATCCAATCATCCTGATTTTTATTATTTGACACAAACATGTCAAACTGTATGTTGATACGAGTATCATGCGATTTCTGTATTGGCTACCCCACTTACGACAAATTCTGAGAATTTATAGATTGATTGCACTAATAAAAATATTGGCGATTGAAGTTTCATATAACTTTTATTTGGAGTATTTTGGTCAGTTCAAGTTGTGTTATGTCATTGTGTGATAATAATCCGTACATGTCTATTGTGTTTGCAAAATATAACATAAAAAATAATTATTATTCTGTGTGGGATTTGTAAATTTCTAATAAAATGTCAATTACAGTTAATCCTATATAAATAAAATTTAAATAAAGTCAAGTATCTAAGATCCGTACACACAAAAATACTTAAATATACTTGACTAACTAACCATGTCTAGCATGAGAACGGAACTATCCCATAATTTGTTCCATGATATATACACCAAAAATACAAATTCATAACACTGAAATGTCCTTAGAGGATTGTTATATTATGAAATATCAAATGCATCGTTTTTTCTATGTCTAATGCCGTAAAAACGGCAAAAACAGTAGATATTCAGGAATAATAATTTAAGTCAGAACGACTCTAATCTTTATTTGTGAGCGAAGTGTCACAATTATCCAGATACAAGTACATCATGTATCAATGTGTTTTAGAATCTTTCTTCTTGCATATTGTATAGAACGTGTATTACTTATAATAATATGTATCAGAAGTGATGTCAGCGACTGTACCTTTGCAAATGCTGCTTCCATTGTTTTAATTTTTCTCACCTCGTTGTTATTTCATTATACACTTATCACTAACTGTACACATATGTACATACGAGTACATATATAATTGCCCTGTTATTATTTTATATATGTATTATTATTTATGTTATTGCATTTTGATATCTTTTAATTATGTCTTATTACGAGTTATAAAGTGTTTTGTTTTCGTATTTGATGTTACTTCAAATAGTTTTATTCATCTCTTCTACAATCTACTGTAACTACCATAATTTTTCTATTGTTTAGGGAAATTAATTTCACTTTTTGTTTGAATTGTTATGATAAAATGATTGAGATAATTTTGATATGTGTTTAAAAAGATCTCGAACCTATATAAATACCTATAGCACTATTTAGAGAACTATATTATACCTATTTTATTAAATACGTTTTATTATGCTTTTGTTCTCACGGTGGACAGAATTCACTTTAATCTTTAAAACATCTTTTTTTTTAATTTGCACTAATGTAACACCTCAACAAACCTAAAAATAATTTTGTGAAATGAAATAAGTAATTTGACTTACCAAATTTGGGGTGAATATATACTTACCTGAAGCTTTGTGATAATGTTTGAATCAACTGCAGAAAGAAATTAAAACTTTTCAGTATCACAAATTAATTGTTCTGAAAGAAGAGTTTTGAATCATCTGAAATATTTTTTTCTTAAAGGAAGACATTCAAATTATACCTTTCCAATTCAACAATAGCACTGCTACTTTCTTTGAAAAAATAATTTTGAACAGATGTGGGCTGTTTTCTCTCAATGATCCGGAAAAAAACGATAGCGAGCAAAACAGAAAGAATCGTGCACAAAAAACTACTAAGCAAATGTACTTGAAAATGTAATCAAAAATTTTAATTACATATTAAAAAATAATCTACAATCTTGACCAGTACAAATTAGATACACGCTAAGATTAATTTTTACACGTTAGCGATTTCAATTGTTCCCAGGCGCTGGGCGTAAATCAATTAAGTCATAAACTTATAGTGAAGTAAATCAGAGTTATACTGTGATACTTAAATTTTATTTCTTCTTTATTCAATCTTTACTTAAAAAACAATATGCCATAAAAATAACGATTCATCAAACTACGTGCTTTCAATCAAAAAATCTCGGATTCGAATCTTCCCACTTCCGACATATTACATTCTGTAACAGTGATTTAGCTGTGTTTTGAGTTTACTCTGAACTTAGATATACATATTTAGGTAACAAAAAAATTAGTTTTAGAAGTACTTTTCGATTGTAGAGTTTTGGGTGCTTTATTTCCGTTCTGGTTAAGTAATTCAATACGTTTTTTATGTTCATACAAGTACTGGCGGCGCTAGAGTCGCACCTTCCTGTTTGCATTTTTGTTCTGTTTCCTTTTTGTCATGAATTAGTTTATTACATTTCAGTTATATCAGATATATATTGTTATTGAGGTCAGCTATTAACATTTGCTTTGTACTCGAATAGATAAATAGATATTTATTGAATCATTATTATTCGTTACTCTGACAGGTAAATATTTGTTTCAACAATGTGAATCGTTTCATTTTGATCACATGCACTATATTTCACTCGATACATTGTTTGTTAATAATAAATATAAAGTTGGTATTATTACTATTATAACAATGCAAATGTACTACACGATGGTTCACTCAATTGTTAGTAAAAATACAATAGAAACAATAGTTAGTATTCGGCGCAGGAACTTTGCTGGCTCGTGGTGTGATCCCTCAACTCTGCCTCCCTCCCACCACTCTATAGTCATTCCAGTCAGTAACTCGCGTCGCTGTTAGACGTCGCTTCGACGACGTTACTGATCTTACGCTAAACACGACATTATTATTATTATTATTTCAAATCCATTCATTTCCCTTCCCAAACAATTTCACTCGAGAAGAATATCACATAGACACGAAACCTAACGAGACTTGGTACTTCCGACCGACCACCGCTGTACTATGAACCTTGTAATATTACCGTCATTGTTACTAACAAGAAGTGCCTTTAGTACTGTCGACGGTTGCAATATTAATATTAATAATCAACATACATCGATCGATCCCAGGAATATAATGTATAGTTTGATTCTCTGAATTTCGCCGGATGCTTGCGAGTCATGGTCGAGTTCGCTTTGGAGAGTGTTAGTGAACTTTATAAAATATTTTATATTTTACCTTTAAGTTTTCATAGATGAGGTATGCCACCCTTGTCTTAACTTTTATTGGCACGGAGAGGACGAGTTGTATGTTTATTACAAGCAGTGGTCCACTGATGACTACCCCACTTGTGGGAGATGCCGTCTTGTAATGGGATGGATGGATTTTCATACAAAAAATGTGTAACCAGGAAAACTGTTTCAAAGTGCATGGACTTTAGTTTTTTCTTGAAAGTTAAATGTATTTAGTGAAACAATACTTTGTTGATTAGCAATTATTTTTGTTTTGAATGTAATGTCTATTGTGAATCAAGTTACGTGTCCTGTCTCGAATTTACCGTAATCAAATTATGTGTTTTGTTTACAGAATCGGCAAGTTCAAGGTGTTGGGAATTCTGGCGATGTATCTCGAAATGCCGGACCATCACGAAGTGGACATCAAGAACCTGAATGTGGAAACCCTCCAGTGCCACTCAAACAAACATTTATTTATGGAAATAGATCAGATTGTAAATACGATGATCTTCCCAATGGTACAAATAACGACACAGGAAAAGAATCAACCAAAGAATCCAAAATTACTTCCAAATCAGTAACCAAAACCTACCATACTCTAAAAGACATGATATCTAGTAGATTTAAAGGAAAAGATAGTAATGACAGCGAATCTAAAAGCAATGATCCCGAAATGGGTTTGAATAATGTCACAGAAGAAATGAGAAAATCATTAAGGGAAAGAGCTGAACAAGAAGCAAATAACGCAAATGCAAATGCCCCTAGAGATAATATTGTAAGAAAAACAGCTGGTGAACAGGGAATATACGGAAGGCCGGTTACGCAACAAAGGCCAGCTGACGCACAATATACGAGACACCTGATGCAAATTCAACAAATGCAAAATAATTCAGTACAAGGACAGTATCAAATGCAGCAGATGAATTCACACATGCAACAAATTGCTGGGCAACCACCGAATCAACAGTCAATATTATCACAACAGCAGTTTCTTCAACAACACCTGATAATAAACCAACAACAACAACATATTCTCGGCCACGGACCGAGTGCTAGTTCCACTCCTCAACACAACTTAGTGCAAGCTAGATCTCAAGAACTTTTGAATAGACAACCAATGGATACTCCACCCAGACCGCATTCTCAAATTGTGCACCAAATGACAACTCCTGATAATGTGTATTATCAACCTCAATATGTTTCCAGCGGAAACCAAAGGAGAGAATTAGTTGGAAGACCGTTAGGAAATTATCAAGGAGATGCGAATCAAAGCAACCCCAATTATTCGGGTATAAAACAAGTGATAGGAAATCAGGTAATTATCATAAATTGTTATTATTCTAAGTTATTATGCATAATAATTTATTCAATTCCCATAATTTGCACAGGAAGTTAATTATAGTCTTGGCATGTTTTATGTATTCTGTTCTTTTCATTAACTATGACAAGATTAATTTGTACCTACTCCAGTCTGATTTACAACTATAAGTAGCTCATTTTAATATACATGCACATAATTTCAGATTGATAGTGATAACAGATCTAGTGATGTCAGAAGTCCTCAGCAACTTGAAAGAGAAATTTTAAGACAGCGAGGTCTTGCTGACAGCAGAAGAACTACATCCCATCCTCAATTACCACATGAAGATGAAGAAGTGGACCAAAGTCATAACAGAACAGAACCATCTACCCCTGATGCAATAAACAAAATAATGCAAATGAGAAGAGGGTCCCATGGGAACTTATTAGAAACAATGTCTAAAACTCCTACAAGTATGGATCATGAAAAAGACTCAGATGATGGAGGATTTAGAAGTAGAATGGCTGCACAAGGAAAGAGTTTTGATAGCAGAACATCAAACAGCATTGTTCAACAGAACATTAGATCACTGGAAAATGAAATGAGACACAAGAATGACTCAAGTTCAGATGTTATTAAGAGTGATAGTATTTACGGTAGTATGAAAACACCCGGTTACAATGGAATACAACAAAGGCAACTGGAAAGTGATGAAACCACCAATATACATGGGAAAAAGATCAACCCAGGATCTGCAGCAAGTTCAGGTTAGTCATGAATATAATATTGTACCTATCTATATATAGCACCCCTGCATCTAATTTAATATATTTCTCACAACAATATAAAATTTGTTATAATATCAATGCTCAATTTTTCTCTTTAGTGTGATTCCTCACAGCCACCTCACAGCCCATCATTACTCTCAAGCTCATATACAGATTCTTGAACTACATAGTATTAAAGTGTATGCTTTTTGCCAATTTGTGTGTACAGTATTACCTACTCCCCGCCTTTACCTTAGTGTTACTTTTTAATAATAGAGAAATACAAAAAAATACTTTTTTTATATCAAAGATATATCTGGGTTTTTGTTATAAACCAAAGTACAACCTTATACACCTTTCACAGTAAGCTATTAAAAGCTTGTGTCGTGAAAGGGGAGTTTGCTGGCACCTGGTATTGAACCACGGACCCCTTGTTCATGAGGCCGAGACTCTACCTCCAGGCTAGCGAATAAGATACTATCAAAGATCAAATAAGTAGGGATACTATGATTATGTTTCATGAAAATAAATACTATGAAATTAAAAAAAAAGCAAGCAATACATATACTGTGGCAACTTATATTCTGTTATCCAATTCAGTGTTCCTTTGCAGTTCACGCTTAAAACTTGAAACTCAGTGATTAATAAAATTGTTGTGTTATTTACCAATATAAGAATTAATTTACTCATTATACATATATTTTATTCACATAGATTATGATAAGAATGGTGGACCATCATCAAACATCGATTCTGGTCGTGGAAGTGCAGCATATTCAAGTGGTCGGAGAGTTGGACATGACACAAGTACTGAATCAGATCCTGTACCTAGTACCTTGGCAAGGAGTACTGCTGGTGGAGTTGAACAAGCTGCTTCGGGAACAAAAAATGGTCATGGTTAGTAAACAATGTCTTAAAAACCAAGTAATCTTTGTGATAATTTTCATGAATTTAATATTTTTGTGTCCAAACACTTTCTTTTGAATGTTTCTCAAAATATTATTCAATATTATAGCTAATGTAGTTAGCTTTAATTTTATAGGTTTAAATATTTCATTACAAAACTTATACTTTCTGACAGAATTGTTCCAACATTCCCTAAATATTTTGTCAAATATCTGAGACATTACTATCATGCTATATATCCTATCAAGTACAAAAAGAACACTTTACTAAAACTGATTATAAAAAATCTCAATAGATGGCACTGTGATGCAGATTTTCTTTTAAATTTGTTTACTGAATACTAAAAATCAACTGCAAAACACGATGGACGTAAATAATATATAAACCTAATTATAATCTTATAGAAAAAAATATTTCTTGAGATATATATTTTTAATCTTCTTCTTCTCGTTGGGCAATTATTAGTCCCACATGGTGGTGGGATCTGCCTTTCTTGTCTGGTTATACCACTTGGTTCTGTCGAGCGCATCTTCATGGGAAACATCACAGTTCCTAAATTTTAATATATATAATAAATAAATTTACATTGTTTTACAACTCAGTTTTTATTTAGCTCATGAAATAAAGTAAACATATTTTCTTTTAGGAGGTGAATCAGAATGGGTGGACATTGTTGAATCAGAACTCCGTCAAATTCTCGAGCCCAAACTCCACGGGATGAGTTTAGGCAATGGAGGACAAAATGGAGTTGGAGGTCCTGGAAGTGAGACTACTTCAAGTGTTACACCCCCTTTACCTCCTCTTACTCCCACACAGTCAACACCTGATGCGACACCAAGGAACTCTGCAAGGTTTAAGCACCAAAGGTATATATACATATTTATATCAAACATTTATTTTTATCACTGTTCTTTATGCGGCATTTCTTGCTGAGAAGGTGAGAAGGTTGAAAACCTCCTGGTAGAGTTTTGAACTGCTGAGCAGATTGTTCATGTTTCAAATCCCATTGTCAACCTTCTCTACCTTCACAATACAACCTAACCCCTTAGGGTGAGGGTGTTCGGGTGTATTTAGATTTATGAAAATCACAGAATCATCTATAAAAATTGAATTTAAGGCAGAGTATTGAATTAGTAATGTTTATCATTATAATTTCATGCATTTTAAGAATATTTTCTGCAAGAAAATACAATTCTTCTTAGTATTCAAAAAAATCAATAGTTTCAAATTAGTATAGTAAAGAAAGATATCAAAAATCACTGTTTTTTTTTTAAATCATATGTTTTTCACACATTTAAACTTACACAATATCCTTTATTTCAGTTTACCTTATGGCAACAAACCCGAGTATACAGCAGAAAATAGAGGAGCACCAAGTCAACGACCAGGATGGCAACATGCCCCGAAACACAGAGGCAATTCCTCCAAAAAGCAGGATCATTCACAACAGTACAAAAGACATAGTAAGTTCAAAATAGCAATCATCATAAAAACACATTCAAAGATCTAAAAGTAATAAAAAAAGAGTTCCACCTCTTTAACTTTCCAATACCATTGTTTTTCTAGTGTTTGGGTTGGAGACGGACATAACCTCAACAACAACAAGAAGTTTAGACTTATCATCAATGTTGGACGGTCAATCGGATAGTGATGTGTCTACACAAGATGCTAGGGCTATTCGAAGACAACTTCAGGGCTTAGAAAACATGTACTGTGAGGTGTTGAAGCTGTTAGGAGTCAGGAAACCTGCTAATCATGGATTAGGGAAATATCAACCTTCGGATCCGAGGTAAAGTTTTAAAAACATTCTTTATCTTTCTTTAATCTGTGAAGATCTCTCAGTAACAGAGATTGTATAGATTGATTTTAGGTACAATTTGAAATATTCTTGTAAAAATAAGAAGGAAATAAGTTTCCTCTGATCAGAAAAGTAATCTTATTCTTCTTCTTATGGGTTAAACCCGTCATACTCGAATCTCAAGGCCCCGTAGCCATAAAATTGCGTCGTCCGACCCTAAACTAAGTGCTTGCGACCCGCCAACGTATGAATATTTGGGACATGTGTTCACCACGTGGTCTGTTGTCTGGTCAGCACTCAGAAAAGTAGTTAAAAGTCAGAAAAATAATTATCCTACATAATCAGATGTAATTTTTATCCACAACTTTCTGTAAACTTAGGAATATTTATTGCCATGTAGATAATTCATTTTAGTTTAAGTTCGCCGTCGCTTAGGAATATAGTTACTAACTTTCAGGTTGTCCAAAAGACGGTACGGGAGTATGTCTTCACTGCCATCTAGTTCTGTCAGTAGCAGACCTGTAAGAGACAAGAGGAGGAATGCATCGGAGCAGAGGAAGAAAGTTAGTGATATTAAGGTAAGATCTTACAAAAAGTAACTAGGTATATAATATCATACCGACTTTTATTTTGAGGATGAAAGTTGTATGTAAAACAGTAGATCTTTTATAGATTTTTTTCAATATTCTCCAGTTATGAGATGAGATATTTTATATAAAGCATTTGTTATCAACTTCAGCTATTAACTGGAATAACAAAATACATAATTCTGTAGATAATCAAGTATGTTTCAGTTAATGGAGAATTAAGATAAATATTTAACGAGTTACTATCTAGCAAGCCTTAATAAGTAGACATGGCTTGACTTTTATTTTTATAAACATAGAAGTTTAAAAGTTTTTTCATTTTTTCTGAAACGAAATGTTTGTATTTTTAATTTGATTTATATATCTTTAAATTTGAATGTCAAGACGAGTTTTGAAAATACAATGATTTCAGCTTTTTTTTATGAAACAATTTTTATTTTAGGGTATAAATAAAAGGTTCCAGCGACTAGAATCACACGTGGTGACGTTAGCTAGATCCGTGGCTCACCTTTCCAGTGAGATGAGAACACAGCACTTGATGATACAAGAAATGGAGAATATTCGAGGGGAAATTACATCACTGAGGAACCAACAAAGGTAATAGATAAATCATTTTTTTTCTTTTAATCTGTGTTGCTGTATTTCTAAAATAAGTCATTAAAAAGTCATCAGAAATAAGTGTTTTTTTTTTAATACGAGTAAATATGGGTTTGAATTAAACCCAAATACTAAGCGTTCTATCTTCTTCTTCTTCTTCTGGCGATCACTCTGGCATAGGCGTCTCGGTCCTGCGCTGTCTTGGATAACTCTTCTATGCTTACCAAATAATAATGTACAAACTCGTTTATATTTCAAACATCAGAAAATTTTCAGATCTCAATCAATGCCCCGTATGGACACAAGCTTCTGCCCGGCCACAAACACATTTGGAGGGATGGACGCATCCAGTTTGGCCAATCCCAGCAGAGTAAAGAAACTTACAAAGTTCTTTGGGGATGAACCACCATTGCTAAGGATGTTCTTAAAGAAATTAGGATATGAGGTGAGAAGAATATATTGTTGTCTGTAGATTTCTTGAATTCAAATAGATGTCCTATTGTTTTTTATAAATTTTTTAAAGTGTCCTTTAAAATACAAGTTTAGTATTTATAAGATTCATAGAATTATAACTATCCTAGAAAGGGAAATCTAAGTTCTGCAGTTTTGCTCTAAATCTAGGTAGTTTTTCTATTGTGTTTTTAAGGTAACCATCAAAGCGAGAAGGACAAATAGATAGATGATTTTGTACGATGTCTCCCATAAGACATTTGTTAACTTTAATTCAGAAATGAATCACTAAATATTTTAAATATATTTTATTTATTTATGTCGTTTCAGAAATATGCTCCATTATTAGAAAAAGAGCGTGTAGGTGCCGCCGAACTTCCATTCCTGGGAGAAGAAAGACTTCGGGCATTGGGTGTACCTCTGGGCCCTCGACTAAGGATACTCCATGAAGCTAGATTAGCGCTTCCACCCTCAAACACATCCCACACAACTCTGTGCATTGTATAGTAATAGACATATTAAATTCTTTCGGTTGTAAATAACAAAACTTATTTATAACTTGTCGATGTTCATTTTCATGATCATCTTTAAATAAATTGATGTAGGTAATTTTTATTCAATAGAATTTTGTAAAATAATTTCTAAGTAAAATGAACAAGATTAATGTAAATAGTTAATAAATTGAATGGAAAATTGAAATTCAATTTAAATTTCACAATTTTATTTAAGGTCTATTTCTATCGACCATTATAAAATTAATTTCATATTTGTCATGTTATATTTTGGTTACAAAAACCAAAGATTGTTAGATTCGATAATGTGTAAAATTTTACTTGTCTAGATCCTTATTTATAAAAGATTTCTGTATATATCAACTCATTTGTAATATATACTCAGATAATTAAGAATTTTATTTACGATTTAGGTAATATTTTGTCTATACTCAAAACTTATATTGTTTTACACATTTGAAAGATAGTATATAATGAATGTCTAAAAAAGAAGTATATATTAAAAAAAAAAACATTATTTCATAATGTGTCTTAACCACTGGTAAATAAATGAATATATAATTCCAGATATTGCTAAGAAAACTGTATTCATTACAAATTTACTCGAGAACAGAATCAAATCAATTAATCTGTTAGTGTATTGATTAAATAATGCAACAATTGAGCAAACAGATTCATAATGTTTTTGGATCACAAATCTTTTAATGACTTGGTAGGCTTACCATAGTAAGATGTACCTGCAATCAAAAAGATACTGTTTATATTTTTGTACTTAATTTTTAATAAAGAATAAGCAAGTATACAAACAAATATGTCTTCTTTTTCTTCCTCTTTTAATAGATCTCCAAATCTTTTTTTATGGTGTTATTTGTTGAACAGCATAACGTCATTGCATATTCAAAAAGGGACATGGGAATTTATAAAAATGTTTTAACATTTCTAGAATAAACTGCTTGTAATGACATCATAACCATTTTATAAAGTGATTCTTAGTACTTATCAAATATTAAAATTCAATTCTTAAAGGATAATATCACATGCCAATAAAAAGCCCAAACAATAATTTTAATGCCATAATGAACAGTTTTGAGTATGCCTAAATAAAAATGTTCACCCATGTCTCTTTTTGAATATGCAACGACAATAACATATTTATTTAAAACTATTATTGAAACATATCCCCTTATAGGAACAAGTCTCGTGTAAAGGAGCTGGGTTAACAAAATGGGAATTAACACAAACATGCACACACTTTAATACTTACTTATTTGCTTAACAGTACATCAAGACAGAAGACTTACTCTTTAATCTTATTGCTTTAAGTAAAGAAAGTTGTAGCTAAGTATAATATAATTGCATTTTTAGGAATTGCAATATAGAAATAATTGTATTATTCAAAATTGTTAAGTTGCCACAAGTTATGTACTAAATAAAAGCATGTAGCATGTAGTTACAATTCCGTGTATCATAAAAATATTTAAAAAATTGTAGGTGTATAATATATGTATGAGTTCATTAAGTCAAATTATTTTACATCAGAAACAAATCTAAATAATATTATGTTATATATTGTGTATAATACTGACATGAGGGAATTGTTAAATATTTCATTATAATATTTGTTTCATGTATTATTAAATGCACTCTTTATGATTGCAGCTGCGACCAATTAATTACTGTGTTATTTTGATCAACAATGTAGGTAATTAAATTATATCAATGTTTTATTGGATAGGCACAATAAATACCACTTTATATGGCTTATATTTGAAAGAACCATCACTCTTTATACTTATTTGGAATTATAACAAGCGCACACATTTATTATATACTAAATCAATAGACCATTAAAGGTCACGTGGTCTTGTCTATGGATTTGCTTTTGCTTGGGGGGCAAACAGTAAGATTGCGCAAATCATCCTTGTAGGATGTTATGCCATAAGAGAAAAAAAAGAAAGTCAGACGACAAAATAATAACAAAATCGACACTGACAGTTTTTTTGATTATTAGGTATTCTTTAGGCGTTCCACCTAATATTACACCGTAATCGTCTGTTGTGTTGGGATGCCTGATGCCCCTCAATGATTTTTCTGTGACGTCATCCTTTAATGGTCTATTGAAGATGGTAGAAAAAAAGAGTTCGTAAAGAGAAGGCCTAGCAAAGATAAAAGAAGTAAAGGAATACCCCCTTTACATTGGTCTGATGACATTAGAAGAATCACTAGTGATTGGTTGCAATAAGTCATACAAACATACAAACCATCACGCCGCTTCCCTCGAGCGCTACTTCCTTCTATCTTTGCATACATCTTTCGCTTCCGTTACTGTCAAACAATTCTTCATGCATGTTTTCCTGTTGAATGTACTCAACACGTGGCCATCCTGTACGATTTGCTTTAGATAATCTTGCCATTTGATCCTCGGCCGTCTATGTCTTCGAGCACGATATATTTGGGTGAGAGAAGATATTGAGAGGAATGGTGCTCAGAGAAGTCCAAGATAGAAATTTCTGCAGAAATATGGAGGAAGCTTATATGAAAATTTAACACATGAAACTACCATATAAGGCTTAGAAAAGACAACGTCACCTTATTCGGTAGTGCCCCGGACGGGACTTGAACCCGCATCCCTTAACCTTGTCGCGAGGAGTGCTTTGTCATCTTTGTCATGGGGCACTACCGAATAAGGTGACATTGTCTTTTCTAAGCCTTATATGGTAGTTTCATGTGTTAATTTTACATATATGACCTCATACAATGGTTCAATTGTAAAAATACATTGATAAAGGAGGAAGCTTATGTTCAGCAGTGGATAGCAAAGTAAATAAATCAAAAAGTAAATAAAAATGCTGAGCAAAGATTATTCCTTTAACTTTTTTCTCTGCCGTTTGAAATATATTTTAAACATATTTTGTCTTATGCAGTAAGTAGTAAGTGAGTTGTAGACCACTAGACAAAAATATTATTTTTTTGTTTTTCAGCGTAAACTTGTACCTATTTTTTTTATTAATGCAATAGAAAAAGGCTTCTTTCTATATTTCATTTAATGGATCTTACAGTTTAATAGGAGAATAGTGTAGGTAGAAGTATCTACATAGGTACACATAATATAACCCATAACCTGACAATTAACATTTGACAATAATATGACTCAATAATGATACAAATTAATAAATAAGTATTATAATATTCTATTTACTAGATTTCAACCCTCTTTTATTCAGAGAGCAGTAGCTGTCAAAATCTAATGTTAACACTTATGCATATTCCAATTTTCCAGACCAATTCACAATGATTTGTGCTGTCCATTACAGGTAATGAGGAATGCTTTCGCACTCCCTGCTTTGTATTTTTGATAATGAATAAGATTAGTATTTCATTTATAGAAACTAGGTATTTTGGGTCCAGAAATACCCTCGATCATGATGATGAAAATGAATTTAGACATTGTAGTACCTTTAGGTAAATTTAGGTAATTTAAATTAATTTAATATAGTTTAATAATTATTGATACCTAAGTTTCTTTCTTTTGGTGCCATTTGATAATTATCTTGGTGGCTCTCAGCAAGAAGTCTTCATATACAAGGACATCTGTTTTTCTATAACTTATCTGACACACTTTAGCTTATGTTTAGTTAGTCAACCTTCCAGCCTTAAGATTGTTCACTAAAGCAAATCTATCAGAACTTAAAATGTTGTATAGAAGAGTGGATAAGTAGTAGAAGTCCTCAACTTCTGAGATATCTGATATGGGAAGGAGTCTTCAATGGATATCTGGTAACTGTATGTGTATTTGTATGCAGACATAAATACATACATGAAAATATATTAAAATATTTGCAAGATAAGATATACTTGATCAAACACATGCTTGTCACACTCACTGCCTCTGGTGCACAAGCACTCAATGAATGAGATACATCTGGGTACATTCTTTATTACAATACTATGGAAATATGTACATACTATATAAATAGTTTTATTATTAAATGATATATTTTGTCTACTGACAACACTATAATATGTAAATACAAGATAAAATATAGAAATTTTATTTGTATTAACCCATTAGGCATTGATATGAAGGCCACCTTTGAAAAAATTGATGGAAGGAAGGTCTTAAAATATAATATGATGATGTGAATTGTATGCTGATGGCACGGGATAGGATTATATGGAGAAAGACATGAGTAATTCTAATAATGCACGTGGATATTGATCCTAGATATTCTAAAGCGCCCTTGTGGTATTATCACAATACGGCGCTTTACAATTTGTTATATTATTATCATAGATGAGGGCTTGTTTGAGTAGGTATGGAGAAGAAGAAGAACTATGAGTAGGTTTTTAAATTACCAGTGGTAAGTGAAATTAGTACCACAATTCGATGTCACTTAATTTTGAATGTCGAACAGTGGTGTTTGGGAGAAGATTTTCGACGACATAATGACGTCGTTTTCCCTTAACTTAATCTTATCTAAAGTACGTTCAATACACGCTTGTGTAATGGAAAGATCATGAGTGAATAGGGGGAGTTTATTAATATTGTATTGGGTATGTACTATGTACCTTGATGTATAGAAGGCAGGAAGATATTTAGACATTACATACTGGATCGTGCTAGATCCTCTGTGTTTACGCTGCCTGCAATATTAATTATGTTTGGTACCAATGCACATTATTTATTAAACATATTGAAAGATAATTAAATTTGCGTTATGTGTTTTTCCAGTTAAGCAACACTCGGTGATATTTCATGGTCGAATTTGTTGTTCCCACTACATCCGTGAGATGTACTGAATATGTACCCAAAATGTTCTCAAATTGAACCCAATCTCTTAAAACATTTACGGTCATTTATAAAGCAAGTACTTCTAGGTATATGTGTAGATATTATAGGTATATATCGACTGTCCAGCTCCATAGCTCAACAAGTCGATATTTTCGAAAGTTTTGATTTAATTTAATAGATGTTATCAACTCTACTCTGTCAATTCCGCAAACAAATAACTATAAAAATACACGGTTCCATTTTTATATTAAATTTAAAGTTAATGATAAAAAATTAATGAACCTTTTTTCAATTCCATAAATAAATATTTCGAATTATTTAACTATTGAACGAAACAAACATAATGCCTCTAACAGTTCGATTATTTATATAGCATACTAGCTGACCCAGCAAGCGTTGTTTTGCCATACACAATATTTCTAGATTACTAATATCGCTATTAAAAAATAGGGGTTGATGGTAGAAAGGTGAAAATTAAGGGCTGTATGTATTTTTAATGCCTCGCCATTAAAAAAATTAAATTTAAAAAAAAGTATAAAAGATAAAAAAAATCGGGGTGAATCACACTTAACTTTTAGGGGTATGAGAAATAGATGTTGGCCGATTCTCAGACTTCCGATAAGCAAACAAAATTTCATCAAAATCGGTTCTGCCGTTTCGTAGGAGTATGATAATAAACACCTTGACACGAGAATTTTATACATTAGATTTCACTTTCTGCTTTGTTTTTAAAGCAAAATATAAATAGGTATACTAAAATTATAAAAATGGCGATTTTTAGAAAATAAAACATTTCGACTTGTAGAGTTATTGAACTGGACAGTCGATATAATATTTTTTATATAAGTTTTCGGTGATAAACTTGCAAGCCTACGCAAGCAAGTATTGTTGTTGATATGGACCAAAGTAGGTATAGGTATCTGTTGTTGTTTTTTTAAACATAAATAACATCGATGATTCTTAAAATTATAGCGATAAGGATACCTATAACCATTTAGACAGGTTGGTTTGACTATTTCTTACTATTCAAGACTAGGATTGAAAAAAGGTTCCTTAAGGTCATAAATGATCTTAAAACCTCTTCAGAAAAGCGTAGAGAGGAGTTGTGGAGGCAGGAACTTGGCGATAATCCATGAATGACGTCATCCGAAAGCACAAACACCGTGCACAGTCTGAGCTACCCCACGTGGAAGACACTGAACAGACTAAGGGTTGGGGTGACTAGGTGCAAAAGTAACCAGCAGAGGTGGGGCTTTTTGGATTGGAGGACACAAGCTGCGACTGAGGGGAGGTGCAGAGTGATTATCACTTATTGCAATGCCCGCTGTGAGTAGGTACTTACTACTCTAGCTATCCTACTTGCGGGAGATACCATGGTGGGATTGATAGATAGATATTTTTCATATTTTTTCAATGCAGCCTGTTCATTGGCTACCCTGTATGTTTGGATGGATGGATACTATTTTATTATCTTTTCTCTTTCATTCAGTCAACTAAATACCTAGTTTCTAAAGACTACATAGATTCAATCAAATGGCTCTGGCGTCCAGTAGGCCTAGTCAAAACGCATTTAAGCGTTACGTTTTCGTTCAAACAAGACGAGGTTGCGAGAACGCGTCATTTTTCGGAGCTACTTGTGTATTTTAGCTCCGAAAAATGACGCGTTCTCGCAACGTCGTCCGCGTTTGAACGAAAACGTAACGCTTAAATGTGTTTTGACTAGGCCCACTGGTACTTATTTCCACAGGATTTTTGTCAGCACCTCCAAATACCTACTCCGTAATAACTCGTCAGTGTATAAATCTGTAACTTGTTGTGTATACGAGTAATTATTTCAAAATAATAACATGTGCTTGCACGTATCGACAGAATGAACAGATTATCTTCTAGGATGTATTGATTGGTGTTTAATGAGTGATCTATGATACAGTTCTGCAGATGCATGGAAAAAATTGCCCTAGAACATGTCTAAGGTGGCTGCTGCCTACTCTCCTTCAAAATTATAGGTGGAAATAGCTTTTATTGAATTGCGGAAAAGAGTATCAAAGTGGAAGACTGACTTTTGCTTGTGAGTGAATTTATATAGGTGATGCATGGTGGGATGATGATGTGAAAAAGGTCGTGGAAAAGAAGAAGAATGCATGGAAAGATTGGATGAGTGTGAGACAGGGAAGTGAAGGCGATAAGGAACGAATGAAAGAAACATACAGAGCGTGCAAGAAAGAAGTGCGAGAGATAGTGGAAATGAAGAAAAAATTGCTAGAAGACAAGGAATGCCAGAAGTTGTCAGCGTGTGCGAAAGAAAATTTGAAAATATTTTGGAAGGAGGTGAAGCGGAAGAGGACGGGTGTGGAAGTAAACTCAGTGAAAGGGATAAAAGATAATAATGGTAATGTGGTAGTGAGTGGTGATTGCGTGTTAAGAAGATGGAAAGAGTAT
The DNA here is from genome assembly GCA_947579605.1 of Athripsodes cinereus. Classification (NCBI taxonomy): domain Eukaryota; kingdom Metazoa; phylum Arthropoda; class Insecta; order Trichoptera; family Leptoceridae; genus Athripsodes; species Athripsodes cinereus. The sequence goes on along the minus strand of OX388320.1, from coordinate 9,247,995 downwards.
TTTGAAGAATTATTTGAATGTGGTGGTGTGAATGTAAATGAGTGCAATAGTAGAAATGATAACATGAGTGTAAATGATGAGATATGTTTGACGGAAATTACGAATGCGTTGAAGAAAGCTAAGTGCGGTAAGGCTGTAGGATATGATTGTGTTTCAATTGAGCTCATCAAGGCTGGTGGGCAGAAGACTCTTGCATGGTGCCTAGAACTATTCAACACTTGTTGGAAAGAAGGCGTTACTCCAGATGACTGGCGGAAGGCTATCATCTGTCCGCTATATAAGGGAAAAGGTTCTAGGCTTGAATGTGGGAGTTATCGGGCTATTAGTTTGCTGAGTTCAATAGGAAAACTGTATGGAAGAGTTCTGATTGAGAGAGTACGAAAGGCAACAGAGTGTAAGATATGGGATGCACAAGGAGCTTTTTTGAATGGTAGAGGGTGCACGGATCAGATCTTCTCCCTACGAATGGTCGTAGAGAAGCTTCTGGGTAAACACCAGAAGCATTTCTGTGCGTTCGTGGATCTGGAGAAAGCATATGATCGTGTGGATCGGGAGAGATTGTGGCGCGTGTTGTCGGAGTATGGGGTGAACAACCAGTTGATCCACGCAATTTCTTCGCTATACGTTGGGAGCTCCGCCTGCGTGAGGGTAAATAACGCCTTCTCCGAGTGGTTTGTCCTCATCAAAGGAGTGAAGCAAGGCTGTGTCATGTCTCCGTGGCTGTTCAACCTTTTTTTCGACTACTGTATGCGTCCTTTGAAAGAGATGGATGTTGGCATTGAACTGAATGGAAACCGTGTGAATGCGTTGATGTATGCAGATGATTTGGTATTAATGGCTGAGAGTGAAAGTGATTTACAAAAGATTGTGTCAGTTGTATATGAAAGTTGCAGTATGAATGGGATGAAAATGAATGTGACAAAGACGAAAGTGCTGGTGTTTGAAAGAGAGGTTGAAAGAACAATGTGTGAAATAAAGGTTGGAAATGAATGTTTGGAGCAAGTGGACGAATATGTTTATTTAGGAAGTATGTTTGTAAGGGATGGTAGGTACGAAAGGGATATTGAAAAAAGAAAAGTGGCTGGTGCGAGAGTGAACGGTGCACTTCGATCTATTGTTAGCAATAGCAATGTCTCGAACATGGCTAAAATGCTGGTGCACAACGCCATCCTTGTACCGACACTGATGTATGCAAGCGAGACTTGGACATGGCAGAAGAAGGACGAGAGTGGAATAAATGCAGTGGAGATGCGATCACTGAGAAGAATGGTAGGTAAAACATTGCGTGATAGAGTAAGAAATGAGGATATTAGAAGAATGAGTGGATGCAAGAGGAGTGTTGTGGATAGAATGCATGTAAATAAATTGAGATGGTTTGGTCATGTGGAGCGAATGGATGGTGTAAGATTGACGAAGAGGGTGTATTTATCTGAAAGAGAGGGTGTGAGGAAGCGCGGGCGTCCGAGAACCACGTGGCTTAACCACGTGGATCAAATTCTTAAGGACGGTCACGTGTTAAGTAAGAGGAATCGGCGTGCATGTATGAGAAACTGGATGAATGTAGAGGAAGCGAAAGAAGTATGTAAGGATAGAGCGACATGGCGTTCCGTTCTCTCTGCCTACCCCACCTGGGACACGGCGTGAGGGTATAGTATAGTATAGTATAGTATAGTACATAGCCAAATACCTATACAGCTCATACACTACCTATCACTGATAGTACGCAATATGCTTAAACCTGAATGGTGGAATAAATCAGCAGTGAGAACATTCGATCCCCAGATCTCCCGTTTGAAAATTCGAGACTAAAATCAAGCTACAGTGTCCTCAACTATTTACAACGTTTATTTATTTTATTGGTACTGATGAGTTAATTGTGTTGCGATGACTGTATCCGGTAATTTTTCGAAAATCTCTTTCATATTTAGGTATAACTGTACTTTCTTAATGAATACCATTAGGATAATAATTATGATTAAGCCTTTTTGAAAAAGAGAAATCTACAAAAATCATGACTGAATTAGTACCTTCCTTACTTGATAGAATCCACATACTTTAGATGCACCTTCAGTACGAAGAAAAAGACAAAATAATAACCTATAAGTTTTTTTTGCTATCTCTCTTGTAAAAAAGTATATTGTTAAAAATAGTATGGAACAACTTTTTAAGGTCAATCAAATTTGTCGACATGCAAAAAATCTAGGTGCACCCTACGGAAAGCACAGTTGAGCGTGGCTGCTTTAAATGGATAAAAGAAACGAATCACAAATCTGTCTAAAGATATTTCGTCCTAGCCAAATTAAAATTTAACTCTCCATCGAATTACTGATTATATCGCTAAAAATATCATAAGTCACTTTAATTTTAGCACATATACCTACCTAATAATAATTAAGATACCTACCAGTACATACATATTAAATAAATCGTCCAAAAATATCGTGAACTGATAACGAATCTACATTATCATTTCCTTTCATTGAATTTAGCATATTCCTAATTCCTTTTCCCTTTCCCTTATGCATGTGCACGCTGCAATATGATCTTCTTTTTATTATAATATATAATATATGCGTCCATAGGTATATTGTTGATTGCATGTGTTATTTTTCTTTCTGTCTACTTTAAGTTTTATTTTTGTTTTGTTTTTACTATTACTGTTGATGTGTACACTGAGAAAAATACTAACGAAATTTCACAACGAATCATTGGTACCTACGTACTATCAGATTAGGACCAGAGATCGTGCAAACGATTCATTAGTACGAATCTATAATATTAACTCTTCGCATCGCAAACAAGTTGTTGGTAAATTTACCAATGATTTGTTTGCGAAGAGTTAATATTATAGATTTATACCAATGAATCGTTTGTACGATCTCTGGTCCTAATCTGATAGTACCGTACCAATGATTCGTTTTGAGTATTTTTGGGTTTGTATATGTATATTATATGTACCTATGTGCTTTTTTTGTTTTAATTTTAATAACCGGGTTAGTTGGAAGACATCGCATTTTATCGATAAACTCGCCCTTTGTACATTGAATTGTATAACTGATGTATATATGACACTGTTTTATTTTGTAATATTGTAACCAATGTACAGTGAAGAATTAAATAAATAAATTAAAGACTTTAACGTCTATATAACTTAGGTACAATTTGAGTGAAAAGTATCATGATGCCTATAAATTGTTAACGATGTTTGGTACCCATTATAATTTCATCGACACTTAGTGCCTACATACATACGTCTTATAATAATTACTTTCGTTATCCACTGTCCATTCAGAACTGATGTTACGTGTTTATTTAATCAGTGTCCGTTTGTCAGTGCAGACGTCTTGTTTCAGTAGAAACATTTTGTAAAAGTATTTAAATTAGTTATTGCAAATAATATTATTCATTTAATAAAAATGAATTCTATATTTTTAATACTGAGTTGTTTCCTGGTTATGGGACAACTGGTGCACGGAGAAGTAGTCAAATTTCAAGAATGCAGTGAAGAACCAAATGGTATTTTTTTCTTATTTCATGTACTATTATTTCCTTTTCAAATTCAAATGTGAGCAAATAAATGTAATTCATTACGTTTTTTTTAAAACATTCACTTAAACGTTACTATTTATTTATGTTCGATCATTTAAAAAAAAAATCGTTTAAAATGGGGCTCCACGGGAGTTGGTTTTTGGACCCAATTATTTTTTGCACTTTTGTCTATCAAACTTTTGCTTTTTTTATTCAATTTACGTCTGCAATGATTTTTCTACAATTTTCCAAATAATATTTATTTATTTTTTTATTTATTTTATTTATACATATAATAAAACAGTTTACATTACTTATACAAATAATTTCTTAAATATTTTTTTTTCTCAACCTCGAAAAGAGTGTGACTCGTGCTTCGAGGGGAGTTAATATAAAAAATATTATTTAACGAACCAAATTTTGAATATCTTTTGTAAATAATTAGCAAAAAATTAGACACTATTAAATTTTTGTTAATTCGAAAGTATCCATAAAAAGTTTTTGTAATAAATTTTTAGAATGATCAAATAAAAAGTTTAATCAGAATAATAAAATTTCAGTAGGTAATACCTACCTTACTAATACATGAAGCACAAATAAAAGCGATAAAGCTTTGTATTTCCCCAAAGTCGGGTACGTCGTTCTCAATTATATCAGACCTGATATCTACATATATCCGTTGAACAAAAAAATCATTTATGAAAATATTTTTATGTGTTGACCAATAATGTTATCATTACCCAAGGTTGTAAAATAATAACATTTATGTAATATTATTAATCATTAAAAAAAATCTTAGTTGAACCCATAAATTTTCTGTGCAAATCGCAGTACCTAGATGTGTACCATTCCGACTAGTGATGGGCGATATATCGATATACGATTCGATTATATCGATAGTTCAGAACAATGCGATTATTCGATAGTATCGGAGCAAGTCGATTATTTTAATCGATTATTATATCGATTATTATAAGTCGATTATAACATCGATATAATATATCGACTTGCACAAGTCGATTATAAATGTTCGACTTTTGATCTACCCCTTCAATAATTCGACTTCGACTCGTGTTAGTCGGTTCTTAGAATTCGATTTCAATACAAGTTGATACTTGCTACTAAAAGTATAGTTGGATATATACGGATGAACCATGGCCAATATGCATTTAGGTACCTACCTACCTATAAGTATAATACAATATTATATTCATACACGATGCCGTGCCAGACAACACCACAACGATGATGCAGTCAGTCAAATGATTAGTGATCGCTCCATTCCTTGCAATTTTTATAACCTAATAGGAAAACCAAGTAACTGCCAGAAAATAATAATTTAGGAATAATTTAAACTTCTAAGATAAAATTTTGTGGAAGATTTTATTTTTATTTATTTATTCATTCATTCTTAACTGTACATTGATTACAAACAATTACATAAAAGGTATACATTCAATACGTATTTTTATTTTAATAAGGGACAATAATTACATAAAAAAATACATGCATTACAATGTTTCATAATATAAAATCATATAACCTAGGTCCTAAAATATTCCCGAACATGGATTGAAATATAATTTCCGCTATATTACTAAGCTAATGAAAATGAGTGGATAGCAACAAATACAAGTATTAATTATAATAAATACAAAATTACTATACCTACATATTTTTATTGTTTAGCAGATGTAAGTGATGTCTATTTATTGTACGGTACGGTATTTAAGTAGTTCACGTAAAAATAAGTTGACGAGTAGAAGTAGGTACATTGTCTGCTTATTCTCCGAAAATACTTTGCTTTACTTGATTAATAAATTTCTTCGTTAGATTATATGTAATATCTTTTAAAGAGCGTTACTAGGTTTTACTATTAAGCTGTCTACAAGTAGAAGATCTCTTAGTAAAAAGAGAGACTACTCGCGTAGTTACCTGAACAATTTTGTAGGCAATATTAATATGAGAACGTGAGCATTCACATTTCGCGACCGCATCCTTCAACGCATAAAAACAAACTGAAATAAAGCGTGAGGAAGTGAGAGGGGAATAGATGCGTACGTTTCGTTGAATCGTTGACGATAGTTTTGTACTTCATTTTTCCGAATATAATACGAAAATAACCGACTTCAAAATAATCGATGTTTGTGTTATTCATATCGCGCTACAAATAATCGATACTACTTCGATACCGTCAACCATGGCAACTTTACCACATTTTTTTTGAAAAAATAAAATATCTCTGAAATAAATATCCATAAGAGTGAATTATGACTTTATATAAGTTTAAATAATAAAAGGTTGTAAATTTCTGCATACACGTATAAATAAAAGTCAAAAATTAACGAGTTATTGATAAAAATAAATCATAGGTAAAGATGGAAGGAAATGGGCAACTTTACCCACTCACAATATTTTCAATAAACGGGGATTAAGAGTGTAACGTAAGTTGAATTATCATGCCTACCACACTCTCTACACTTGTCTTTGATTTTTATAACTTAAATCATACATTTCCTGGCAACATTGTTTGTATTATAATTTGTCTTATGATTGTAGGTAAAGATGCCTTAGCTTCTATGAACATTTTCATACTAATCCATGTTTTATTATAGGGCTGCCACAAATTATTTTGAACACCTGTCCAATCACGGCAATATTTTTTTATATTTACCTACTCACACTTAATTTTAATTAAATTTCTAATTGAATTTAATATAATAAACACGCGTAGAGCACTTTTTTCCCATCGAACTCGGTACAAAAATTATTAAGTAGATAAAAATGTATATATATGTATTCATGTTGGTAGCCCTAACATTAGGTAAAGTTGCCACCACTTCAAGTGGTGGCAACTTTACCTAAAGTGACTTTTAATATAAAGTAAAATATTTCCAAAAACAGTGAAAATTAAAACATTCTGATTATCTTAATATCTTCATAAGTATGTGCTGTTTAGAATATATAAATATGACTCACCTCAGTTCAGTAATTACACAATAATTATATCAAATTTGGTAAGACTTCCAGAAATGACTGCATGCAAAACGTTCAGAAATATAGATATAACTTGACAGTTATTGCAGTGCTGCCAACGAAAACTTTTTTTAGTATTGCCAGTTAATTAACACACATTCCTAAACTGAAACGACCATACAACTGCTGATACATTTTGTGAAGGAATAGTTTTCTTGAGACCTGATAGAGATAGGTAAAGTTGCCACTGATAGGTAAAGTTGCCACGTTAGACGGTATATCGATTATTTTTTACAAGCGAAGTCGATTATTTATATCGATTGTGAATTGTGAACGACTTCGATTATTTCGATTGTAAAATATGATACTATCGCCCATCACTAATTCCGACAGACATATCAAATATAATGATAAATAATTATTGATATGATTATTGAATTATTCCAAGAATAATTAAGTAATACGTCGAATCTGTAAAAATAAACACTAATGACGATTTACATACATGACCTGTTGACTTTACTAACAAGAACCATCGATAAGGTTTCGATAGTCCGTCTTTTGTAGTTATCAACAGCGTAATATTGCGTCTATTGTAGGTAGAGATAGAATTCTGAGTGTGTAAAGATATAAGTTAACGACTTAATCGATTGAACCTATGTATCTCTATATGCTAACATAATTAAATATTTTTAATTATAAAATGCAGTATTTTCCAGTAAAGCTAGTAGATATAGACGATAAATATTATTATCATTGTATATTTTGAACCACTCTAGATCAATCATTCCAATTGATCATACTCATCCATAGTCAACCTATATGAATAGGTATTAACTAGGTCGGTATGTTCTATGTTGTATATGATACACATACATATGTGAACTTCCTTAAGGAGTGCACAACACAGAGTTTCGACGCTTATACTTTCGAGCCTTAAGTCGAGAATTAAATTCAGATAAGTTGAACCAAGTGTTTCGTTCTTCTATAAATATTAAACAAACACAAGAGAGACGTATTTCCACTTCTCAGATCATTATCAATCTGTGTTTGTGCACCAATACAATAAATTAAAAATATTCTTGTTTATTCGTAATTTATAGGATAGGTATACCTAATTTGATTAATATAATAAAATAATAATGATGTTTAGTACTTACTTCCACAAGATTTTGTTAATCACTAACCGGCTTTCAAGACCTTCGCTTTCGAAAGGGGTTTTTGCTTTCTTTTCAAGAGTTTTCTTTTTTTTTGTCATGATTAATGCAGTCTTCTAAAGTACTTAAAACCAGTGTTTTATTTAATGAAGTTTTATAAAGTACTTAAAACCAGTGTTTCATTGAAACATTTTAAACGATCTACCACCAAGTACCGTCGATTGACATTTTATATTACAGTATTGTTATTCCTTTTGTTCTGAAGTCAATAATGTTGTAACGATATACTTACCAGCTGTGAAAATATATTATTTTCGAGAAATTGACATTAATTTTCTTTCCAGCCTACCCATGTGACATCAATGAACTGAGGATAGAACCTTGCAAGGAAGCAAAATCAAATTCTCCATGTAAAGTCAAGAGAGGCACATCGGCTTCAATAGCGATAGACTTTACACCCAGTGAGTACATTATATCTTTATATTTGTTTTAATTTATTACACTTTTATCTAAAAAAATAAAACAAGTAGGTAATTATTGTCCGCAATCAACTTGGGAGTAAATGACCGCTCCACTCTACTCTAGAACATAAAAAATAAATAGATAAACAATAATAAATTATTGACACTATTAACTGACAAGCGCTTTGTATAAAAAATGACTTGTTTTAAATTAAATGATTTATTTAATAGAACGTTCAAACGATTTTCATTCAATAGCCAGTTAATCAATGTATCCATTCCCGAAGTATGTAGGTACCTACGTATGTACAAAATTATGAATTATTAAGAAATGGACAACAGTTAATCCATATACTCGTGTTGGTTTTCAAGTGATGAAATTTATGAGTAGGTAGGTATAATATTTTTCTATAAAATTATGAAAAGTGAGTTGTGAGATCAGAAATAAAGGTAGCTAACATGCATAATAATCAAATTCACACTGATGTACAGTGTTTGTACAACCTGCAATAAATACAAATTATATTCTCTGAATACTGTCATGGAGTACACTCACATTACGCACCAACGTATTTATTAAAATTACTTAAAAGAACTTTCGAGTATCAGTTTCAAAAATCCATATAAAATAACATTCGACTGTGCAGTTATTTGATATTCCGTATTTGTGCTGTCTGCTACTGACATGGTATTACCTTTATAAGTAATATTAACTGACCCGGCAAACATTGTTTTTCCATATACATTATTTATTTGCCATATACATTTTTTATTTGTCATATACATTATTTATTTTGTCATATACATTATTTATTTGTCATATACATTATTATTTATCGACCGGAGTTGAAAATGATTGAATTACAAATATCGCTATAAAAAATAGGGGTTGATGGTAGAAGGGTGAAAATTTAGGGCTGTATGTATATTTAATGCCTCACGATAAAAAATAAAAGTAAAAATTTTGACCAAAAAATAAAATAGAAAATTCGGGGTGGACCATCCATAACTTTAAGGGGTATGAAAAATAGATATTGGCCGATTCTCATACCTACCCGATAAGCACAAAAAAAAATCATAAAAATTGGTCCAGCCATTATGAAGAAGTATGATAGCAAACACCGTGACACGAGAATTTTACATATTAGATTATTAGTCTCAAAGAAATTAGATAATCTTCAGAAAGAAGAGAAAGTTTGAAAAAAACATTACTTGTCGAAACTCGAGCCAATTATTAAAGTAGGTACTTGTTTCTTTATAGTAGTAAGTAGGTACTTTCACATTTTATTTTTTGATTAATGTGGAATTTACCAAATAAATACCAATAAAATACAACAAGTTTATTTTTCACAGACAGAGTATCAGATATTTGATATCCTGTTTTTGAGAATTTTATAGAATGTTACACGTGTTAACACGTATTTTGTTAATCTAATAAACATTATTACATAATATGGAAATCAATATGATTGCAAAACATATAAAGTGTTGCATTATTACTACCACTTTAGTTTGGTAGGTACTTTTAGGATTTTTTTATAATTATTGCAATTAGTAATAATAAACATAATATATCAATATGATAATAATTAATAAACAAACTAATTGGTTATTTTATGCATGAACTGTTGCACTTTGGATAATAATATACAGAGTAGAGATATTATTTATAATATTATAATTTATTTATTGAAAAAATATATAATTATGTATTTTTATAAATATATTTTTTCCTTTGTTTGATAAAAGAATAAAGTACGCTGACCGTAAATGTGCCTATTCAATTCACTCAGTTTTGGGTGCTTTGCTATTAGAGATAAGATGAACCAACTTATAATTATGAATGTACACTGAGAAAAATACTCAAAACGAATCATTGGTACGGTACTATCAGATTAGGACCAGAGATCGTACAAACGATTCATTGGTATAAATCTATAATATTAACTCTTCGCAAACAAATCATTGGTAAATTTACCAACAATTTGTTTGTGAAGAGTTAATAATATAGATTTGTACCAATGAATCGTTTGTACGATCTCTGGTCCTAATCTGATAGTACGTACCAATGATTCGTTGTGAAATTTCGTTAGTATTTTTCTCAGTGTATGGTTACGGTATATTTAATTTATGAACGAAGGATTTCTCTAATAACATTTAATTTTTTAACTATTCATATTCTATAACTCGGGCCACAAAATAACCTATTTTGTGCGAACCTTGTGTTAACAATACAAATTATTATTTTATGTATACCTAACTTGAGTAGGTACGTAATTTGATCATTTTTCCATGAAACTTCTCACTTTGTTTGGGTTATCATAATGTTTGTGAAGCAGCATTTTCCAAGATGAACTTCATTAAAAATAAATACTATCTCTGTTTTTTTTTTCAGAATTTTCTGGTAATATAACAGCTACCGCCTACTGGGCTCAAGGCATTACGGATGTTCTTTTCCGTGGCATGGACACCGATGCCTGCAAGTTTACCACATGTCCAGTAGCTGAAGGTTCACAGAGCACTTATGTCTACAATCTTTATTTGGCAAAGAATTTACCAGTCGTAAGTATCTATAAGATTCAAATAGCAGCAGCAAAAAAAAACACCTTTTTAATCCTTGTGTAGTTCCAATCCTCTATAAGGCTGTGAATCTTGGGATCTACTTAAATTTCATTAAAATAAGTAATGCCTTAGAAGGATATTAGATGTGAAGTGGTATGAACGTGTCACAAATTAGTCTGTACGGAGATACTCTGCAGATATCTGAATGTGGTGCTGGCTGCACTGAGAAAAATACTAACGAAATTTCACAACGAATCATTGGTACATGCTATCAGATTTGGTCCAGAGATGGTACAACCGATTCATTAGTACGAATCTATACCTAATATTTACTCTTCGCAAACAAATTGTTGGTAAATTTATCGTTTGTACTATCTCTGGTCTTAATCTGATAGTACGTACTAATGATTCGTTGTGAGTATTTTTCTGAGTGTGGGTCACATTTAGAAAATGTCAGAGAAAAGTTGTCAGAATAGAGCACTGTTAAAAGTGCTCAAGGGACTCGGCATGTCCTAAAACGGCCCAGGTGGCCCTCCACGTCGCTAAAATAAAGATGTTAAATGTTTTGTACGAATTATTTTAGGAATACACGCCTTTTATAGAATACATAAACATACCGACAATCATGGTATTCCCCATAAGTGGGGTAACCAGCAGATCAATTACATTTAATAAAATGCAAATCATCCGCTTCGTGCCAATACAAGGATGGGTGGTATACCTCATCGCTGGATTGAAGATGTTAAATATCAGAGATCAAGTATTACTTACTCCATGTTAAATATCTTATTTTTGACAATGTACGAATCTACCTTTAACAGGACATTCGAAAATAAAAGAGTGAGATTCTTTTCAATGGTATCAAATTTTCTTTTCCCTTTGTAAATAGAATCTTCATAGAATGTGCCTGCCTAGTGCCTACTCCCAAGTATATAAGTACCTACTTAATTACTTTTTTGTTTGTTACAGGGTGTTTACGATGTGAAATGGAAAATGTCGAACGAAGAAGAAAAAGAATGCTGCATATTGTTCAGAGTCAAACTGCATAAGTGATAATATTAGTATATTTTAAGAATTAGTCGAAATTATGTTGTAGGTAATTAAGTCTGATAATAAATCTATTTAAGACATCATTATGATAATAAATTAATGTGAGTTTTAAAAGTACGATATTTTGAAATATACTATACCATACCATTAAGGCATATCCCATAAATGAAATGGCCAGCAAATCATCTGCATGACACAGACATGAAAGCTGTCCTCTACGAGCAAACAAAAATTTAAAGATGGGTGGCAAACGTCATCGCTGAAATTAAGATGAAAAATTTATTTTTCCGAACACCTGTCTTTTACTAGACACTTGAAAAGATGGCGAGATCAATGCCTTGCCGGGTGCTCTACTGCTTTCAAGAATACTTTTTGAATTGTGTGTAGAAATTTCTAAGAACCTAATCCATCTACACGATACAAGCGTAGGTAATGCTTACTGTAAGGATGGATGGTATTTGAATTTATCTAAAATACAGATCCATTCTTTTTTTAAAATACCCTCAATAAGCGAATTAGATTGAAAAATCCGAACGTCGAATCTTATGATTGATTGGCAAATTAGTGACGGATACCAATCACCCATGTTCTTTTTCTCTCCACCTAGAATTTTGAAGCTTCACGTCTACAATAAGTTACTTATAGCCTAAAATAAACTGCATTCTCAAAATTTTAAGGGAAAGATTTTTTTCATCGACATCATTTATATAAGAAATCGTTGGAATAATACAAATGTGATTTTTGAAGAAAAAAGGTTGGAATTTTAATACTTACAATATTATCACACCCTCAGCCTGATTTCGTTTTAGTTATAATAAATTAAGTGAGTCAATAAGTTTATTGATATGGAACTAGGTTAAGTTTAAACGTTTGTATGTATCTTATTCGCAATAAATTGAAATAAATCGAGAGGAGGTGAATGGAGAGAGTTTTAAAAGAGGACTGAAGACACACCTTTTTACTGGGAGTTTCGGGTGATGGATACGATAAACGGCGCCCTTGAGGTCATGTTATGAGTAAACGGCGCTTTACAAATTGTCCATATATATATATATATATATATATATAAATTATTTAAAAAAAATAAGATTTTTTTTTTAATTTTCCTTGAAAACTAATAACGAAAATTAAAATTTAATACTTTTTCAAAGAGTTATGTAAGTATGAAAATGATAACATAAGATGTGTATTTCTACACAAGCAAGGTAACCAGCAGAATCACTCTTTTTTTAAGTTTATAAGGCAACATTCAAACAGCTTGTGTATTAACTATAAATAAAATTGATTGTAAAGAAGAAACAAAATGACACTTTTAACAACTCATTCTTCTACCTATCTATTACAAAAAAATTTGGAGATTAAAATAATATACGTCCAATTTCAACAATTACTACAAGTTTTAGTAAGATAAAAAAAGACAGAGGCATCTGTTGATAAACAAAAATAAAATACCTATTGATTATATTTACGAAACACAATATTAATGACAGCCAAAATTAATCAGGTTTATGATAATAGAATCGTATCACAATAATATTATTTCGATTTGTGATCTACCACATAGATGTCGCTGGCGTACCACACAATCTAACTTCTGAAATTCAAAAGAAGAAAGCGATACGTACATTTTTCTTGCAATACGTAAAGACTTATAGGAAATCTACATAAATTACTTTTATCTAATTTCACAATTTTGCACAAGAAACACAATGGATTTAAACAATTTTATTTTATTTTTACAGTAATAAGTAATAAAAAATACCTAGTAAACAAATCAATTTTTTTGCACAATAACGTAAAAAGTGCATATTTTGTGTTTGCTATATTTGGGAATCACTATGCTTTTGAAAAGGTTCTCCAAATCATTTAAGAAATATTCGTCAGCGTATAGCAAAATCTTCATCTTATGACACTTGATCACTGTCTTGTTTAACATTTTTGTTTGCATACACATTCACATACATTTTTTGGAAACACAATTTAAAAATTCTGCTAAAATTCATATTTACTTAACAAAACTCAAACATGTTATCAAAAAGATTAATCAAATCATCAGAATACAGATTTCAATTTATTGTTATAAAAAGTATCACATTTTTGTACTTGTGCTATTATACCCTTACGTCGTCATTTACACCTGTAGTCATCTATCTATCTATTGTACACGCCCTCGCAGAAAGTATATAATAAAATAAACGACTACATCAAAAAGTTTAAACTATTCATATGCATACTTTTATTCCAATCTGCAATTATTTTTATATATTTACTATGTGTCTTACATTTGATTAAATATTTACTGATTTACAGGTAGGCAAGTTATCTTTTTGTTTTGCCACAGAACGAAGAACGCTCTTTGAATTTGAATTTACCGTAGCCAGATAGAGATAGCGCGTCTTCGTGTTGCGTTCGCACGTGGTATTCGTTGTTTATCGGATGCAGTTTTTCAACATTTTGTGAGTGTGTTTTTTAGTTTGTTTACCAATTAAAGTAACTTGTTGTCATTGCACATTATGCAATAAAGTTTACGGTGTAACGTTTAATTAATTTTATACAGTTTTAAAATATATTTGTGTAGATAAAGACGATTTGATAAATTTACTTTGCTAACTTTTTGACACTTTGCAAACACATAGTTACAAGTTGTAGTAGTAGGTATTATCCATTGAGTTATAAGTGTATTTTTGTCTTTTTCTCACACCCACGAAGGTTATCGTATTATTTTGAATCGAGGGAAGAATAAATTTATTCGAAGAGGTAAGGAACCTATTATTATTATTATTCTAAATTTAGAATTAGAAGTCATGCTTATTTCGCATTCATTTGTTTTATTTTCAATGAAGAATGTGGTGTCGTTGTTATTTCTATCGTAATATAAAATAATATGTGCACACCAACTTTCAAAGAATTATAGTACCTATGGTTGAGTACATTTTGATATTTTATGTTAGTAATATTTTTTAACTTTAATGCTGTTTTAGACGTGCTACGAACTTGTGTTCATAAACTTTTAAAAATATATATCACCTAAACTCAATCACCTTTCAAAGCACAAGGCATGGAAGCACGGGGCATTATCCAGCCTAGAGTGAGTTGTCGCAAATTCAGCAACCTTGTTCAACGACATTTCTAGCGATCTGAAGAAGTTGTCATAACTATAACGGTGTATTGTGAAAGAGGGAAGTCTATGCCGTTGGAAACAATGTGGACGAAAGAACAAATACCCTTTTTGGCCAACTATCATTAGAAACAAAAAATATAATTATATCAATCTGTTACTCAATGTTCTAATGTTACCTAACCTATTCAATTTTTTGTGTTGTATTAACTAATAGTTGTAAAACAATAAGAAAAGGGGTATACTGAAATTTTCGTTGACTAGATTTTTGACAAATTTCTCTCATCGGTAGGATATTACAAGATTACTTTAAATTTATTTTAAATTACCATACAAAATGGAGACAAACACGCATATTGTCTTTGTACACACATACCTATATAATAATAATCTAGATTACTTGGAATTCTGTAATCTTCAACATCTCTAGCTACTTCTAGGAATACCGCATCACAAAAAATACCTACATTAAAAAAAATCCTGTCGCTACATAATATTTTTTTCTAAGCCTTGATGATATTCAAATGCTCAAATTATCACAATACATTAGTAAAAGGATGTCACCTAGGAACATCTTCCATTGCTAACAAAACACACAAGATAATCTCTCTCAGTATAAATAAATAGGAAATTAATAATTTCTCTTAGAATGAAATTGGTACTTAACCATTTTTTTTTTAAATTATTAGGCAACCCAGCCAACTAGGGCTGATTTATGCCATTTAAGAACCAATAAAACATATAAAAAACAAACATATCAGATAAATTATACGTGCAATCGTAAATTTAGGATTTTGGTGAATATTATTTATTGTACAATTCCTTTTATCATGCCTTTCTTTCTCAGCTTGCTTTGTAAAAAAATCACTATTGTTTGATTCACATTGTAATTTGTAAATTTGAAATGATTGTATTACTTATTTTATCATAAATTTACGTAAAAGACCTCGACCGTTTATGACATTTAATGTATAAAAAAATCATATAACTAATCCGAGCCTTCAAGAAGATTATCTCTTAATTTGCTGTTAATACATGAGATAATTTCTACTATTTCTTTCAAAACCTGGACAAGATAGCTCTTCTATTTCTTCCATGATGCATGAAATAATTATTTCCATTTATTTCAAAACACATGAAACAATTTCTTCATCTTCTTTCAGAACTACAAAAAATCTCTCCATTTTCTTCCAAAGCCCATGAGATGATAAATCAAATGTATCAAATCATTCCCATGAGATGATTTCAATTATTTCATCTAAAACTTAGAAGATATGTATACATATTTTATATAATATATTTTATCAATTTTCATGTCTTTTAACACAAATAGGTAATACAGTTATGTGAACACTTATTATTATACATTGTTATCGCATCGTATGTTAGAAACTACGTCTGGTAATATTGTGTATTAAACGCAGTAAGAATTGATGGCTCTTAACAATCTTAACCAACATGTCACGACTTTGCTTTACTTGCATACCTAATACAGCATATTATTATTACTACTCTCTATATAACTATGGCGTTGATTTTTTCTCAAATATTTAAACAATGATCTTTTATTTTCGAATTTGAATAATGTTTGCTCACCACATAGCTTGATGGTAGAATCTTGGACTTACATGTAACAAGTCTGTGATTATCATATTTTGAATTCTGCTTGCTGCTGCTACCTTCAAGATATATATAATAAGTTACCATCCATTGGATTGGTCTGCAACGAGTTTGGTTTTTCTTCTCCATTCGTCTCTATTCTCAGCCAGTCTTTTCAGTTCTACGTATGAGCCACAGTTCATGTCCCTCTTCAGTTGGTCCGAGATATGAACGAGATATGAAAATGACCAGATCTTTAGTAAAATTTTCCTTAAAAAAAACAAGATAAAAGCTATTAATTTGTGAAAGCGTGTATTCCGGAGTTTATCACGCATATTATCAAAATCAAATTTATAAAAAAAAAATCCGGAAATACACGAAATGTTTGATTTAAAACTTGTCTTTTTCACAAAAAAAAAAAAACAAAAAAAAATTGTTATGTTTTTTGCCTACAGTGTTCTGTGGAGATTTATTAATGAACCTAATTTAACATTCTTCAAGAAGTTTTGGGTTTAAAAAATTTAAAAACAGATTCCTGTAGAGTTCTAAAACTGCGGTCTTAAGTAACATTATGTCTAGGTTTATGTAAGCAAGTGTTTCTTTCTACTATATTATATTAAAGATCGCGGGAGAGTCGTCTTTCGACTTATCATGTCGTTATCAAGCCGAGATT
Organism: Athripsodes cinereus; assembly: GCA_947579605.1. Classification (NCBI taxonomy): domain Eukaryota; kingdom Metazoa; phylum Arthropoda; class Insecta; order Trichoptera; family Leptoceridae; genus Athripsodes; species Athripsodes cinereus. Next base: position 9,230,871 of record OX388320.1, on the reverse strand, counting down.
CATAATGACCTGATAAGTCAAAAGACGTCTCTTTCACGGTCCATAATTTATAGTAGAAAAAACACTATTAATGTCAATGCAATTTGAAACAAGTGTTCCTTTCTACTATTGTTTGTTAATTCGCAGAGAGACGTCTTTCGACTTATAAGGTCATTATTGATTGATTATATCGATATCGACATATCGATCGACACAAAGGAACACTTGTTTCAAATTGCATTATTATGGAATTCTACTACGTGTGCACCGACACAATTAATACTATTAATGTCGATATAATTACCAAACATTTTATTTAATCAATATTTTTTTAAAGATAAAAATTTTGCACTTGTTAATATTATACAAAAAAATTGTTAGGTACTAAAATTCTCACACGATTAAGTATAAGGATTTTTTATAAATTTTTAAAATTATGATATAGATACATTTTAAAGTCTAATATAAATTATGGACACAGTAATAATTCATGGAACATATATTATTTTTGTCAACTTTTTACGATTTTTTTTGTAATAAGAAAAATATGACATAGATGAGGTTATTGGGTTAGTTGATTGGGTTAGTTGGAAGAGATCGCGCCTTTGCGATAAACTCGCCCTCTGTATATTGATTGTATTTAATTTGAATGTATACCTTTTATGTAATTGTTTTTTATCAATGTACAGAAAAGAATGAATAAATAAATAAATAAATAGATGATTAGGAAAGTTACATATGAACAGTTTACAATTCTATTACAAACAATATTATACTTTTTGTAAGAAACATTCTGACTAAGTATAGATTTTTTTCTGACTAGATTCTAATGGTCATTTTAGATTAATTCTTAGGTTAATTCTGGATACGAAAAGACAATGTATTATTGCGTTCAAAAAAAAAGAATCTTAAAAAATAAATTGGTCTTGGACAAATTCTAGTAAGAAAACAAATACACGCAAATTCTCGTTCAAAGGGTCAAGATTTCCACAAAAATTAATTGTTAAAAGAATTTTTTTATAATTTGCCCCAGTCTTATAGTCTATCTTGACATTCTACGCTCATAAAAACTAAACAAAATCACTTTTGCGGGATACCCCCTTTATATTTGACAAATTTAACTGTTTTTTTATCTAGGTAAAAATACCTGTTTTATTTTTATCGATTCGACGCAATTAAGGGTAAGTACCTACAGAGATAACTACCCTCAGAAATGAGATCATTAAAAAAAACGTTATCCTTAAAAACACTGATTAAAAACATAAAGACACATTGCGCAACAAATTTATTAGAAATAAACAAAAACACTTAATAAATAAATTAAAAAAAAAAACACATACTTATGTCGAGTTATCTAAAAACATTTTATTTTTGGCGAATAAGATAAGTATGTAAAAAGAATACATTTCTTTTTATGCGAGTAATGTACATAATGACGTGTTTGGCTAGCGATTTCCGTAACCGTTTACACAAGAATAGCTTGAAATAATAATAAACAAAAGAATGTAGAAAACTATTTATAAATATTTTCACCACTTACCTTTTTTCTTAGAACGCAGTCTATCCAAGACTCCTAAACCTGATAATGGGGAACGGAACACTTCCGAAAGCTTATAGTTTCGATTTTACCAATTATGGAATTCTACTAAGTGTGCACCGACACAATCAATAACATTATGGCCGTATGCCAATACATTCTAGCATATGTCTGATAATTATGATGTCATCTCTATATAAATAGACAAATAAAAATTAAACGCAAACACTTAGTAAATGCAAATATTTAATAATAACTTGTTTTTTTCACCGGTTACAAGAGTGTTCAATTTCGTTTTAATGCCACCGAAAGGACGTTCAGTGTAATCTTGTGTAGAAACATCTTCACAAAAATCCATTTTTGGCGATAATAATTATGAACCGTGATGTTGTGCACTCATGTCTTATACTATTTATAGACAAATATAATATTATTTTAAACTCTCGTACAATATAAATTGTATTGGTTCATAATATGTATATATTGACTGAGATATCACCGTAGAAACCCAGAATATAAAAGATCTTCCTCTCTTTTTTTGAAGTTTTTAGTGTCCTGGTCAAGTTATGTAAGTATACGTAAAAAATTGCATATAACAAAATTATCAATTTAAACCATTCGCTACTAACTTAATGCAGAACTATCCTAAGTGTTTTAGAGAGATTTTTCAAAATAGCAGTTTAAAGTTTTGTTTTTGAATGAAAATAAAAATCTTAAAAATATCTATAGCAAATTTTGACATGCCTTATTATATACGAATCTAATTACTCAGATTCATTAAATTATCTTGTATCTGTTATTATTATTTTTTTATTTCTTAATACTTACCTCAGTTTGACCAACATTTGGACTTAGGATAGTTCTGCATTAAAGTAACGCTTTGTTCACTGCAAGCTTTGAAAAGCTATAAAAGTTGGACAATAATCTTAAAACATCATATATAAGTAATTTAGCATCTTTATTTCAGTGATGAAGTAGATAATATCTATCATATTATGACTGTCATTCAACCCGAATATTTTATTTTTATGGTAGGTACCTACATAGAGAACATACTGTATGTTCATTGCATAAAAAAGATCGACTATAGATACCCAATCAATAAAGTTGATAATATTGTGACAGTATAATGAATTTCTTAGATAGTTCAACATTTAGATTTTTAGGATTTTGTAGGTATTCATTTCCGTGGAACACCCGGCAAGGAATTGGTCTCCCACTTTTTCCTGTAAATTACGAATGTCCTGTAAAAGTTAGTTGCTCGAAAAAATAAATAAAAAATACAACCTTTAATTCAACAATAAGGTGTGTCTGCTGGCTACCCCACTTGTGAGATATGGCTTGATGGGATAGTAGTAGTGATAGTTAGTAGATCGGCATATCTTTCAAGTACGTGAGTAGGTAGGTAAATATTATGTTTGTACGAGTATATTGCCATTATGATAGTGTTTACTCTCAACAAGTAACTTGCGCAGTAACTCTCCACTGCACGATTACTATTATTATTATTGTTAAAAGTACCTACATATTATATATCTACTTTACATGTTGCAAGTATCTTTACAATAAATTTAATGACATTGACTTACTGTTGTGGTTCACCTTACCTGTACGTATCGTATTATTATTATTACTGAAGATATAAAAAGTTTGTACTGTAATATTACCTATGTATAAAACGTATGCTACGTATACCCAGTGTAAGCAGGTATAGTGTAGTGAAGATGCGGTAAGTACAAAGTTTTTTTATTAGATGGACAGTAATGATGTGACATTGCTCTTTGACTGATCTGCCTAGCGGTCGGTTTCGTTAATCTATCTATCCATTACTGTCAGTTAAAATCAGCTGTTGTATAAAACACAATATGTATATGCGTGTAGTGATGTGAGAAGAGAAAATTCTCCAAAGAAATTTCTCGAGAACGTGAAATTTCTCCTGTGATGGAAGAGAAATTTCTCTCCTTAATTTTTCTTAGTGGTTTTATGACCTTTCACCCAGTACACTTCGCAGCCAACCTGATTGATCCAAAAATTTGTGGGGCTGATTAAGGCCCAAATCAGAGGTTTTTAACACTTTTTTCCATGTACGTACCTGCAAATTTTTTAAATATGGGCATGTGGGGTGTCAAACATCAAGATTTTTCATCAGTTATTAGCACTTTTTCTATGTAGGTACCTAACATTTTTTTGATTCCATAATTAATTGTAGCCATATTGGTGATAAATTGTCTCAACATTTGTACATTGTTATTGATTGATTGAATAAAGTATTTATTATTACTATACTGATAAATAAAAAATAAAAAAAATCTCCGAAAATTCTCTACTTCGAGAAAATTACCGTAAAATTTCTCGGTAAATTTCTCGAAAAATTATTTCTTGAGAATTCCACAACACTATATGCATGTTTTACATTACATTTTAACTGATAGAGATGGATAGATAGATTATTGAAACCGGCTATAGATGATACAAATGTATTACTACAGATGGGCGTATAAAAATATCCTAGTAATGCGTTAATTTGTCATTTTATATTTGTAAAGTAACGCAAATTACATAAAATCTGTTACAGTAATATTTGCATATTTCGTTTTTCTTGCAGATTCCATTCAGCTACACTTAGAATGTAACGAAGTTGATTTAACGGAAAATTTTAATTAGAAGATAAATGTTAACATTTTTCATTAAAACTACAAAGTTAAGAACTACAAAATTAATAGTTAACTAGAACTTATTAATAAGTCTGGTGTGCCAAATGAAAGTTAATATTACGTGTGATGTTTAGATGATTCAAAGAAAGTAAAATGAAGAAATAATGATAATATAAAATCTTTATGCACAAATGTAGGTAATTTTCGATTTCGATTCCAGATGCCGACTAACTCGCCTTTCACGGTACAAGCTTTTAGTTTATTGCCATTAAGGTGTTTGGGTTTATAATAAAAACCCAATAAACTTGAGACTGACCAAGAACACCAACATTGGTGAAGGTCATTTCTAAAAAAAAAACAAAAACCCAGAGATTTCTGTAAAAAAATGAGAGTGTAATATTTATAATGTTCTGTTAAATAGTACAAATATGTACAGATATGTAGTTTTTTTCACACCGTATCATCGCAAAACGTAGATAAATATCAGCATTTGAATAGAGGTTATCTGACATGAGAAATATAGATAGGTACATCTTTATCATTCAACTCTTCTCACTTTATTGTTTAAACAAAAATGCTGTGTTTTCCTTTTTATAACGATTGTTTTAGTCTCAACTAGAATGACAATGCTTTTATTATGTTATTAACAATTGTATTCGTATTGTTAAAAAAATCGCCACTATTGCGAATAAATTTTATATCTGCATTATAACACCCTTACAAGTGAAAAGGTGATACCATGAAAGTGGAGAAAGTCAAAGAATGATTTGACGAATTTTAAATTTGTTGATTATACCTTAGTCCAAAATATGGCATCATGTTCTCTACTAGGTGACTTATAAGAATTCTTCTATCTATTGCTTTACCCTGCATCTCTAGCAAAGAATCCAGAGATAATGAAACACTTGACCAGCCTATTTTTGTACATTTCTTTCGGATTGAGTTTTTGGACATACTAACAAGATGTTAATCGATGTTATTTTTACAATTAACCATTGTATGAGGTCACATAAATTATGTAAATTTAACCCAAGAAACTACCATATAAGGTTAGAAAAGACGACCTCTCCTTGTTTGGTAGTGCCCTGGATAGAATTTGAACCCGCAACCCATCTTCTCGCGAGATGTGCTTTGTGCAATTAGCTACCAGGCGACTTGTGAAAGGCTCCGATATTCTCTCTTATATACCCCAACATGACAGCTTCATGTGTAGCTGTCATTGTACTGTAATGTAAATGTGTGTGTCATCCTCGGTGTGAGGTCTTCCACCAAGGGTACATCAAGGGAGTATTTTAATTGTCGAGTGGGTTTTTTTTTCAGAGGAAATCCCATAAGGATAACCTCGAGCCCACTCTTTGTTAAAAAAAAAAAGCTTTTGCTCTAGATTGACTGGATGACATGAGAACTGATGTTCTTGAAACATCCAGGGGTAAGTGGTGGGAACCCCTCCCTTAATGTATGTCATTGTACTGTACCGGAATCTGTTCTTTATGCAAATCTTCATCTCTTCACTAGTTTCTTCTTCTTAATCTTCTTCAAAATTTTCACATTTTTGATGATCTTGAGTAACACGAAACCACCACACACAACTTGGACAGTGTCAAGTCAACAACATATGCAGTGAATACCCTTAAAATGACAATAAAGTTAAATATAAAAATCTACTGTGCATTACAAGAGAACAAGAACATTTTTTAGATGTATCTTCCATTTTATCGTCTCGGTAACAATAACAATTAAATATATTTCAATATGCAAAATAACAGCTCACGATACAAAACATAATATTCATGAGCTGCCAGTACTGTGATCACCTGACTCATTCACAGTAAGTATGTACATCGTGAATAATTTATAACCTATTTTATAGTTCATATTATGTTATATTATGCTTTATACAGTTGCTGAATACAGTGAAGGTTTTTCTTCCATATATGGTGCAAGTACTGCAGGCTAAACTACAACAGTTGGTTGAAACAAAAATGTAAAAGTATGCACGATATCTAACAGATGTTGAGCGTCTTGTATATTTACAATATTGTGTGGTTCATTAGAGAATGACTTATATTCAAATATGCATGATGAAATAATGTGTTGAAAATATGCAAAATAAGTATAAAAAATGATAAAGGTATATAAATATTTCGTTATATTTAGTGTATATTGGATCCCTAGATATTTTGCGACAAGTTATAGGGATAAAGATTATATCGAGGAGATCGGCAGCCTGGTGGTAGACTGTCGGATTTTCAATCGAGAGATCCAGGATTTGATTCCTCCTTCTGCCAATCTGCTCCACCTTTATGATTCAAGCATGTTGTTAACTATGAAGGAATTGGTGGTATATTTGTATTTATTGTTACCAACTTTTTTATCTTTTAAAATATAAAATAGTAGAATCTTCAAAGAAGTAAGATATGTTTATGACGGAGGAGTAGAAATTTGAGATGTTGTATTACCGAATGTAAATGAGATCCGATAATTTTGTAAAGTGTCAAAAAATTGCGGAAGTATTCATCGTCACAGTAAACTAGAATTATAATTATAGTGAGTTTTAATCCATTAGATTGGTATGTAACGAGTTGAGATTTTCTTCTCCATTCCTCCCTATTGCCTTCTACTCTCTTTAATTCTACGTATGTGCCATAGTTTATTTCCTTCTTCACTTGGTCCATATAGGTGTCTCTTGGTCGGCCTCTGCCATTTCTGCCTTCGGTCTTGCCCTCCGCGATGGTGATAAGCAGTATTGGGTGTCTGATGTTGTGGCCAATTCAGTTTGCTCGTTGTTGACTGATTTTTTAACGACTAAACTACAATACATATGTCTAAAAAACTGTAAAACCATAAAATGTACGAAAATCGATAACAATAACCATTATATGCTATTGCATATTATCTGCATATAATCCGGTGTCTAGTGATTATAATTCAAGTCCAGTGAGACTCGTGATGACATGAGTATTCATTTCGTACTAAATACAATATGTACCTATTATGTGGGTACTTACGTAGTCTACCGAACATGCATCTTGTTTCCCTTGTCCTCTTTGAGCATTAGGACCAAACAGCCAAAATACTTTCAACAGAGATTCTATAAAAGAAATAACATTTGTTATATTTGTGTAACCATACAGTCACTTATACCTACTGCAATATAATATTTTCAATCGATCATGGTGTTCTTAAAATTTCATTTACATAGAATACCAATGCAGTACATACTGATATATTCTCAAATAATTCATGGTTTGAGTTTAACACTTTTTTGTCGTTTGAAAAAAAATAGTACCTACATGTTTCTTATTACAATGTTTTAGAAAAATTCGACAAGAGAATCCATATAAAGATAGTTATTTATTCCAGGAGACAACCAAACTTTCATACAAAACTTCACAATATGGCAAGCAACTTTAATAATGAAACCCAAATAATTCACATCATTATTGATTGAGGTGAAGTTTATTTTGTAAAACTCCATGTTTATAAACTCCAAATTCGTCGGTAGCCTGGAGGTAGAGTCTCGGCCTCCGGAACAAGGGGTCCGTGGTTCGATACCAGGTGTAGGTATAAGGTTGTATTTGGGTTTATAACAAAAACCCAGATATATCTTTTTTAAAAAAAAAATAAAAAAATATAATATATATGGAAGAAAACACAGTTTAAGTTTTACTTTATATTTAATTAATTAAACATATTTGATATCAATAAAACACTGTTTTACTTTTCACTATTAATTTATTATTACTCAAGCGCTTTCGTCAAGTTAGCTTGACATTTTCAAGAGAAAAAAATGTCAAGCTAACTTGACGAAAGCGCTTGAGTAATAATAAATTAATAGTGAAAAGTAAAACAGTGTTTTATTGATATCACATATGTTTAAAATGTCTTTTCACAATGTGAACACACAAACTCTAGATCATTTTAATTAATTAGTTTGACAATGACTTTGTAAGTCGATACCAGACCCCCTAAACAAACCGCTCTTGGCGATCGACTACAAACGAATTTTTCGACAATAACTGCAACAATAACGCATAATTACACGGTACATTGTAGGTAGATTGTCGAAAAGTTCGTCAGTAGTCGATCGCCAAATGTGGTTTGTCTAGGCACCCTGACTTATTAATTAAATATAAAGTAAAACTGACACCAACTACGTTATCTTCCGTATACTTAAAATCATCTTGTGCGTCGTTTGCGGATAAAAAAAAATGATTGGATTTATGTAAACAATAGGCCAATTATTACCTTTCGGTATTTACATGCTCCCCTTAATGTCATATAAAATAAGGGCAGCCGTTTTGTCACAGTACACTAGTACAGAATAGTGAGTAATGATTGCTTAAATGCTATTATGTCCAGTACGATTATGTTCTAAATGCTCATGTTAAATTGCCTAGAATATTATTACGTGCAGTGAACTGTGATTAGTGTTAGGTGAATAATAACAGAAGTGTTATTATCTACAGAAAAAAATAATCGCAGTAATTTTATGGGTAGGTACAATACCATCATTTCGAATTTACTTTTATGTGGTCAATGCTCCTTATTTCTTTAACAGGTAAAAATGTGTATTTTTGTTCACAAGATACGTTTTTGCCGATGTATAATATTTAACGTGTGCGCAATACGGTTAAAAATTTGACCATATGGTGTCGTAAAACTATTGGTATGTTTTATGGAGATTTTATCAAAACAGTTACTAAGTTGTAATTTTTTGCAATGTGTCAGATTTGGTTCTTTGCTATATCACAATTATAATTATAAACAATATATTTGACTTTAGTATGCTATTTTATATTGTAGATAACTATTTTAGTTTGTTTTCGTTTCTAACTATTAATTGAATCCGAAAATATTTTAAATTTTGTATGTTATAATATTAAAGGTCATAAAATACAAGATGCTTAATTCTTATAATTGAATGTCGAAATTAGTACAAATCTGGATCGCATGGACCTGGTTCAAAAATAAGCAACTTAATTATTTATTGAGTCGACGTTTATTTTGTAAAACTCCATGTTTATCTTCTTCTTCTTCTTCCAAGTCGGTCTCTCAATGCTGAGGATCGTGACCACCATGACCCCAACCAAGCGACAAGCTCCTCCACCGCTCCCTGTCCTCCGCCTGCCTAAACGCCTCACACACTGTACCCCCTGCAGCATCTCTCACAATATGATCTGACCATCTTGTTGGTATTCGGCCCCTGCTTCTTCTCCACCAGACAAAATAATTTATTAAGTAAAACCAAAACCAATTGTGTTTTTTTCAATACAGTACTTAATAATTTTGCGGAAACTTTCTATTTATATATTTTAAATCATAGAATAATAATTCTAAAAACAATAGAATCGATGTTTAACTTCCGAGAGAAGGAAAAGATAATATTTATAAATAAACAGCCAATAATTTTCAATATGTCTTAGAAGGATTTTGGATGTCAAATGGTATGAACATGTTACAAATGATGCTGTGCGCCGGCGCACTCAGCAGAGACCTGTAATCTCCGTAATACAGGAGAGACGATGGTCATGGCTGGGACATTTTTTGAGAATGCCTAATGATAGTTGGCCAAAAAGAGCACTGTTCTTCCGTCCGCAGGGGTTCCGTCGGCCCGGGCGTCCCTCTTTCACAATACACCGTTCCTATGACAACGATATCAGAGCGCAAGGAATGTCGTGGAAAGAGGTGACGCAATTGGCACAGAGACGCTCTGAATGGAGGAGGCTGGTTTCTGCCCTGTGCTCCCGAGAGGAGCGTTGAGGGCGATGATGATGATGATGAATTTTCAATATAATAATGATTGACATAAAAATTAACCAAATGAACACTGATATTTAACATATTATGCTGTTACTTTGAACATATTGCTACTGTGATATTTAATAATACTCTGTTAAGCAACTGTAGTACTAACAGTTGCATTTTACGAGTAGTTTCAGAGTTTGGTCACAAGAACATTTCTTCGGTCTGACGAATCTGATAATAATTTGTGATGCGTAAAATCGACTAAAATACATACATTTACATAAGTTGAACCTTTTGACCTGTCGTACAAATGTTTTTGTATAATACTGCATTTTTTATTATTGAATGTGACAACGTATCGTGGGCGTGATTGTATTATAGTTGTAACTACACCAAAATGTCATGTTTTATTATTTTTAAATAGTTGTATAAATGCATTCAATTCATTGGATACTCTACCACATCATGACATAAAAAAATATGTTATGGATATTGTGTGAACATTATTTAGTTTTCTTTTATAGTTTTATTATGTTGAAATGACTATGAATTGATTATGTCTATCTGCATCTTAAAATTTATTGTTTTTATTGTTTTCTAACTGTTTCGAACTTTTTTGTCATATTCAATTCTTCTTATTTCATTTTACGGAAATGCACCCGCAATCGAGTGATTTATGATAAAATACAACTTAGAACAAATTATAATTTCATTGTAAATCCTACACTCTTTTGTTTAATTCGCATCAATATTTATTTATTTAATCATCAACACAATAGGTACAGGATACAACAAATAAAATTTATTTCATTAAAATATCAGTTATAATTAAAAAAAATATCCCCAGACAGCATCTTAGAGCTTGTATTAAATATTCTTATTTTCGTGTCGGTCAGCACAAAAACAATAAAAAACAAACAATAAAAACATCAAATCTATATTTCCATTCCCTCCCAGAAAGCCACGACCTCTCTTGCAGCTCCCCACAGATGAATTCGCTCCACGAATTCCTCCCAGTGACACTGTCAGGTAGCCATTGGACATATCATAGGTGCTCGATGTTTTGTTCTTCTTCACAGTCACACACCATGCTCTCAGCCAAACCCCATCTGTGAAGATTCTTCCTAGTACGTCCCACCCCTGAGGCCTGAGTCAATAACACATTTTCACGTTACGTTTTCGTTCCGTTAACGTTCGATTATAGACGAAGTTGCAAGCGAGTGTCAATTTTGTTGCTAAAATACACAATAGTATTTTAGCAACAAAATTGACACTTTGGCGCAACATCGTCTGCATTTGAACGCTAACGGAACGAAAACGTAACGTGAAAATGTGTTATTGACTCAGGCCTTGAGGGTTGAGGGTTTTTTACAGTGCCACTGTTGATCATGGGCCGAAGGCAGGCTCTATTAAATTATCAATTTTATTAAATGAATCGTTTAGATATTTCTCTAAATTTCTCTGCTTTAAAAATAAATTCCAAAATACACTCTAAACAATATCACAGTAGGTAATCACTATATTTTGTGTCGTGGAGGTGGAGTGAACCGAGAGAAGGAAGATTTGAACCCTGGATCGTTTGATCGAAAGTCCGAGAAATCCGAAAGTCTCTACCATCAGGCTAATGAATGCTAATGGAATGAAAGTTGTAGAGGGAAAATAGAAAATGTAATAATTCGTTGCAAAATTGGAAGAAGTGTAAAACAAATACGGATTTTTATGAACATCTTGCTAAGCAAATAAATTTGATGAGATAATAAGAAGCCGTATTATAAAAAGTGATAATAGATCATTATAGAACAATCGAGATGTTATTTGAATGAAACGATTAATCTGCTTTAAAATACAATTCAAATTACAACTTCACCATTTGATCTTGTTGTTGTAATGCCATCCATTTCCGTTTATAGCGGATGCATTTCCGGTCACCGTTTTATAATACTTATAGATTCAACATATTATCAAACATTATATAATACTAGTTAAACTCGCAAGGGATCGAGTCTAATTTTGTATAAAAATAAATGGACATTTATATTTTTAATAATTATTGAAAAAGTGGACGTTTTGTGTATTTGAAACAATGAACAATTTTATGACTTATATTGTATAGCATGAGGTTCTTCTTCATTTTCGGCCTTTGTGTATGTCTTGTGCTTTTTTTGCCGAATATTATACGGATAAAATTAACAAATTCTAATGCTCAAAATCGTTACTTAGGTACTTATTACTTCCTATGACCTAAGAAGCAAGGAGTAGAGTTTTTCCTCTGAAACAATGGATATCCAAGTTTTTTGATGTTGGGCCGTGGATTGTCAAACGTCTTTAGCATTTAGCTCACCCAAATTTCGGTTGATGCTATCCAATAGTCGACTTCGTCCATTTTTGTTAGGACCTCAATAAATGTTACCTGTATCAAACTTTATTAATATAATATTGTTCATCTGCCGTATAGGTATAATACTATTAATATGTTTGTATTTTATATTAACGAATAGTTTTTTGCCGGTTTTATTCCCCTCGTTGGGGGCAGCTAGAGAACACCTGTCTTGAATTTTGATATAGTCGTGATAAGGGTGGAATAACAAAATATTAAATGGCACTATATTTAAAATGAAGGTTTCTTGTGGAGTCCTGGGTAAATAATAAGTCTCCCAATCTTTTGTTTTCAATTGTTCATCGAAAAGCAGGTATTTGTCAAACGTCACGTTAAAAACGAGCGGTTCAAATCTAATATTAGGTATCTGTGAGAACTTTTTTCAATACATCAAACAGAAAAGGCATATAAGATTTTGATATAAGTATTTTTTACAAACAATTTTCTTTTGAAGGTTGAAAAACACTTTTCTGGTCTGATTTTGAAATTATATACTTACATGATTAATATGTTCAGTAGAGCACCCAACAAAGAATCGGTCTCCCACTCTTTTCCGTAAGTTTTCGAGTGTCCTGTAAAAGACAGGTTTTCGAATAAAATAAACACATTCCACATCTTAAATTCAGCGATGAGGTTTGGCACCGATCCTGAATGTCTTAAATTTTTGTTGGCACGGAGAGAACAGCTTGCATGTTTATTACATGCACCTGGACTGCTGGCTACCTCGCTTGTGGGATATTTATTTATTTATTAATCAGAGACACAAACAGAAAGTTGACAAAATACACACAAAAAATAAAAACAACATACATTGATTCGGCCAGGCCAACCCCCCAATTAAGTGTGTCTACAGCATACACATATTAATGTTATGCTGTGATATGCTGTGATAATATAGAAATAGAAACACCACTTAAAATCTTCGGATCGACACGAGGTAGGAATACCACCTAATCAATGATATCTTATTTTTTAATGTCACGGATAGGATGTATATATTTTCCATGCTCTCTGGCAACGTTTCTGTAAAATAAACCGTAATAGTACCTATATTATGTAGATCGAGAAAATGATAATAGATACATACTCGTGTAACATCTATAATATTAATTTAAGCAGAAGAGGTATACAATGTATCGATCCGTTATATAATATCTAGTTGATGGACAAATATTGTATAAGTACGCATAAGAAAACAAAACAAAAATGTTCGAGTACACTCAATACTTAGAATTGTTTGAGGGTCAAATACGAACAATACAGTAAAACATTGTCCAGATGCCTACGCTAAAAGTCAATAAATAGGAAAGTAGATACTTACGTACATATTATAATATACATTTGACACAATACCATTCAATGAGAAGTGTAAAATAACAATGAACCTAGTATTAAGAAAGATGCTATGATAGATTGAAAATATCCCACTCCATTTTGAAGACGATTGGAAAAATGAATGTCTTTAATCTTATTCGAATATTAACTGACTATGGTGAATATAAAAGATCGTGATAAAATAGGCTCTTTAATACCTACAATTTGATTAATAATAATCTGGATTCCGCATACTTTTTATTGAGGATTTACCTATCCATTACCAGAATGCCTCAAAGATAAGACAGTATCACTCTTTCTTTCATTATATTAGGGAATCCATACTACATATAACATAACATACATAGAAAATTCACACAGATCGAGCTAGTCCCAAACTAAGATGAATCTTGTATTATGGGTACTAACACAACGATACACACATATACAATGCACTAAACACATATACATGTAACACCCAGACCCAGGACAATTTGAAAAAGGTCATTCTTCACTTTGTCCTGGCCGGGAATCGAACCCGGGACCTCGTGACTCAAAGTCAAGAGCGTTACCTCCACGCTACACCGGCTGACATTTTGACAACATCCTTAATATTTGTTGTATGTACCTACATATAAATCTCTGTCCATAGTATTTTAAGACCTCTTAAAACCGCAAATTTAATCAATGCATACACTTCTTTTCTGGTCTAATCAACGTCCTTCTAATAAAATATTTTTATACCGTTTTTGTACTCTACTGTCCCTCTCGTAACACAGGGAAATTGGATTAGCATTACCTACATACAGAAATTATTATATCTACGTATTGACGTCTTATTTGATTACGGAGCTAGACAGACGATCGTTGGTCATTAGAATTTGTATATCTTTATAATATAGTATATACTACTGACATTGACACAGAAATGGTTTTACTTACCTGAGAAACTAACACAAATAATAAATTATTGTTTTATTCTTCAATCACATCCCACAGTTTTCATTTCTATATTTGCAGCACATTAATTACGTGTAATTATTCAAACGTTATTTTTATATCTTAATAATCAGTAGCGTGACCGCAGTAGTAGTAATAGTTTAAATAAAAACAATATTATTGCATTTAATCAATTAATTAGTCCAATAAAACATGTCAAAATATAGAACAAGTTCTTGTCTTAATCCAAGGTATACAATATGACCTTAAGACAAATAAATTAATTTAATTGAAATATGTATACGAATGTGCATGGTATGATTAAATGTGTAAGGATGACAGATACATCCATTTTATTTAAAAAAAAAATACTTAATCAATATCTCTTAATCAAGATATTACATGTTTGTACAAAAACTAATTATTTTTTAAATTCATACTTAATTTATTTTAAAATTTAAGTACAATGGAGGTTCAACAAATATTGAATTTTTCATTACATACAATGGGGTTATTTTTCACGTACCAGGTTACTACGGAAGATTCAGATTCACAATAAAATGTTTAAGTGAATCAATGCCTCTTAATTGACCTCAAAACCGATTTAATGAAGCACGCTGAAATATTAAATATTTTTTAATAGGAACATTGATTGTTCCTAATTATCCTTTGTATTTTTGGGATGAATTCAAGACTAGACTTATTATTTATTATATCCTTATTTATGTCTAGCGTGGTTGTCAATTTTCTGTATTTATATTGAGGAATAAATGTAAGAAATGTTCCAACAAAGACATTTATATTTATGAGGCAGTCTTTCTTCTTCTTCTTCTTCCTGGCACGGTCCCAATTTATTGCCGCTGAAGGCAGTTGGGATCGGCTCTTCTCGTTCTGAGGTTATACATTCTTATGTTTCTTATTATCATCTTCATCCAAGCCATTTCTCCGCAGGATTCTATTGTGTCATCCAGGTATTACTATTAATGAGACATTATTTATTACCATAATTACCTACTTGTTTTTTTCGAATTTTTATCCGCTCTGTTCAACGTTCACACAACTATGACTTCTTTTTGCAAGGAGGAGTTTATTTAATTACATAGATAAATTCAAGGAGTGCTGTTTTGACATGTAGACAAGTACATAGATTATCTCATCCTTACCATAGATAAATAATTGACCATAAGACACTTAATAGGTACTTACCTACTCACTACTAATGATAGTATCAAATAATGAGTCATTGTTTTAAAATCCGACACAAGATAGTCAAGTTGATGTTTTATATACAAATAATTCCTATATACTGACTATGCAATTACGTAATCTTCATTATTCTAATAGGATAATAATATATTATGTAAGTATTATTATTGTCATAATTGCATTGTATGGACATATTGTTTTTATAATGAATCCACGCAACTTCTTATAGGATTATCATCTATTGTTATTTTTGTTCAAGGAAGCGGAGAATATTTGCATTTTTATTAATTTAAAATGTTTAAAAAGTATTTTCATTCAACATAATATTACAGGTCTCGCACCCAGCAGAGCCCTGTAATCTCCGTAATACAGGAGAGACGATGGTCCTGGCTGGGACATGTTTTGAGAATGGCTAATGATAGTTGGCCAAAAAGAGCACTGTTCTTCCGTCCGCAGGGGTTCCGTCGGCCCGGGCGTCCCTCTTTCACAATACACCGTTCCTATGACAACGATATCAGAGCGCAAGGAATGTCGTGGAAAGAGGTGACGCAATTGGCACAGAGACGCTCTGAATGGAGGAGGCTGGTTTCTGCCCTGTGCTCCCGAGAGGAGCGTTGAGGGCGATGATGATGATGAGATTAATCATTCCAAACACTCACGGATAGTCAACTTATTTGCATAGGTATTAACTATGTATATACAATACATATGTACTTATGTGAACTTCCTTTAGGAGTGCATGACACAGAGTTTGAACGCATGAATTTTTTGACATCCAATCGTGTCAAAAAATTCATAACATATTTTCATTCACATTTCAAATATGTAAACGACCTTTAGGTGAGGTATCCAGCGAGTCCACTGATTCTGTCTATACACAAATACTGAAGCTATTCAGAAAAGCTGACATAACTGAGCGAAGCCAGCCATATTTAAATTAATCCATGATTTTACTTAAAAATTTTACTGTAAAAACGTATTATATTACACTGAGAAAAATACTAACGAAATTTCACAACGAATCATTGGTACGTACTATCAGATTAGGACCAGAGATCGTACAAACGATTCATTAGTACGAATCTATAATATTAACTCTTCGCAAACAAGTTGTTGGTAAATTTACCAATGATTTGTTTGCGAAGAGTTTATATTATAGATTTATACCAATGAATCGTTTGTACGATCTCTGGTCCCAATCTGATAGTACCGTACCAATGATTCGTTTTGAGTATTTTTCTCAGTGTACGGGGTATTTTCAAAATTTACTGTTTTTAAATTTCCAATTGTTCAATAATTATAATAATTGTTACCGAAAATTCTGAAATACCTACTTCAAGAATTCCATAACGTAATAAAATAAATATATTTCTATATAAAACAATATAACATTTGTAAATTATACAGTGGGTTACAATTTATTGGATTGGTCTGCAACGAGTTTGAATTTTCTTTTCCATTTTCCTCACTATTTTCTGCTAGTATTTTTTATTAATTCTACGTTTGTGCCACAGTTTATAAATAAAAATCTTATACATTTTATTTTTATTACACAACACAGTTCATTTTTTACTTCTTGAGTACTTTCGTCTTTTGAAAATGTCAACCTATCTACATTGATGAAAGTACTCAAGGTTTTAAATAAATCAAGTGAAAATTTAATTGTATTGCGTAATAAAAATAAAACCATCAGTATAAAGTTTTTTATCTGTGAACGTACAGACTTTAGAATAATTAAAATCATATATTTATGATGGTCATAATGATACGTTCCTATATATCTCTGTGAATTAAACTTTTATCTCTGTCTCAAGAAATTGCAATAAGAACACATTTTATTCGAAATGTTTACTTTAGGTAACACTTAATAAAGGACATGCTAGCTTCTAACACCATATGTCTCAACACAACCTACCTACTAGATTTTATTCTTAATTTGGTTATATAGCACACCAGTTAATTGTTAGTCGCTATCGGCTATAATTATTATTTTATTTTTATACTTAATTATAACCTATTAGTAGTACCTACCTACCTGCATCTTATTTGTACTATGATGATAAATCCGTGTAAGGAACTAATGGCGTGTAGGTTTTGCAAAAATTATAGTTAATGGTATGAAACAAAAACTCATAAACTTATAAACGTTTCTTTATAATAATTATTACATGTTGCAAAAACGTTCTTATAGTGTGTCCCAAGTATATTTTTAATCATTTCAAAACGCAAGTTTAAAAACTTAATCTCGCAATTATGACTTATCTAATAAATACTTGAGTGCGTTCGTTATTACATAATTATATGTATGTGCATTCGTTTACAATATATTATTCTCTATGATCAATTCAATTTTCTCGAATTCGGGTGCTTTGCCGTAAAAAAGTGTATTAGTGAAATTGGTATTTTTAACGTCCATTTAAAAATAAGCATAAAAGTCTTCCTCTCCATGTAATCAAATAACCATTTAGGATAGGTAGAAACATTATTGTAAATGTAAATTTTTGAAGTGTTCCAAATAGATAAACGTACAAACCAAAAAAATTGTTACGTCGTTTATAGGAATCTCATACTTTGGCCATGTTTAAAAATAATATAAAAAACATTTTATATTGCCAAAAATACTGCAGTTTTAGTGATGAATTATCTAATATTTACTATTTATAAAAAAATGAGCTGTCTTTCTTTATGATTATTCAAAATATTATCATTTACTCATTATTTCTCAGCTTAATATAGAAAATACATTTTTTTTTAAATATAGGTATCTGGGTTTTGTTATAAACCCAAATACAACCTTATACACCTTTCACAGTAAGCTAAAAGCTTGTGTCGTGAAAGGGGAGTTTGCCGGCTACCGACTGCGTTTTTCTGTCAGTTTAATGATTATTTCCTGAAGATAGCCGGATTCAAAGCTAGTAATGGTAGATAATAATGATGTTATGAAATTTTGTTTCGTTTTTTTTCCATGTTTTGTCTTCTTCAAAGTGTTTTTTGTTTTGTTTTAAATGTTGTTTAATATCTATTTGATCACTCTGCCCAATTTGGTGAACTTAAGACTCTAGTGATTTATTGTATACATTCGATTGTACGCCCACAATAATTAAAAATCATTATTATAAGATGTCCTTTACCAGGCAGTTATTTGTGGAATACCGCGCATAAGACAGTTTATTTAACATCTTCTATTCATTTATGAGGTACCTATAGTATCCATCCTGATTATGTCTTATTTATATAACACGAAGGGGTTGACCTGTATGTTTAATGTAATTATGGCCTTTATGAGAGATCGAATGAGAATTTAAGAAAGCCTTTATATATTTAGTTAAATCTGTATAATTAATGCCGTTATTTAAAATAAAACTCACCTGTGAAAATAATAACAAGTCATAAAGATTTCCCTTTAAAGTAAAGCAACCTATACGTAAATGAAAATCTTTTTAACCAAAACTACCATTTTCTTTATTTAATATTGAAAAACCTACACAAGATCGACAAAGAAAACAAATTCGGAAAACGTTTTAAAAGAAGATATTTATCTATTTATTAAATTATATGCATAATAATTATATTTTCTTTATTTGAAATGTCAACGACATATTATTTTCACGACTATAATTATTATTGGTCAAACACATCAATTATTTTTTAAATATGTAATTGTTGATTCCTTTTTGCGACATTTTAATCGTTTCGATGTGGGCACATATCGTTCATATAATATTTAAAAATGAAAATTAAATAAACATGCATCCGGTTATGGAAAATTACGAACATTATTGCGAATAATATTTTTATAATATGGATAATCCTTTTTTGATAAGCGATTGATAAAAATCTCTACAAAAATATAAATTCTGTAATGTAGCGTTTATGTCTCATATTTACTTTCCCATGTACTCGTATTTTCAATTTGGGTTTAACTCATTGTAGATATTAGATAATGTAAATAATGAACAGAAATCTTGATTTCTTTAAAATATAAATAAGTAATGCAACTAAATTTGTAGATATATAAATAAATAATGATCACAAACACAGATTTCTTTTTAAAAATATTTAAGTAATTAGATTTGTTACATAAATAAAGCAAATTTATAGATGGACCATTATTCCAAACGTGTCCATTATAGCGTAGTAATGCATTGCTCTATTAAACAAAATTCGAACAAGTTAGTCATAGGTACCCAAAGGATTTGATGAACACAGTCAACGTATGACCTTCTGAAAGAAGAGTTTTCTTCCAGCCAGCAATCGACACATTACATAATGTTTTGAACGTTGAAACGTGTTTTTTTCAATTATTGTTCTCGGACACAGATACAAATTTGTCACCAAATTAAAATGACATCCCTATTATTATTTTAACGTCGTCATATGCATTAGGTATAATTAAAAATACAAATTTACATCCTGTTTAAAATAACAATAAATTATGGATGGATGATTTGATAGTGGAGGCAGAATGGTAAAACAAACAATAATACAATATTATGGCAATCAGCGTCATCACTTTGTATTGTTATGGAAGGCGCCACAAATTATAATGGCCGTGATTATAAATTATCTGCTAATTAACTGATGTAGGTAGCAAATATAAATAGTAATGAATTATCTACAAAATAATCACTTAGGAAATGTGATTTACAAAAAGCAAACCAATATGTGGTCATGTAGTAGCTAAAAGCCCAGATGAACAATGGACGAAGAATCTCTTCGTATGAAGACCGAGATATCACATTCGAAACGTAGAAAGGCCATCATTGAGATGGAGGGATGACTTATTTGAATATATTGTTTTAAATTAGATGTGGATGAATTGGGATCAGAGAATATGAAAAGAAACGTTGGAGACCTTCATCCAGGACTGGGCGGTAATAAGCTGAAATGCAGAAACGAATAAGGATTAGATATACAGTAGTAAGTTTAACCAGTTAAAGTTCAGAAGATGCATCTTTGATTTACTGATTACATAACGTTTTTTTTAAATATCGTTCTTGGCGTGATAAATACGAAACTCATGAGTGGAATAATAGTATGAATATTATGTCCAAGAAAAGCAATTGTACTGCCTATTATAGGACACTCGAAGGTTTTGTAAACAATCATAGTTGAAATCTTATTCCGATACTCTTTGAAAATTCTAAAATACGTGAAAAGTAACTAGTAGATAAATGGTATTGCCAATAATAAAAAATATATTAAGTGTTGACAAGTGTCTGTTTTTAAAATAAATTTGGGACTCAACGAACAATTAGTACTTCAAGAATTTAAATTTATGATTGCTTGATTATTTTAATTACCTGCTTTTAAAATAACGTAGAATATTTTGATTCTACGATGTACATAAAATATAAATTTATAAGTGAGTAAATGAATATATTCACGTGTATTTTATATGCATATTTTTTCTCTACTTAATCAACGATTTAATGTTTAAAAATATTTTAGTGTTTTTAATTTATAAATTTATTTATTTATTTTTTTTGCTCATTAACTCCTACAAGTTATTTTGATTGTATTTAGATATTCATTCGTTCTAGTATGCTTGAATTTACTTAATGTTTCAACCATAAAACTTTATTTGCTTTTGTAGGTGTTTCTATGAGAAACAGGTAATATCGAACGAACATATACGACATAACAGGCTTATTTATATAGTTTGTTTTATATGTACCTAATATAAAACATATATAAATTAAAATTTATTAGCTTCGAAGAAAATTACTCAATTTTCTATTGCAAATTTCTTTATATTTCAGATCTAATAATTGGTATTCTGATTAAGGCGAGCGGTGGCATGATGGTAGAGTCTCGGGCTTTTAATCGAGAGACTCGGGTTCGGTTCCATACGCTGCCGACTTACTCCACCTTCACGATTCTAGCATATTATTATGGATATTATCCCTACCTGTTTCCATCTTCGTTCGTAATGGGTTGTCTTGGATACGATACGTTGGAACATCGCCGAGATATATTCTGTGCTCGTCACTTTTTCAAATTGCTCAATGGTATCATATTTAATCCAATAATACTGGAAAATTTTAACATATATGTTCCCGATGCATATGGACGTTCTCGGCATCACGATTTTTTTTATCAGCCTCAAAGTAGAACTAACATATTGGCAAAGTCGCCAATAGGAAAGGCTATTCAAATATTTAACGGTCTGGCTAGACACATTGATATTTTTGGCGTGACGTATGCGGAGTTTATCAGGAAGATTGAGAATGTGTTGTAATTGTTGTGTTGTTGTCTAGATGTTGTTGATTTTCTTCTGGGATCGCATTGGCCTTCCGCTGTAATGATCCCTGTAAGAATCGTCTCTTTGTCGGTAATAATAATAATATTGCTTACTATGAGCGTGTCTTGTGAGTATTTAGAAGTATTTCAAATCGAGATTAATTTTTAAAGACACTTTAGTTTTTTAATGATATAATATGTAATGTATTTGGTAGCTTATTATTGTGATTACAGTCAAGATGAAAATAAAAATAATGATATTGGTAAGATTTAGTATTTAATAAAAATAAAATCTTATTTCCATAACATATTTGTTTTAAAACTGGTGACTTGATAAAAAAAAAATCAGTAAATTCATGATGAATTCAATTCATTCCCTAGGAGGGCCGATCCGAGATGAAAGTTAGGTCAAGAGAAAAAGAAGAATTCACAATTATTAATTCTTATTTTTTTTGGAAATGAATGAAAGAAACTCTTTTAATACGTTTTCAAAAACTTTTTAATTTAACAAAAGTTAAATCAAATGAAAATACTGGTAGGTATATATTTTAATTTTCGATGTCAGACTTTTAATGACCAAAACAATAAATATCGAGATTTATTTTATTGACTGCAAAAAAAATATCAAACATTTTTGGATATTGTAATTTGATTCTTATATAAAAAAAATATTAATAAACGACAAATAACAGAAGGTGGCCTTATCCAATATTTGCAAATTATACTATATTATTAAAAAAAAAATCAAATATAATCCATTTTAATATAATGGGTGTCTCTCTCTTAATTTACGGAAGTACGTTGTTATCATAAGCAATAATAAACTATTAAATCCGTTCAAATTTAAATAATTCATTAATTAATTAAAATTATTTAAATACAAATAATAATAATAATGACATTTGGTTGTTTGTTCATCATCCCACGAATGGAATGATATAATTATAGGATGTGTCTAATAAATAAATTGTTTTTAATATTAAAAGAGAATTAAATAATGTCTTACGTAATTCGTACGCCTTCTATGCTTTTTTTTATTAATCAATTACTAATTTTTGCCATATTTTTTAAACACGTGCAAACCTACAGGCATATGTTTTTCTGCTAACCTAGTTGAACCTTATTGAAGCCTATCCTGATGAAGTCCTCTACTTTGCAAAGACCTATAGTATCTGTGATACGGTAGATACGATAATTCTGAATTGTTCACATTTGTAAAAGTTTGCCAAAAAGAGAGTTTTTTTTAAGCTTAAATGTTTTTTTTGAAAGATATATCTGGATTTTGTAATAAACCCAAATACAACCTTATACATCTTTTACAGTAAGCTTAAACAGTAAGTATTTAAGTAACAACACGGCATGTAGTAAATTTAGTTTGACAATGACCTCATAGATCGAAACCTGGTAACTTATTTAACAAATAAAACATAGTAAAACTAAAAACAGTTTTGTTTTCATTATATCAATATAATGGAGTTTTACAAAATTAACGTCGACTCAATCAATAAGCTAAAACCTTGTGTCGTGAAAGGGGAGTTTGCCGGTACCTGGGATCGAACCACGGACCCTCTGTCCACGAGGCTGAGACTCTACCTCCAGGCTAACGACGAACTACTACTACTACTATACTACTATTACTATACTACTATACCATCACGGCATATCCCACAAGTGGGGTAGCCAGCAGATCAGCTGCATGTATGAAACATGCAAACTGTCCTCTTCGTGCCAATATAAAATCAAGACATTCAGGATGGGTGGCAAGCCTCATCGCTGAATTTAAGAAGTAAAATGTCTTAATTTTTTCGAACACCTGCCTTTTACGGGACACTCGAAAACTTACGCAGAAGAGTGGGAGACCAATTCTTTACCGGGTGCTCCACGGTGTAACGACGTCTAACGACGAACTCATTTTTTATTTATTTATTTTTTTGCACATCATCATTATATAACTGTGTTAACAAAACAATACAAAATTTAGAATATTAGGACGATATGCAGTGGCGAGATTATCACTATCAAGTGATTTCTTCCATCTTACCACGATGTACTCGACTATATGGATGAGAATTTTTCACAGTATACTCTCTAAGTCAAATCTGCGATATTAGACTGCTGGGAATTTTGTGGGAATGAGTTTAGAATTGGGATTTAATTGGTGTAAAATCCAGTGTAATAATGGTATAAGTTCATTATCACCCAATACTCCCATAAGAAACATTTTAGACTACTATACCATCACGGCATATCCCAAAAGTAAGGTAGCCAGCAGACTAACTGCATTTAATAAACATGTAAGTTGTCCTCTCCGTGCCAGCAAAAAATAAGACATTCAGGATGGGTGGCGAATCTAATCGCCAGATCCTTGATGTAAAAAAACACTTGAAAACTTACTGAAAAATATTACCATTTATGAGACCAATTATGTGCCAGGAAGAATTTAAAAGCTAAAGAAAATGAAGCATTTTATAGCAATAGCTACAATCATTTTACCACGAAGGCTGACTTTACATAATTACATGTATTGTAATATGTAAAGTGATGATGTACTCGCTTCGGCTGTACACATACTAACAAAATTGTTAAGTGATACCTAGATTTATATTATCAATTTCGATTATAATGAGATATAATTTATATTTTATTGGGCGTCAATAGATTTACCTTCTACAAGTTTTTCATTCATTTTGTAATTAGATATGAAAAAAAAACATCGAATGGATTGATATATTGTTAGTAGTAACATGGATTTGTTATGTGATTTTGTATTGAATTAGAAACTGTTAAAAATAATTGTTATTAAGGAGCAGTCACAAATTGTGTGTCGCAGTAGTCATAAAAATGTGATATTTAATAACTAAATATAAATTAACTTAATTTCATGGTACACCTGGCAATGAATTGGTCACGTAATCTTTTACGTTAGTTTTCGAGTGCCCTGTAAAAAGATAGGTGATCAGAAAAATAAAAAAACATTTTAAATCTTAAATTCAGGGTCTTAATTTTTTGTTGGCACAGAGGGGACGGCTTGTATGTTTATTGCATGCAGCTGCTCTACTTTCTTTAATTTATTAGTAACAAAGGACTGTAATGGGTATCGGAGCGACATTTCGCCAATTAAAACACCTTTTCGCACCAAAGATAAATTATTTTAAAACATGATTTCATTATACATACATAACTAAATTTGTTAATAACATAGAAGCATACTGTCAGTAATTTAAGTTTCACATTCCTTAGATTTATAAAGTAAAATGTATCGACTTATGTTGGTTTCGATATTTCTTAAAAGATTTTATTATTTATTTTTTTATACCATCACGGCATATCCCACAAGTGGGGTATGCCGTGATGGTATAAAAAAAAAAAAAAAAATCTTTTAAGAAATATCGAAACCAACATAAGTCGATACATTGGTACAAAAGATTTTAATACCGATAAAAAATAACACCTCAAAAATAACAGTGATTTTATGTATTAATAAAACAATTCGATACACGTGGGAGGCATACAATAATGAAAAATAGCAATTGTTATTGTTATCTAATTTCGATACTTCTTCAGATTAATGATCGCCAAAAAGATCAATGGTCAGTAAATTAGTTAGCATTATAAAGGATTACATAATCTTATATTAACCTTGGAAATATAGGCTCAAGTTCAAAATAATAATATGAAATCATAAATAAGGATTAGAATGAAATAGTGTAATCATTCTGAGATCGTTTAAATAAGCGTAAGATAAAATATGATTTGTCAAAAATTTCAAAGGATATCAATTTCAAAAATAAAGCTTTATTTTTAATATCTAGATACCTAGACAAATTGCATTTGGCGATCGACTACAAACGAACTTTTCGACAATATACCATAACATAATATTTACATTGTCGAAAAGTTCGTTTGTAGTCGATCGACAAATGCAAATTGTCTAGGTACCCTGATCTATTTAATTAATATTTATATTATATTCTTCCCAAAACGCCCACGTCTCAATATGGACTAGACAATTTATTTATGGCTGTTTTACGTGAATACACATAATGACTTCTTCTGTATCCTTTCAAGCGCCTCACTAGTGCTGGATATAGCCTAATTTCATTTTAAACCGAACTTTTTTTTCGGGGTCTTCTCGTCAAATTCTTGCGGGCAACACAGTACATATCAGTTATCCAACTTTTTAGGTATAGACCTGTTCCTATTTTTTATTCCAGGGTATCCATTTCCGAATCCATTTTTCGGTTCCCTGCTTAGCCAATTGACCTACCTATGTGTTAATAATAGGTATTCGTTTAGATATATTACATTACATAGTGTACATATTTAAAAAAAAAACAAGCATGGCGATAAAATGGTGACCAATCTTACCACTCTCTCTACTGACAGCTATGTATGTAAAAATTACATTGAATTTTACATTTCTATTAACTTCCTAAAGACATAAATGTAGTGGAGGCATTGACTAGTATAGGTCATTGGGTGCAGGCATCAGGGCTCTGAAAAATATTAAACAATTTTATTTAGGTACTCTCAATTAACGAACAATATTAATATAGTGTAACAGTGAGTTAAATCCAGTAAGTTAACAAAGCGTCCAAAAATTGTAAGTAGAATTTTATCTCAAGTTGAATATTATTACGTAAGACTGAAGAGTTCATTAGGACAAATAAGTTTTACGAACGTTGTATAATAACTGACACTCATAAATCCACTTTCGCTTAATAATAATTACTCATAATATAATTTCAGTTTCAATCACCATATGATTATGATATAGATTTACGATACTATAATCTATGGAGTGCCTAGTGTAAACTAACATAATACATTACTTTAATAATCATATGTGAGCTTGTGAACGAGTAAAATATTTTGTATGGGAGTGTGTGGGCGCTCCCATTCATATTTTTAATAATTATCTAATGATTTGAAGATGATACAAAACAAATTTAAAACATAGATACTTATTTTTTTTAATTTATTATAATCATATTATTTTTAAGATATTTTTTTATAAGAAGACAGCTGTTCCAGGATGTGCGCTATTATGTAGGTGCCTACAACAGATAGCATATTTTTTATGCTGTAAAACTCCATATTTATTTATGGAAATAAACAAAAACTATTTGAGTTTTACTAAAAAAAAAAAAAAACACCGTGCTTTGATTATGACTATGTTAATAAACACCAAGCGATTGCATCGTTGAGTTTATTTCCATACTTTTTTTTTCAGCTTAATAGCTCCGTAATTCAATTTATGTTTAGCGTTATTTGGTGAAACTAACTTATCTTAACTGGTTTAATGATTTTTTTTTTGTTGTGAATGGTTGTTTTGTTCCTTTCTTCCATAAATGTCCTTTTGATAAAATATGGTAGAAATAAATAAAACATTCAAAGCAAATCCACGAAATGGTCCATTAACCACCAAAAATTTTGATACTAAAATCAGTAACCAATCACTCGGTAAGTATTCAACACATCGACTTTATCGCAGAAACGAGCTTACAACTTAGGAAATAGTAGGTATTATTTGTTTTCTTTTCTTCTTGTTTTTTTTTTAAAAAAAAAGAAAAAAAGAGAACAACATTATTACTCATAAACAAAATTTGTAAGTTCTTAAAATATCACTTCTCAATGAATGAAAATAATAAAAAGATACGTGTTCGAAGTGTAGTCATCAAAGACTTGAGAATCTCAATAACATATTATGATAAAAAGGTGTGTGGAAACGTAATATTATTATCACATACATCATAAGGAAATACATAATGGGTTACGATGTACATACTTCATTAGGTTGTGGGCTGTATGAATATCACATATTATATTTGAGAGATCATCTACGCACTGTGAGTGTAAATATTTACTCTGTCATTATCTTACAACATCTAGATTGTTTTTGACGATAAGTGTGTAACCATTTATGAAAAGTAAATAAAGCAGACCAACCTTTTGGTGCTGCAGCGGGTGACAGATATGATTCTAAATAGTGTGGGAAACAAGTTTCCTGCAGAGATATCAATATTTCAATAGACACGTTTTTTTTACGAAATAAATCAAAACAGCTAGATAAGTGTCTTCAAGTTCTAAGCAGATGATACAGGAGAAAATCTATGTAAGGATGTGAGTTATACGAAAAAAATATTATTTCAGGACTGCCTATGCGGAAAATAAATACTTTCCTGAAACAATATTTATAAATCTATTATTATTCACTATGCTTTCTCAACATTCTCAGAACATGACCCAGCCAGGACCATCATCTCTTGTGTATCACGGAGATTATAGATCACTGCTGGCGCAATGCCCAATGATAATAGGCCAAAAAGAGCACTGTTCTTTCATCCGCAAGGGCTCCGTCGGCTCGGGATTCCCTCTTTCACAATACACCGTTCCTATAACAACGACATTAGAGCGCAAGGAATATCGCGGGAAAAGGTGACGCAATTGGCGCGATATAAGCCCTGTGCTGCCGAGAGGAGCATTGAGGCCTGAGGGTGATGAAAGCCGGCTTGCAAAATTAATAAAATCAACAGTGAAATAAGTATCTATCTTGTTTTATTGATAAATTATTAATGTGAACTTCCACTAATAACCGTCGGTCGATAAATTAAACTTTATGTTGAAACGAGTGGATGGCCTTGAGAAAAATAGAATAGAATAGGGTGATGATGATGATGATTTTTCAACATTCATGCAATTTGCCGAAAATGCTTGCTATTAATTTGATCTTACTCGAGATACATAAGCAAATCTTTGAAAAATTAGCTTTAACAACATCTTAAATTGTATTGGTGTTGAATTGTTAAAAATATTTTTTGAATCAATTATTATAGGTAGGTACCTACAATAATTTTAACCGATCTAATGTAAACAAAATATATTAAAAATTCTTTCCAAAAACTACCGCTATTCGTCGTGAAAACTCAGTAATACAGTATTATATTTGTTCAATTCTCAATACTCTATTTAGTTGACATTGATAAGTGTCATGAAAATAATTATTTATAGAAACTATTTAGTTGTACAATGCGAGTTCATAATAGTTCTATTAGACTTCATTGAAGTCTTGTCACATTTCCGAACTCGTCCACATTCTTTCACGTTTGCACGTTTAAGAATGACGTTGCAGAACACTACTTGTGAATGAATGATCAATAAACTAGGTATAATATTATATTGTGATGCATTACCGCAACAATAATATAATAATCACCACTCAGTATATTTATAAGGATTTTTGTTGTACTCGTTGTATTATATAAGTTCAATATTTTGGGAATTCTATTATTTCTATATGAGATTTCTGGATTTGAAATAAACTCAAATAACCCAGACACCCTCTCAGAAAGAAATACGTTTGTATTGTGAAGGTGGAGTAAGGCATCAGTGGGTGGAATCGAACCAATCGAAGTCTTTCGATTGTCCGAGTCCGAGATTCTATCCATCGGGCTACCGACCACCTCAAAGTTTTCTTACCATGAAATGGTTATTTTCCGAAAGGTTTTCTTGTATCAAGTTTCTATTGTACAAATTCGGTCCATTTAAATGATTTTTCTTTTATTCTATGTATGAATTAAATTCTCAGTTTGAACCATCAACGTGCATAAACTTAATGTTTTTTTTCTCTTGTAATCTCATTTAAAAAAACTTAATCAACGGGTCGATTGAAAATTATAATTTGGTATGGGTACGGGAAATGGGCTGAATGTACAGCAAAAAAAAAACAAATAAACATATACACGTATATTCGATAGGCAGCTGAAAAAGAAATTGGTATAAGTATTTTTTTATTGATACTACACTTTTTACTATACCATCACGGCATATCCCACAAACGGGGTTACCAGCAGACCAGCTGCGTGCAATAAACATGCAATCAGTCCTCTACGTGCTAACAAAATAATTAAGTCATTCAGGATGTGTGGCAAACCTTATCGCTGAAATTAAAAGTAAAATGTTTTTATTTTAACATCTGCCTTTTATATATTGATATTCTGCTTTATTTATTTCATTATTTACGGCACAAAAAATTATGACTTACAAATTACTAAACCTAAGGTATAAGCGAGAAAAATATGCTATTGAATAAAATAAACAATATATCATAATAGGTATATACCAACGCATTAACCATTCACCGATAGAAGCAGTGAAATTCATACAACAATGTGACGTACTTTAATGTGTTATTCGCTGGGTTTACTATGTATAAATTTGTATTATTTGTATTAGCCAAACAAAAATAATTTTCGCGCACGTTTAAAATGAGAGAGGGTACACTGACACAGTGTTGTTACTGTTAGTAGTGTACCTACATGTTGTTACCTATTAGTTGTTACTTTCTAAATTGCGGTCAACGCTTTCTTATCTTAATGATAAAATTCGTTCACCAATTTGGAAGCAGTCAATTATTGACATTCGTTGGTTGGTACACAATACAAGAATCATATTTACTATTTGGAAAATTCGCATTCTTTTTTCAATTTCAAAGCATTTGTTTTGTCTCACGTATGTTGCTATATTTGTCACAAGTATTTCTGACGTTGATTCGTCGCACCGCATAGAATTGAGAATAGATACCTACATATTTACTAAACATAGTATACGGCTAAACAGCCTTTACAGTACCTACAATATCTTACAAAAAAAACATACTTGAAACAAACACAATCAATATATTGTAAAATTGTAATAATATAAAACATTTCGTAATCTTACGAGCTACAATCTCTACATAAATATTTATTGCAGTTTGTAAGATTTTTTATTTGAGGCATACCTAAGTATTTTTTGGTAAATTAGAAAAAAATTACATTCAACTCTATTTGAGAACGAACGGTTTTTCAATAATAAGGTTAGTTTATTTGTGTTCAGTAGGTATTCAACTGCTTTCTGAATAATCACAATGTGTCTGTGTAAATGCTTCATGTGACAATAATTTTTAATGAAATAAATTGTTGTTTTCCGATTGTCAGTATTGTTTTCAGGAGATACCTATTAACAAGTATTTTTCAATGAGCTCTGTAAAAAATAGGTACCTACGGATCCTTCTCAAAACAATCCATTTGACAGATTAAATAGTCATATTATATTCTCATAATACTTTTAAAATTATATCCGGGTACTTTTTTTATTTTTATATAAGTATATCAATATCAATACAAATAATAAAATTGCCGATCAGATGAAGTATAAATCTGGTTCAACTTCCATCAGTTCAAAGAACGAAATGATTACTATTATATTTTTTATCATCCATTTCAATTCGCCTATTGTTTTTAATTCCCAGTTCTCATCGTTTATTATTAAAAACAGTAATACCAAATCGTTAATTGACTTGTCTATCTATTATTGTATTATATTAATACTGATACTCTATTATAGATTATTCTTGAGAATCACAGACAAAAGACATTGAACATTGTTCTTATAGCAAGCATTAGATACATAATTGCTTTGACTAGTATTGTATGTAGCAAGCTCAGCAAAATACAACTACTAACTCATAGTTTCTTAGAAGTTTATCTCTCGTAGGTCAACGATTTTCAAATGGTTCAACGATTAATAATTTAGCCGCTTTCATTGATGTTTCACAGGTAATATGAAACAACAATTACTGTCATTGAATTGGAAAGTGTCACACTAAATTAATGGCTTCGCATTTTCTTCTTAGAAACATATAATTACTTAAAGAAATGCTTCTAAAATCGTTGTGTCCTTCATTTACCTTTCTCAAATTAACAAAACAACAAGCGTTGTCTAGTTAGACCAGCCAAAAATTGTTTTCAATTGAAACTGAGTACTTTCCAATGTTATAATAAATGAAATAATACTAAAGGTACCTTACGTAAATTTCCTCTATGGATTTGCAATTCAGAAATGTTAAAAAGCGCTTCTAATTTATGAAAATTGTTAGATGGAAGAAATCACTTTATAGTGATAATCTCGCCACTGCATATTGTCCTAGTTTTTTTTTTTTTTTAATTTTAACTTGTATTGTAAACACTTATATAATGTTGATGTGCAAAAAGAATAAATAAATAAATGAAATCGTTATTATAATTCATTTATATGGCTCACAGTTAAGTAGTCATTAATCAAAATTTTTCATTAATATTTCATATCACACTCATACGTTAATTTAAAAAAAATATATTTAATAAAAACCTTTCTAACCTAATTTTGAATTTATAACACAAACAATCACAAACACAGCTGTTCAAGAACATTCTTCCAAACTCTGACCTTTATTTATGTACAAATTAAACAATCGTCATTGCATCAATACACTTTCTACACTGATAACAAACTAAGTTCAAAACTATACATTAGAACGACACATACTATCCAAGTTTCTCTTTCTTTTTCTTGCTTTATTTGGTGTTACCAATCTCTGTCTCTTTCTGAACTGGAAGTATTCCATTTACACGGCGAGGTCTCTGATTCTCGTTGTTGTTATTGTATTAGTTCTTGTAACCTCCGTGGAGGTCATTGTAACCGGTGACCAGAGGGGAATTTCTGCAAGATTATCGAGTACTTACATAGGTTGGTACTTACATTACTGTTGCTGTAAGCTGTGCTCTTAGTACTACCGGTACTTTGTACTTGTGATAAATATGAGGCTTATCCAGTTTTACTTCCATTCGTAGTTGAATATTGCAATTGCACATTACATTACTTTATAGGAGAGGAAGAGTCTCTTTCCTCGTATACAAATAAACTTAATCCTTTATTTAATAATATTAATAAAAAAATATACAATTTTTATCCGGAGTGATTCCTGAATAGTCTAGATTTTTCCCACAAATCAGTTTACTTTTATGCATTGTATTCTTGTTGACTTTTGTAAAACTGTCATTCACATTTCATAAGAATACTATTGCGGAGAAATTTTAATTTTCTTTCTTTTTTTGTGCTTTAATAAGTGTTCAGTAGAAACATAAAAATATGTTAAAAACAAGCCTCCTTCTATTAAAACGATGATTTGTATCAAAAAGTTTACTCTTTTATTATATTGCATTTATTCAATAATTAAAATAGCTAACGTAATAGGTTTTAGTAATTATCTTATCTAGTGTCTTCCCATATTCTTTTGCCTGTTTTCTATACAAATAATGCTGTTGATACTCAAGTTCAAGGCATTGTTATACGGTATACGGCACCTTGAGGTCATGTTACGAGTAAACGGCGCTTTACAAATTGTCCATATACCTACATTTATATTGTTCTTCAAATTAGTAGATACTTAAATATTGAGAGTAAACTGCCAACAATATTTAATTAAATACACATTATTCATACAAGCATTGAAGAACTAGATAACGATTCAATTCCAACATTTACAGAGGAATTTTGCATTATTTGAAATGCTCTTAGACTTGCTTGTTTTATGAAATGAAGCTTATGTGCTTTTAGTAAAGTTTATTTGGTAAATATACAAATGATTTAAACAGAATAAGCATTAAAGATAGCAAAGTGTATTTAATGAGTAAGTATGTACATGTAATATATTACTTCATATAATTTCCCATACGCTTGTAATGGTTATAGTACCGCTATAATAGTAGTTATGGAATGATTAACTATTAAAATAATACCATTTCTTATCACGACATCTCTTATAATAATAGTCTTACCAATAAATATAGTTCTTCAGCATATTTTGTCTCATAATACTCTTTGTTTTTCTCTTAAAAATTAAGTATACAACTTACAGCTTTTGAATCACAAATTTTATGTCAATCGTTGGGCAGTAAATCGATTAAATTTGATATATGCTTTTTGTTATTCTTTTTTCCTCCATTCTGCAAAATTATTATCATTAGATGTCAACGATGTATTTTGAAAGAATGTTTTCTCATTCAATAGAATCTTGTGAATGGCGCTAAGCTTTTCTTCGAATTTTCAGTATTCTATTCCATCAATCAAAACTTTATTCATATGCTTTAAATTTGTTCTACGTTTTAAATCTGATGCAGCTTGCTGTTATCTCAATAAGCGTTGCTAAAACATTTGAAGAAGGGCAATAACTCAGTAATATAATATCTATCTACCGGTTTCCTGATACATACAATCAGACAAATCCAATGCTGATAAGCGCGAAACCTGTTCTGTTTCCCTTGGCTTTAGATTTTTTCCTCTCATGAGAAGTGATTCCATAATAGTTTATCTATTTAAGTATTTATCTGTTGTATGTATGCATAAAAAACATCTGTTATGATAAAAACAATCCCGGAAAGAAATTCTTTATATATAGAGCTAAACTTAAAATGTTTTTGTATTAAACTCATACCTACTTCAATACCGGTAGCAGGTACAACGATGAACAAGAATACCTGTGATCGGAAATTTGGATATTTTATTGAGATTCGAAGAGTACTGGAAATAGTATTTTGATATTTAAAGACAGTTTTTTTATAACAATTTTTACTAAAAACTTAAATTTAAAAGATCGACTTCATTTTGATAATATTAACACAGTAATGCCTTCCACACCTCAGAACTTTTTTGAAAGACAATAGCATAACGGTATAGCAAAGCACTATAAAATATCCAACAATTCCTGTACACCACATTTTTTTTGCTTCATAATAAAACATCAAATTTGCTACATAATAATTTAATGTTCAATTACGCATTTTATAATAGACTTGCTGATTTGTTTATATTCAAACTATTTTGGACATAAACTTGACTGTGTTAGTAATTCTCTTCCAAGTTCGTAATTTTTCTGTTCGCTATCTTAATAATAATAATAATAAACTTTATTGTACAAAATATATGGATACAAATGATAAAGTTACATGGTATAAACGAATAATTTTGCACAATGGGCGAGTTTATCGCAGGGATGCGATATCTTCCAACTAACCCTGCTATCTTCAATATTTTCTTACGTTAATTGTAAAAAAATCGTAAAGGATTATGTAATGTTTGTACAGAAATAAACCGAGGTTGAATAAAATGACATTTCATTTAAGGACATCAATGCCATCTTGGTCTTTTTGATTTTTATTTCTGATTCGATACTACAGGTTATTCATTTTAACCCTATGAATATCTGTTTTGGTCATTTAATTTTATTTCTTACTTTTTTATCTTTTTCATACCATCACTGATACTCCTACTGTGGAAGTGAGTAGATTAACTGCGTGTTATGATTATATAGATCGTCTTCTCTGTGTCAATCAAAAAAATAATAAAGTGAACAATTATTCATAGTTAACTGTAATAATTATTTAGTGATAAAACTAAAAAAAAACCTAGCGGTGGTTATAACAGATTATTTCAAAATAAATTTAATAGAAGAATAGAAAAAGAAAAGGATTTCTATTTTTTTCTGTATGTTTTCGAGTGTCGTGCAAAAGCAGTACTAGACCTGCAACGCGAAACATTTTAACGGATTTTTTGTGTTCCAACATCGATCACCTTCAAGCATTAGCTATGTATTGTCTTAACGTTAGCGTCAGTTTAAAACTGGATGCAAAATTTGACTGGCTGCATAACCGATTTTTTCTTTGAATTACCCATCTAGTATATCTTTGTCGTAAAGCAGCATATTTAAGACATTTGACATTTTCATTCCAGCGTTAGGAATTCCACCCGTCTAGAATGATTTATTTTTAATATAAAGAAAAGTCAATCTTTACGTTCACGTAAAAATTGGCTTCTCGTATCTTGGTTCGTCGCGAGAAAACTTGCACATCATCACTCATAACCCTTGATAGTATAGACAGATTAAGAGATATTTTAATTGTCAAGTCTGATAACGGGTTGATAATACTATCAATATTTTAATCGTATGTTACTTGACGCCAACAGTATTATTTAGTCTTTCACTCTGACTGTTGAATACATGTAAGCACATATTGCTATTACGTACATTGTAAGGTAGACATGACCCGTATGCAACAGCCGACAACGGCCCTGGTGTTATACCAAATATGGAGTTAATGCCGCCACCACCGATGCTGTCTTGATCAATGGTTCTGATACCATTTCGCAACATCATCGACCGCCAATAACAATACACGCAAAGACTGTAATAATAATAAAGCGTATATGTATTTTTCATATTATAAATAATAACCGCACTAGTCTTGTTCTCATGATTAACTCCACCTTTTCTTGATATAATAACACTCAGTAGTTGAATTCGCACTATCTCTTAAATGTACCTCATTAAATCAATAATTCATATAAAAATGTCGGTACTGCAATTATAATCTCTCAACATAATTATGTTTCCTCTCTATAAAAAATGTTTACTGATTTTGTTGCTTGAATCTATACAATCATAAAATCATACACAAGAGGGGTAACCGGTGGATTAACTGCGTGAAATAAACTTATAAGTTGTCCTCTACTTATCATAAAAAATGAGACATGAAAGATGGCCAATTGGGCATAGATAGATGTTGTTATAAACAACCAATACATATAATAATACAAATATCGGGCGTTGACAGATATATTCTACGCATCTAGATAATTAGCAAAGTAAAAAGTTACTCAATGTAATCCCTTATCTATTAGGTATAAACAAAATATATAGTATTTTCTACTTGTTACGTAATCAGCTAGGTAATATATTATTATGGATAATGCGTTCACGCTAATCTATAAATGACGATAAAAGTATTATAATACCAGTATGAATAGAAATTGTCGTCATTATTCACAAAGGGATTATGTTGGATTAAGGTTAATAATTTTGCTTGCATAAATATAATCTATTATTTTTAGGTTGAATATTCGTACTTTTTTTATTTTGACAAGAAATTACTCATAAATTAACCGCTCAAAAACATACATCAAACGGTGGCAGGCTTCTACTATTCTAGTAACTCTCCATGGGGTCTCCGGAATAAAAAAGGTTTTCGACTCTTTTGTGTTCAGTGCAGGTATTTGTAAAACATTACGTATATGACGTTTAACACCTTTAATTCAGCAATGATGTTTTCCATATATCCGGAATGTCTTATTTATGGTATCCTAACGCAACAGATGACCTGTATATATGTTACCAGTGTACTGTTTATTATTTATATTATGTGAAATGCCATTGTAGTGCAGTGCAATAGCTGTAGATATTCATTGGTAATTACTCATGAAATTATGTATTGAAAAAACGTTTTTTCATCCTTTCAGTTATATTTTAATACTAACATAAATATTAAAGCGAGTCTTGGCACTTAACCAAGGCTAAAGAGCGGAAGATACTAAACTTTGAAAACAAGTGTCTTAGAAGGATTTCGGATGTCAGATGGTATGAACATGTTACAAATGATGCTGTGCGCCGGCGCACCCTGCAGAGACCTGTAATCTCTGTAATACAGGAGAGACGATGGTCCTGACCGGGACATGGTTTGAGAATGCCTAATGATAGTTGGCCAAAAAGAGCACTGTTATTCCGTCCGCAGGGGTTCCGTCGGACCGGGCGTCCCTCTTTCACAATACACCGTTCCTATGACAACGATATCAGAGCGCAAGGAATGTCGTGGAAAGAGGTGACGCAATTGGCACAGAGACGCTCTGAATGGAGGAGGCTGGTTTCTGCCCTGTGCTCCCGAGAGGAGCGTTGAGGGCGATGATGATGATGATGAAATATTAAATAGATTCTTAATGTAAACCTTTATGTAATGTGGTAGTTTATTTCAGTTTAGCTGTACAAATTCAAACTATTTTATTGACCATTTCCTCGATGAAGACTACAAAAACTGGAGAAATATTTCATTGTATTCTTTGACATCTCTACATTTATTTCGCATTATACATTCATTTATCTTCATAAATTATAAAATAGACATACGCTGAATAAATGCAATAGCGAAATAGCATTCATAAAACTAAATATGCCAGAACTGTATGCCTGTTTTTATTCCTATAGGTAATAATATTCAATACTGTACTTAATGGTTTTCTATAGCCTTATTGTAATGATGATGGATTGAAGGACCAATGTGATTCAACTTGGAACACAAATACAACGAGCTACGCAGAAAATTGCATTGGGAATCCGTAATCTTTTCAGGATTATCTAAATGTTAAAATAATGCATAAAATTGTTACATGTCCACATATTACAATCTTTTACAATTAAAATGATTTTAAAAACACTGTATAATTTCAAAATTAAATTTATTCACCTCAAACGTTTTCGCCAAGGCTTCTACTTGGCATCATCAGGAGGACTAATTAGTTAAAGTTCATATTTAGTGAGTATGTTTTCTATTACTAACTTATACTAAGGGTGGGGGGGAGTTTGAAGGTGGGGGAGAAAGGGCGGAGTTGAGGGTGTTTGATAAGAGGGAAGGAGATGGGTATATCAACAAAGGAGATGCATATGGTATTTGGATATTCACCAAATTGTTCTTGTTTTTATGGATTTCAAGAATCTCCAAGGCATTTAATTTGCTAATCTTAGACTCGGAGTGCAAGACCTTAGTACCTTGCATGTCAATAGAATGATCATGTTGTATACAATGGTCTGCAATCTCCGAGTATCCGGATAACCCCCTGAATGCCCTGTTATGTTCCTGAATGCAAAAAGATATGTGGATGATATATTCTGTGTATGGAC
Source organism: Athripsodes cinereus (assembly GCA_947579605.1). Classification (NCBI taxonomy): domain Eukaryota; kingdom Metazoa; phylum Arthropoda; class Insecta; order Trichoptera; family Leptoceridae; genus Athripsodes; species Athripsodes cinereus. The sequence goes on along the minus strand of OX388320.1, from coordinate 9,192,289 downwards.
TGGCAGTAAGAGGCAATTAGATCTTTTCTTAACTTTCTTGAACTCTATTAATAAAAACTTACAATTTACATTAGAAATTGAAAAGGACAAAAAACTTTGTTTCTTAGATTTAAATATAAGTATTAATAATAGTAAATTCAAATTTGGGATTTACAGAAAACCCACATATTCTGACAATATAATTCATGCGTCTTCCTGTCATACAGTGTCACATAAAATGGCCGCATTTAACTCTATGATCCACAGAATGTTGAATATACCCTTAGATAAGGATGAATTCAACAAAGAACTGAATGTAATTAAAAGTATTGCCCGGAACAATGGATACGATATTCACATAATTGATAAAATTTTATGTAAAAAACAAAAACACATCATGTTTAAAAATTACATTTATGCTCCATATTGCAAGGAAAATAATAATAAACCGTGGAGAAAAGTTTTATATTTAGGTAAAATCTCGCATATAGTAAATAAACATGTAAATAAAAATATTAAATGTGCATATTATACCAATAATAACATAAGTAGATTACTTTTTAATCATAAGGATAGGGTAGATAATATAGATAATAGTGGGGTTTATTGTATTAGTTGTAAGGATTGTAATATGAAGTATATAGGCCAAACAAGTAGAGCAATTAAAACTCGCATTCAGGAACATAACAGGGCATTCAGGGCATTCAGGGTCCTGATGATGCCAAGTAGAAGCCTTGGCGAAAACGTTTGAGGTGAATAAATTTAATTTGGAAATTATACAGTGTTTTTAAAATCATTTTAATTATAATGAATTTCCAAAGTGTTAACACAAAAACATTTGATTTATCTTTTACAATGTTAATAATTGCCGTAAAGTCCACGAAAAAGAATAAGAATCCTTTAAAAGTCTACAAAAAGCATGCAGTATACATTACGTTTAAGACATTTGATGTTATTAAAAATAAAATAATAATTTTTCTAACATCACTCACATCATCAAATTCACAGTGACTGTGGAAGTACTCAATATAAGTGTTTTATTTTTATTGATTTAACACGAAGAATCATAAGGATATTTTCCATATGAGTAGTTTTTATCCATCACCTTCTAAGAAATTGATAAAATATATTATACTATACCCTCACGTTGTGTCCCAAGCGGGGTAGGCAGAGGGAACGGAACGCCAAATAAATCTATCCTTACACACTTCCTTCCACCGTCCACATTCATACAATATCTCATGAATAAAAATTCTGATAAAAGATTACGTAAATAATAATGCGATCGTCATCAATAATATTATCAATTGATGATGATTGAAGGCTATACTTATTATAATAAGATTATTAATATGTAAACATTAAAGAGTTTTTATTTCTTGATCGCCTTGACTTGAGTTGCCATTTCAATAGAAAATATGCAAATAAAAGATCAAGTGAGAAAAATTCAGAGTGTTTTTTTTTTGATTTGTTGTTTCACAAACATCTACTGTGGCAGAAAGAAAATAACCAACCTTCTTCTTTATGTATCTTGTCGGGTCCCCACGATGTTGATGATCGCCTTGGAGAAATCTTGTCTGTTCTGGGTAGCACGAAACAACTCCTCCACACCTCTTATCCTGGTCCACTCTCGAATGATCTGAAGCCAGGAAAGCTGCTTTGTTCCAACTCCTTTACAGCCCTCAATCTTCCCTTGTACCTATGACCAGTTTTAGGATGACATGTTTTTCACCTCTCATTATGTGACCACAATACGAAGTTTTATGGAACTTGATTGACTTGTGAACAATTCTCTCTTTGCATTTGCTTTACGCAATATTTTTATAATAAGCCATTTATCCACTGGTCACTCCACATGTAGTAATTGTACAGATAGATGGAATACTCATACCTTCATAATAACTGAATACATATTTAAAAAAAATTGCACTCCCATACTGAGCAAAATGCATTTGAGCATTTGAATTAATAATAATAATAATAAAAAGATGATTTGTATTTGGCGCTGTTTAATGGTCGCTGACCATCTCAAGAGCGCCGTGGCTTTTTAGTTAAGTTGGAAGCATCTTCTAGGTCAAACATGAAGTTCATGTAACGGTGCTTCCACTGCAAAGGACTCTCCATCTTTATTGGCATCAGTTCTCTGCCTCATGCCATCCCATATCTTGGTCATGGTGTCGTACGTCTTTACGTTTTTGGGATGACTCTGGGGCCATCCACGAAGAGTGCAGATTTTCCATCAATTTTTACGGCACAGAGATGACGCTCTACATGATGTCTGTCAGGGAGTCTGCTGTTTGTCAAAATTTTGGGAGGTGTCATGGTAGAAAAACATAGATATTAAATTTCATTAGAATAACTTATTAATTTGTTACCTAGTGCAGAAATGATTTACATCCTTCGCCATTTGTATAGGTCAAGGAATAGTTAATGATTTATAGCACAAACAACATAAATGGTAATATTATGGAAATAAATGACTGTCTATCGTATTAAATTATCTGTGGACATTTCCTTTTATAATAATGAATGACTGTTAAGTGATATTTTGCTTCACAACTCCCACAAATCTATGAATATAACAAGTATCATATTGGTTTTTAAAAGGTTATAGGTACCATATAAGTTAGTCATTAATATTAAAATGTTATGAATATCATTAAATTGTGTTATTATAAGTAAATTTGGCTAATAATTTAAGTTATCCTTAATCTTAAAAGAATTCAAAGTGTTTGATATAATATTTGGCTAATCCACAAAAGGCAAAAATGTAATAAAATATACTAATATAAATAAAGAGTATTTTAGAAATAAAATATTCATTTTCTATAAAATCAATGTACACGACATTAAACTTCATTTATTTCCAAAAACTTACAATATACTCAAAGACAATAAAATAATTGCATTGAAAAATTTATTACATTGCTATGCTGAATTTTTTTCTAGGCTAATATATGTTAGAAAAATTAAAACATATTAAATAAATAAAATTATCATGACATAAATCATAATCAAATGCAATCAGAAACCTCAATTGGAGAACCATGTCTACACAATGCAACATTGTGTAAAATCTAATCGGAAGAAGTGATAAAGGTGTCCCAACGCTTACGAATTGGCTCTAGGCTGGCTTAAGTGATGACTTTCAGTGTCCATGGACAACGTTCACCAATTCCACGATTCTCACTGTCACGATTTAAGGTCCACCAATCGAGAGATGCTTTATGCAAACCTTAGAAGCAACCATCTTTTTAGGATCTCATTTTTCAGATCTCAAATAGATCGCGATCTCCCGTCTAAATGGCGCCAGAACAATTAAGTTCAATACTTTATCGGCTGCTAGTTCGACCAGTTACATCTGCATCCAAATCCGGTTAAACGATAAAAAAAAAATAGTAAATATTCTAAACATTCATAATCAAATGATTTCAAAATTTATATAGCCAACCTGTACTTACATTTTTTATAATAAATGAAATTGAGTTAATATTTTTTTTATGAAATGTTTGATTAAAAATTATTGGTATCAAGACCAATATTACATATCCAAATAATGTGATTGATATTTATGTTTATAAAGCTTATAATTATAATTATAGATGTTTATAAAGATTATATTGATGTTTGGAAATGTGTTATCGAAAAGGTGACTCGGTCAATAACATGTTGCAATGTGTTAAGTGAAGACTCGTTAAACATTGTTATTACTTATTGCACTATTTGGTAATAATTTATGATTAGTTTATTTTTTATTTTAAAATTGACAATATTTATCTTCGGGATATTAGATACATTTATTTATAGATAATAATTTAAAATGTATAATTATCATGGTTTTAAGCTTGACGCAAATTTCAATTTTATTGTTTTGATCTCTAACTGATTGATATATTTTTATGTTTTCGTCCTGTAGAAAAGTAGTTCTTCATTCATACTTTTATTTGTACCATCGCGGTAGTTCCTACGAGTGGGGTAGTCAGCAGACCCACTGAATAAAAGAAACATGCAGGTAGTTCTTTATGTGCCAATAAAAAATAAGACATTGAGGGTGGTGGTATACCTCAGCGCTGTAGATGTTTAAAAAAATTCTTAAACGTAAATTTCTAAACACCTGCCTTTACAGGATACTCGAAAGCTTACTGAAAAGAGTGGGAAACCCTATCGTGTTTATTAAAATCCTTTGTTTTCAGGTGTCAATTGATGCATATAAAGAATTACATATTTATTTATAAACCAAAAATTCACGAGGACGGCCGCGGCCGCATGTTGAGTAAAATAAATCGGCATGCGTGTATGATATGCGTACACGAATCTAGAAGAAGCGTAAAAAGTATGTAAGGATAGAACTGTGTGGTGTTTCGTTCTCTCTGCCTACTCCACTTGTGATACGGTTTGAGGTTATAGGAGATAGACCAAATGTTTGGACTAGAACTAACATTTAACTCTGTATATTTTTCTTAAATTCAGCTTGTTACGCCAAAAATAACAAAGTATTTTGAATGGGTACAGAAAGTGATAATATATTGCTGAATAAAATTAATAACATATTACTTAATTTTTATTTAGTACAAAGTAGGTAATAAATAATGAGAAACCTTGATTACAATTCGGTTTATTTGTGGCAGGCTTAAAAATTCCAATTTTCGTAACAATAATAATTTTACAGTCAATAAAAATTTAATTTCAAATACCATAAAAGTACACCAAACATCCCACACCTACACAAATTATTAGTGTCTTACAGAATTTGGTCAAAAATATTAACATATCGTACACATGCATACATACATACATAGACATTATTAGCCTTAGTCACAAATATAGAATTATTGGTACTTATTCCAAACGTTGGACCGGACTAAGTGGAATTGGTGAACCTTGTCTATGGACACCGAAAGTGATCACGTAAGCCAATCTAGAACCAATTCGTAAGCGTTGGCACGCCTTTCTCACTTCTTCCGATTACATTTTGCACAATGTTAGATTGTGTAGACATGGTTCTCCAATCGAGATATCTAATTGGTTATGTCATCTGCACCCAAATCCGGTTAAACAAAAAAAAATTGCAAATGTTCTATGATTTTTTTATTTAGTTGGGGTTAATTTTAGACAAGTCTAGTAAGCCGAGTCTAAATTTACATTTTTTTAGAGTATACGGCTGAATAAATATATGATCTTAAATGCAATGTAGTTTAGGTTTGTAATCCATTTATAAATATTATTGATTTTATCAATGAACCTTATCTTTGTAAAGAAAATTATATTATTATTTATTGTTAGTAAATAAACGCCAAACCAGACTTAAAGGCGTCTCTTTCGAATATCTTTAGTTATATTATATTTGTTGAATGTGAATCAATATGAATCATCAATAAAATATATCCACTCATGTTAAGATAGTGTCAAACAATATGTAGGAAAACGGAATAAGTATAATTATTATTATTATTATTGAACAACATTGAAGTGTCGTTAACGTGCCAAAGCACCTCAAGGACATTGTACAATTCGTAAATACTAAGACATTACATCCACACCATAATGTAAGTATAAATAAATAAATAGATTTTATTAGAATCTCGGATACATAAAGGTATCCACGTCAGAGGTTACATTTATTGTATTACATTCAATATTTATGATACAATATACATCCACGTCAAGAATGTAAAACAGAATACAATTTTCAATAATCCACACATAAATATTTGAGTCCGTTCGTATGTATGTATGTATGTATGTATGTATGTATGTCCTTAATGGACTCGGAAATTAGGAAAGACCGAAGTAAAATAATACACTCTATACAAGGTCTCATCTTCTGGGCAGGTTTAAGGCTAGAAACATTTTAAATATCTTACGTATTGATAAAGATATTTTAATTTTAATGCGACCATGTCACAAAATTAGCAACAAAATGTATGTAAAATTAATGCAAGATTTAGTAAAAAGCAATATTCACAGTCAAACATTTTTCATTGTATTGAATTAATATCAAAATGGATGTAACAATAAATACAACAATTCTGAAACTTAATATTTAGGGTTCATTTTCGTAATAAAATATCGTGTTTGCTATGAGAAAAGCTCTTGAATTACGTGAATATAAATTGCATATTTTTGACATATTGGGCTATTTTCATAATGGAAGACATTATGAAACCATAGAAAACTATACTGTAGAATAATAATAGTTTTACCTATAAAATCCATAAACAATGTTAAATGATTTTCAAGGAGTGGGAACCTATTTATTTTCACCTAATATTTTTTTACATAAATTATGAAATATTTGATAGTAAAATATTCTGAAATATTGAAGGATGCAGATAATCCATTTTTAAGGTTTTTTGGGAATAAAGAGTAAATACTAAGGTGACAATTTATTCTTGACTTTTTTTAATTTCATAGCAAATACCCATTTATGCACTGCAAACCAAAAATACAAATTCGAATGTGGACAATTATAATATTTTAACATTTATGTGCCTACAATTTTTTTTGTTGTTAGTACTTTTTTTCCATGTAGGTGCCTACTTATTATTTTTTTACATAAATGTGAACATCTGAGGTGTCAAACTTCAAGATTTTTCAATGGGAAGAGGTTTTTAGCACTTTTTTCGATATAGGTACCTACCTATTTTTTTTACCTAAGTATGGGCATGTGAGGTATCAAACTTCATGATTTTTCATTGGGAAGAGTTTTTCAGCACTTTTTTCGATGTAGGTACCTACCTATTTTTTTTAACTAAATATGGGCATTTGAGGTATCAAATTTCAAGATTTTTCATTAAGAAGAGATTTGCAATGCTTTTTATGATGTGGGTACCTACCTATTTATTGTTACTAAGATATGGGCATGTAGGGAGTCAAAAATAAAGTTTTCTCATTGGGAAGAGCTTTTTACTTCTTTTATCCACATAAGTGCTTACTCCATTTTTTTTCAATAAGATTTTGTTGTTTTAACCCATGTATTTGCAAGGTTTTCTATTTAATTAAACCCGAGCGATGCCGGGTTACATACGCTTGTACTTAATAAAATAAAAGGTTTTAGGTCCCTTCTGAATGTCTTAAGATCCGTAGCCTGCCTAAGCTCAATAGGCAATCTATTTCAGAGGTTGGATCTCGCCACAGAAAAGCATTATGTATAATTCACGTGAATAGTGTTAAATGCATATTATGAAAGTGTACAATTGATACAATTAATCTGTTGATAAATGAGCAAGTGAAATAATATTATATTCTAAGTCACTCATTATTTTTACATAAATTAATGTGGCCTTCTAATTTTTTTTTCAACAATGTACGATATGTAATCGGTACATAATAAATACTAATTGGTCTAATTAGCGTTTACGATTATTTCAAATAATGTAATTAATATTTTGGTAATTATCATTTCTTTATTTGCTGCGATGTTAGAGGTGGTAAGACTTGGACCTTTGTGTTTCTTTGCATAGATAAATAATATATTATGTTAATGTTTTGTTTTTTGGTTTTACACCTATGCCTTCTTATATTTTTTGATGTTATTTGTAAACCTTAATTGTCAATCGCCAGTGTGGCGTTTATGATGTAAAAAAAACTAATGGCTCTTAAGGGGTTCAGAATATATTTGAGTTTAATATAACCTATTTTAGAGTTATTTTCTTGTTACGTTAAAATTTCTTGTCAAGGAAATTCAAAACCATACACTATAATTATGTTTTACCTTTATTTTTATAATTATATAATTCAAAATCAATAAACATTTATGGGCAAACATAAATACTTAAACAACCGAAAAAAGGTTTAAGAAAGAAATACAAATATTTAAATATCTTTAGGACAAAGTTACACCACATATACTAAAAAAAATACTCTTAAAAACCTCATACTAAAATATGTATGTATTTGTTAATACTAAAAAGTAAGTGTGGGTTATATCGATGTTTTAGAAACATATGTACATAGAACAGCGACAATATTATAAATGTATTCAAAAGAAATTCCAACACTCTTACTAATCCACATTGTGCAGGGTTTTTTCATAACTTCAACATTGATTCAAATTCAGTACCATTCGTTCGCAATGTTCATCCTACGTGTTTGGATTATAATTCAGTGAACCCACCGTACATATAACAATGTATTTAATAGTGGACATTTTTATTTGTATTATGGGTGCGCAGGTATCCATTTCCTTTCACCCAGTCCTTGATATCAACTGATTTTATTGAAGTTCAATAAACAACGAGGAGTATTTATGTAAGTATTTCAAACAAAAATAAATGTCAAGCACTAATTAATTAAATAAACATTTCATTATCATATTTATTTTTATGGTACGGAGAAGAAAATGTATCTGTTAATTTCATGCAATCAATTCATCGTCAACCCTAATATTGAAGGACCCATTGACCACCCGAGTAGTGCAGAAGTCTGGGAACTACCAATTCCTGATTTTAATTTCTACACTAGCAAATTCGTCCACACGGGAAATGTCATATAGTGGATGGCCTGAAGGGCTAGATGTGGCAATGATGATGCTGGCGGCTTGTCAGTTCTAACTTTAGATGTAGTGATAGTATGGTAGATAATTTAAAACATTCCAAAAAATATTGAAATTGGATGAATGTGGAGGAAGCAAAAGAAGTGTGTAAAGATAGATTAACATTGTGTTCCGTTCTCTCTGCCTACTCCACTTAGAAAAAGGCGTGAGGGTATAAATGGATGAATAGAAAAATATCGTAATATCATTGTTTAAGAAAACTTTTATTAAAGAGCTAAATGTTGTACTTGCTTGTAGTTTTCAGTTGTTTCCAGCCATGTTTTTGATAAATCGTCCAATTACGTGTTTCCAAACAATGAATGTTCTTTCCCAGCCGCACTTGCAGTAACTAATACGATATTGTATTATAGTTTTATAAAATAGTAGTCTACTAAGTATTAGCTAGAGAATCTAGTATGAGAAAACTGCATTCCGCCGACAATATAATACTTACTATAAAGTTTGCAGCGCATAAAATGTTGGCAAGACTTCTCTTATCTGAGGCCAGAACTGGGTCAGCTATGCCAAAACTTAAATAAGCTAAACAATGCACTATAATACTTAGCACTTGTCCTCAAACTTTGTTCTGCAATTGGATTTATGGTCAGTGATAGTATGTATCACTTCTATAGGAAACAACTGAACTGACCAATAGATAGTCATAAATCTCTTGGCGGTTTTAATCTTAACATTCTCTATAGGTACGATTTATGTACACGCTTTCCCCATCAGACGTACATAGATTATCAGCTGTATACACTATTTTTATATTTAGAACTAGTAAACAATGAGTAACCATTCCATTCTGCATGTCTCAGCTTTATATGGCATAAAGAGAATAATCTTTATGCTCATTGCATGCACTTGGTCTACTGGCCATCTCAAGTATTAGAAATGATGGGATGATTCAATGAACATATCAATATTTTTTATTCGATAGCATTTCTATTAAAACTAAACATTTCTTCAAATTTGCGCATTAAATGGTAGGTGACATTGAGTTGACGAATAACACGAGACCAAATACATATAGGTTCATAAATATTTTCATATCCGTCAATGTATAGTTATATGAGTATTTCGATAGTTACTTAGCACATTGATAATAACAATTTTTAAATTATTAACTATACAACAACAAAAGGTGATATAAAGATAAATAAAAAATAAAATGAATTATTTTGCAACGGGCGTGTTTATCACAGTAAAGTCATACATTTTAATACACCCAGATATAAATATCATAAACAGAAGTACAAAAAATAATAATATATTGATTTTATTTATTATTCGTGTCTGAAATAAAGTTAAAATCATTTGTAGGTAAGCGTGAACGAAACAACACAATTTAGAATCAACGGAGAAGACACCTAGCATGTTTATTACTACATGCTGGCTACCTTACTTGTGGGGAAATCCATGATGGTATAGTAGTTATAGTTAGTTAAATTGTTTTTTTTTCATTGATTGTATAGGCATTAACTTTGTGGCACTTTATTTTAAATTATCAAATAAAAGGAATATTTATTATTATTGTTTTATGTTACTTTTAACTAACGTACTGTTTACTGTTATTTTTTTAGTTATTCACTTGAGTAACTTATATTTGTAACTTTTCGAAGCCATTTTAAATCTTCTATGAAGAAATGTTTGGAAAAATCAAAAATCATTCATAAGCGGGAGTACCTATGTTAAAAACTATCGTGTAAAATTATTGTCGAATTAATTTGATATTACTTATATTGATATAAGAATCTATTGAAATATATAAGTAATCAAATTGAAATTTAAATATAAATCTTATCGCGAATCGTTGATTCTTAAGATAACTTTATAAAACGATCATCATAGTGCCGACTCTTTTATCTGACAATAATAATAACAACATATTGAATCTATTTTTTTTTCAATGTAATGGGCACTCACAATGTGATAATTACTAATCAATATGATTAAATGAAGAGTTTTCCACTACGTATAAAATTATCACTTTAAATTATGAAATGTCTGCGACCGATTTCGACAAGTTAGTATCATTCACGAGCAGATCAATAAGTTTACAATTTTCTTGTCAATAAAAGTATTTTTCATTTAGAGGAATAAAAAAAGTGTAGTATTTGGTTTTTGCTTTTAAATTAATGGATTTTTTTTTATGTAGATAAGGCATTTGTTGCGTTATAAGGTTCATTAATTTATTTTGATCTCCAGGTCTCTACGAACAATAATACACAACATCAGTTTGAAAGGCGGAACAGATTGTGATATCCGCCCATTCTATCTGAATGTTATGATATTATCAACAACAACATCACCCATACAACAACATTCAAGTGTCCATCAAATGAAAACACATAAACAAACGTAAATACCTACGACTTGTAGTTTTGTATGTAAGCAATGTGACTTGCTAAATGTCGACGATTTTCCGGTGATAATGCGTAGAAAATCTGTGAAGTGATATTCCAATGATTATGTTACATAATAATTTAAGTATCTTGTAACAAAGTCAAATTGTTCGTCTTATACTCACGAAAAAAAAACAATTTGTTGTCGTTTTTTTTTAATAAAACGTAATGCTTAATACTACAAGTTTAAAGACTACAAGCCTTCGGAGTTATTTAGAACTTAGTACAAACAGAATAACAACGTTTTATCGTTCACTTCCCCTAGCATTACTCTCGGGAACACGAAAACGCGAAGCGAGTACCTCCTCTCAATGGCAATTATGTCACCACTTTCCTAGACAATATTCCTGACAACCTTGTACGGTTGTCATAAGAATGCCACAGGCTGTCAATAAACTTACGAATGAAAAACCCAGCACCATTTTTCTAGCTTTAAAAATCTAATAATATTAATTTTCCAATAGCCTGGTGGTACAATCTGGAACTTTCAATCGTGTTTTAGATACTTAACAGTAATGACTATGAAAAATTACAATATTTCCTGTTGCGACTTTTCTTCTTCATAACTGTCATTTTATTTCCATTAAATTTCAACAGATTTTCATAGATTTGTAAATTACAACAATGTTTCAACACACCGTTTATAACTTCTTGAAGAAGAAGTGTATTGTTATCACCATTACTAACGCCGTCCAAATAATTTGCAGAACTAACTAGAAAATGAAAGACGTTTTCTATCAAATTAATTGTGGCACTTAAGTTTCACCAACATTTCGTTGTTGACTTTGACTTCAAACAAAAGTTTGTTCAGCACCGTTTAAAGTTACTGTAATATGTTATTATTACAGCTGTGGAAACTCGGAGCTTTAGAATATAATCCTAATTAAATGCTTTGTAACACGGTAAATGTATGTAGATAAGTTTATCATGACTGTTAATGTAGTTTATCGTTATGAGTGTTTTTAAAGCAACTTGCATTACTAAGGCCCCGTACCACCTGTACTATGAATTTATTCTATTTTGCATATGTAATGAAGGTTTGTGAATTGAAAAGTAGAATTTGGTTTTGGAAATGTAAACAAATCTTTTGGAAACTCCACTAAATGAAATGGGTCTTTGACAAAGAAAAACGAAAATAATATGAGGCTTAATATGTGATATCGTAGATATGAATTGTATACTTCTTAATTATTAAGAAGATATGTCACTAAAACGTTTGCAAGAGTTTATGTAAGAGAAGAATTATTTGGAATCACACAGAAGCAAAAAAGTTTACGCTTAAATTGGTACGCTTGTACCAATCTAAGCCAATTCGTATATTCTTGACACCATTTTTGCTTACTCCTAATAGATCCTCATTTGCTCAATCTGCTGAATTGTGTGAATTAAACCTCTGCTGCGTAATATATGTTGTGTAGTGTTAGGCACTTTGAGCCTTAATGGATAAAAACAATCTATATACATCAACAGCAATACATGCTTCCAAGTTCAAGACCATTGTAGGTAAAAGTTCGCGTGATTGAAATTAATTTATTTCATGCCTATTATAGTCGCGAATTCAATATTCAGTATGAACAAAGATAAATGTTCAACTTTGGTGTTGAATATCCTATGTTACCAGAGAGGGTATGTGAAGGTCAATAATAAGATTATCGTACCAATCGATTTTATATTGGTAGAATACTGAATATCGATTATTTCGCAATAATTTCTTTAGTGTTTGTTTACTGTTCTCTTAATCGATGGCTTTTAGAATCTTCTAACATTATGTAATGTCGAATATAACGTATGTGTTGTCACATAAAAACTAATTGGAGCTTAAACTCTTAGATACACTTGAAATGTGCACTTTTTGTTTAAGTTAATGCTTCTGAAGAAAAATTTTAACTTTCGTTATCAGGCAAAAATGTATTGTAAAGCCATGCAATTATCATGAACTTCCTCCTAGAAATGTCAGCTAATATTGTTTAAATATTTCATAATTCAAAATAAATAAACAATATTATCTGACAGCTCGAGATATAGAGATATATTTCACAATTTGTTTGGAATTTTATTGCGTTATCCATCTAAAACGTGACAGAATCAATACATTGTCTCTATTTCACTTGAGGACTTCCATTTTTTCAGTTATGATTGTAAAAATATCATCTTCAATTGAAGTTTGTTTGAATGAGTAGATAATGCAAAATTCAGTAAACAAAACATTATATAGAACTTTGAAACAAAATTTTATTTGTTTACTAATATTTGTCCACGTCAAGTACATAATGTTGTTTTGTCATATTGAAATTATTACGATGTAGAAGTTAATACGATTTCTATGTCATGGTTCATTGTTATCATTTTATTACTTAGTTACCTATGCTTTTATCTCTAACTTTTATTTATTTGCAAACATTGACTTTGTCGACATCAATATTTACTGTACTTAGTATGAGGATTGGCAAATCGAGGGAGTATTAATAAAATCTATACAAAACACAACAATACTACTTGAAATTTACTCTATTCTAAATTTTATTTTTGTTACTTTTAGTCTTGACTTTATATAAGTGTATGTGTGTGTTTTGACTTTGCATAAATATAAAATCTTATATTTCTTTTACGATTTGACATCTCAATATTATTATTTATTGTTTTTTACTTATTATTTTGATTAATTGTTTTTTATTATTTTGTATTTACTTGTTGTTGTTATTTTTATTCTTGTGCCTGTCAACATGCGAAAGCCGTGAACATGATTAAAAAGAAAAATTGTACATAATTGGATTTTTTCTGAATAACTGTACTTCTCTGGGAAGAGATGATTGAGTTTGCGTGTTAATGGTGTCAAAGTTGGAAGCTCATTTCTACCCTGTGTATATAATAAGAGTGTTGAAAGGGGTGGAATGGAATACCAAATAAAGAGAAAGGTGCGTGAAAATGTTGTTTAACCACGTGGATAAAATTTTTAAGCGTTCATCCCAAGTTAAAAAGTTTTATGTTTAGTGTCCCAAAAAGATACATTTCCAAACACGGAATTCTTTGTTATTCTCTCCTTTCTGCCTACACTGAATTTAAATTATAAACATCAAATAAGTTAATATAATTATTACAAGTTCTATTATCTCTTGTAAACCTCATACATGTACTACCTGCTTAATTTAAACATATTACACGGCATTTAATATTTAAATAATTCAATTAGTAAGAAAAAATACTCTATTAGTTCTAAATATGCATGATATTACAGTACAGATAGTAAAAGTAATTTTATATGAGAATAAATTAAAATAAATAAATAATAATTATATGAATTTATTTCAAGGTATGATTTCATGTGACTTGCTTAAGTATCTACTTTTATTTTCGAAATAAGTAATGTGTGCTAGTAGTGAGAAACTTAACTAATTACATGATCATTGAAGATAATATTATGTATTACAGAACTACATTTGGTGTTAATTACATGTAATATGGGTATTGGTAGGTACACATGTTATGTTGTAACTTGGTTGGTTAATCATATAATTATAACTTAAAAAAAATATTTTGGATATGTCTGTTTGCGAAAAACTACGGCAAGGGTGTTACGATTAAGGTACTGTAACACTATTAGTTGTTCTGATGGGAAAAAAATAGATTGTTAAAGAAAGTCCTTCGAGGTTTTTGGGTGTGAGGTAGCCTGGAGGTAGAGTCTCGGCCTCGTAAACAAGGGTCCGTGGTTCGATCTCAGGTGCCGAGAACTTCCCTTCCGCGACACAAGCTTTTAGCTTACTGTGAAAGGTGTATAAGGTTGTATTTGGGTTTATAACAAAACCCAGATGATGATGATAATAATAATAATAAACTTTTTTGTGCAAAATATTTGGGTAAAAATAATAAGATAACAACATGGTATAAACGAATAATTTTGCACAATGGACGAGTTTATCGCAGAGACGCGTTATGTTCCAACTAACTAGATACATCTTTTTTTTAAAAAAAAAACAATAGGACAAACGGATTATACCAAAATTGGGTAAATCTTGAGAAGCGGATCGTTTATTGATGCAAAATAGCTTGAAGTCAAGTAGTAGTTGCTACTCTATGATCGTATGAGAAAAGAATATTTTTATGAATTGTATCGAAGGGTAATGATGATAGATATTTTATTTATTCGTTTTATAACATAGATAATAATTAATAGTAAGTATTTATAATTTATTCGTCCTTGTATGTTGCGTAATAAGAAATATTAGGTACAATTTCTCAATTTACTTATCTTTTCTGTTTATATCGATTTTTGATAATAAATATATGTATTATTTGTTGATGTTAATGTAATTATCATTGTACGTATATAGGTACCTATTTATAAATATTTTATGAGATAATGTATATAATAGGATGTAGTATACGATAACAAATGACATTGAACACAATCATTATGAAACATATCTTCAGAAAGAAATTTGATATCTGGTTTGTTTTCTGGTTTATTTCTCTTTATCAATTTCATTACTTTATGTCTTTTTTCGTAGAAAACAATTTTCTTTTACCGTTTTATAATGTCCTAAACCCACTTTATGATAAAACATGCTTATTGATGTTATTGAACTCACTTTATGATAAAACATTAGGTTTACTGGAAGACATTGCCCCGGTATTGGGTTTACTGGAAGTATTTTTCCAGTATTAGGTTTTCTAAAAGACATTACCTCAAGGTAATATGTATGCCTTTTGTGCAAATTTATTTTGACAATATACGTAGTGTTTTTTATTAAATTCATCATCATCATCATCATCGCCCTCAACGCTCCTCTCGGGAGCACAGGGCAGAAACCAGCCTCCTCCATTCAGAGCGTCTCTGTGCCAATTGCGTCACCTCTTCCCACAACATTCCTTGCGCTCTGATATCGTTGTCATAGGAACGGTGTATTGTGAAAGAGGGACGCCCGGGCCTACGGAACCCCTGCGGACGGGTTTTAAATTATTAAATTAAAGGTCGTTAAAATATATTGAATAATGCATCTTCATTTCAAACATCTTAAGATCATCTCATCCTTTCTGAAAAAGTTCCATTAAAGTAGTTTCTATAAAATTAAAAACAAAAATTCTCATATAATTAACATATTCATTCATTCGTACCATCACTGCAACTCCTACAAGTGGGGTAGCCAGCAGACCAAACGCAAGTAATAAACATTGTAGTCATCCTCTTCATGGCTATAGAAGTAAAGACATTCAGGATAGGTGACATGTCTCATCAAATATCTTAAAAATATTTTAAACGTAATTTTAAATGAATGCCTATCCGTCATATACAGCACACTCGAACACTAACAGGGAGACCTCCTTACCGGGGACTCCGATTTTACAGACAAGTATAACTTACTGTTCTTGTTCTGACGTGATTTATTATGAACTGTGTATGACAATATTGTCATCATATGATAAGTAGGTACTTATTATATCGTAAGTTGAGAATATTAATACATACCTTCTCGCAGATATCATAGACAATTATCATAATAAATATAATAATATTGATATTCACCTATCAGTTATGATTAGTAAATATAGTATTTCGTTAATGTACAGATTGATAGGAGATAAATTAATGATATTGATATCTATAAATAATATATCTATTATTGCGAATGAATCATAATATACTCATGAATAAAATTCCTTTAATTATTATTACTTTTTATCAATTTTTATTACTTTTGTCAATGGCAAATGAATAAACGAACGAACTTTTTGTTAATGGTGAATGAATTAACAAACCTGAAACAAGTTTCTGGTCGAAAAAATAGTGATAAATAAATATACAGATTCCACTGTCTCACAACAGATTACAAATCTAGTGAGGCAGTGTAATTTCTTCTCTACATTACAATAGCTCCGTGTATTAATGCTTTTGTTTCTTTTTATAATCTTTGTTAAATTATTTGTTGTGAAGAAATAAAATTTATTTCATTTCATTTATGGTGATGGAAAATGAATGACTAAACATCATCACATCTAGGGTAGAGTGAGGTTAACTGGGTACAGGTATTAACTGGGCCACACACTGTTTTACACTTTTGCAGTTTAAATATCCCGCATTTGTGAGTGTTTTGCTAATGATTGGTAGATGCCACTGCTTATTGCTAATTTGCGAGGCAAAAGGCAGCCATTGTAAAATATTGTGACAGTTTTGTTGTGTGGGGTAGTGACATGTTTTTGTTTACTGCTGCATGATAAAGGTGGTTGAATCTGTGTTTCTTAAGTTACCTAAGATTAAATAATTGATTTATGTATTCAAATATTGTGTTCATTTGAGTAAATATAAAAAAATAATCAACTTTTTAAAATACTGGTAAGTTTTTGTTATAATATTTATTATAATGTGTTGGGGTTAAGTGGCCCGGCTATACTTGTGGTTATCTGGGACGGCCCAGTTAACCCCAACCATAGAACAAAATATAAAATAGCGAATCATTTAACTTATTTGAGTCGATTCAATTCTATTTTTTTTATTTTTAGTTGATAAGCAAATTAGAAGAAAATGCCACATCAACGTCAACGAACTACAACACATAGATCTTATTCTATAGAGTCTTTAAAAATTGCTACCGAAAGAATTATCGAAGGTGAACTTTCAGTTAGAAAAGCAGCGGCTACTCATCAAATTCCGAAAAATACATTAGCTAGATATGTAAATAAAGTGAGAAACACACCTGCGGGAGTGGAGGTCAATTTTCGACCATCCAATGAGCATTTACTTATTTTCAAAACAAACGAAGAATTGATATTAAAAAAATATATTGAGGATGCTGTTAACATGCATCATGGGCTAACATTTGCTCAAGCTCGAAGCTTGGCTTACGAGTTTGCTTTCGTAAATAATATAAAAGTTAAAGCAAATTGGACAGAAGAAAAGATGGCTGGGATAGAATGGCTACATTCATTCATGAAACGACAAAAATTGACATTAAGAACACCAGAACAAACTAGCCTTAGCCGTTGCACTAGTTTTAATAAAACTAATGTTGAAGCATTCTTTAAAAATTTGGAAGATGTTATAAACAGATTTAATGTAAAAGCGTATGATATTTTTAACTTGGATGAAACTGGCTTAACAAGTGAGCATAAACCACCAAAAGTATTAGCTTTAAAAGGTCAAAAACAAGTTGGACAGGCAACATCGGCAGAAAGAGGTTTCTTAGTTACGGCGTGTTGCATTGTTGGAGCTGCAGGAACTGCATTACCTCCTTTTCTGATATTTCCCAGAGTATTCTTTAAGGAACATATGATCAAAGGTGCTCCGGTTGGTACTAAAGGTGCTGCTACAAAATCTGGATGGATGATATCAGATATTTTTATTGATGTTCTCAAACACTTCGTTGATCATGTGAGACCAATAACAGATAGCCCAAAATTAATTTTATTGGACAACCATGAGAGTCATCTCAGCATTGCAGCGTTAGATTATGCAAAGCAAAATGGCATCATATTGTTGACTTTCCCTCCTCACTGTAGTCATAAGCTACAACCTCTAGATGTGAGTGTGTTTGGGCCATTAAAAAGTTTTACAACAAAGCCTGTAATGATTGGATGACAAGTCATCCAGCCACTCCGATCACGATATACGATATCGGGGAATTATTGGGGATATCACTTCCTTTGGCATTTACGCCAAGTAATATTTCCAAAGGATTTGAAGCTGCAGGAGTATATCCCTTCAATTCTCAAATATTTTCAGACGAAGATTTCTTAGCTGCATGTGTAACCGATAGACCAGATTTATCAGTTGCACTCACAGAACCAACAAATACGACCGTATTTACACCTAACAGTCTACCTACAGCTTCGACATCACAACTTATTACTCCAGAAGAAATTCGACCTTTTCCAAAAGCGGGAGAACGCAAGACCAATAGAAGATCTAGAAAAAAGGAAAGTCAGTTGTATTAACAGATACGCCAGTCAAAAGGCAACTGGAAGAAGCAGCTGAAATGCGTGCTAATAAAGCCAAAAATAAGCAAATTCCACCAAAGAAGATAAAAAAAATTATATTAGAATCCAGCGAAGATGAAGGGTCATCAGTAATACATTATGATGATTCTTCATTAGACGTTTCAGAAATATGTTCTAGCGATGATGAAATGGAAATAGTTATTGATGATTTCGTGCTAGCTGTGGTGCACGGGGCTAAGAAAAAGTCCAGTAGATATTACGTCGGCAAAATAATTAGTAAATCTCAAGATGGTTTCAGCGTAAAGTGGCTGGAAAACCAAAGGGGGACAACAAAGTTTTATTTTACATCTGAGGAGGTGACATATGTTCCAGCATCGGATATAATTAAAAAATTACCTTCTCCTCTTTTTCATGGAGAAACAGGACGATTTGCTAATTTATATTCATTCCAGTTTGACTTTTCGAGTTATTCCATTATTATATAAACAAGGTGTTTTTGATCTGATTTATTTTCTTTCCTTCAATTTTTTCATTATATTTTATAAAATATTGAGATTTCTAACAGATTCTTGATACGAAATATTGTAAAATTAACTATTATGCTGTATTTTTTCTACTACTTCCATTGTTCCAAATATATAAAGTTACAAAATTAATAGAATTTTATTGTAGTCGTATAAGTACCCTGGTAACCCCATAGGGTGGCCCAGTTAATCCCGACATGGTGGTTAACTGGGCCACTAGACACGTGTCTAAAAAATATATTTTTTACATAGACACAGTGCACATTTATTATTTTTTAGAGGTTTATATCACAGGATATTAAAAATTCTATGATTTAGAACACAAGAAAAAAATAAAATGCAGTAACTAATAATAATTTTATCTCTTTAAAAAAAAATGTACCCAGTTAACCTCACTCTCCCCTACGTTATATTTCGTTAAAGGAAAATGAATGACTAAATATCATCACACCTACGTTATATTTCATTGAGGAAAAATGAATGACTAAACGTCATCACATCTACGTTATATTTCGTTAAAGGAAAATGAATGACTAAACATCATCACACCTACGTTATATTACATTGAGGAAAAATGAATGACTGAACGTCATCACATCTAAGTTATATTTCGTTGAGGGAAAATGAATGACTAAATATCATCACATCTTCTTTATATTTCGTTGAGGGAAAATGAATATCTTAACATCATCACATATACGTTATATTTCGTTGAGGGAAAATGAATGACTAAACGTCATCACATCTAAGTTATATTTCGTTGAGGAAAATTGAATTACCAAACATCATCACATCTACGTTATATTTAGTTGAGGGAAATTGAATGACTAAACATCATCACATCTATGTACGTTATATTTCGTTGAGGGAAAATGAATGACTAAACATCATCACATCTTCTTTATATTTCGTTGAGGGAAAATGAATATCTTAACATCATCACATATACGTTATATTTCGTTGAGGGAAAATGAATGACTAAACATCATCACATCTACGTTATATTTCGTTAAAGGAAAATGAATGACTAAATATCATCACACCTACGTTATATTTCATTGAGGAAAAATGAATGACTAAACGTCATCACATCTACGTTATATTTCGTTAAAGGAAAATGAATGACTAAACATCATCACACCTACGTTATATTACATTGAGGAAAAATGAATGACTGAACGTCATCACATCTAAGTTATATTTCGTTGAGGGAAAATGAATGACTAAATATCATCACATCTTCTTTATATTTCGTTGAGGGAAAATGAATATCTTAACATCATCACATATACGTTATATTTCGTTGAGGGAAAATGAATGACTAAACGTCATCACATCTAAGTTATATTTCGTTGAGAAAAATTGAATTACCAAACATCATCACATCTACGTTATATTTAGTTGAGGGAAATTGAATGACTAAACATCATCACATCTATGTACGTTATATTTCGTTGAGGGAAAATGAATGACTAAACATCATCACATCTACGTTATATTTTGTCTACGTGAAGACGACGGATTGCATAATGCACGCATTACAAAAAACAAAGTAGATATTACTATCAAAGAGCAGTCAGACATTACGTAACGTGATAAAATAATGGTTATAACGAATACTATCACAATAATATTTTGTTCAAGTTATTATTACTATTACACATCTAACGAGACATTCATACGTACATAGATATGATTATGTGCAGAAATATTTCACATTTCACATAACATAGCCATGCAGAGAAGCGATATTATGTACATAATATTATTATTAGCTTCTATATACATACACTGCGGAACAGTCGCAATATACGAAATAACAGGTTCTTGTGTTACCTTGTCTACAGCGTGTTCTATTAATTAATATGTACGGTGCAGACAGAAAATAATATTGTCTCGTCAATTAACATCATTATTATCTATACTTAGGCTATTTTGGGATATACGGAGACTGATTTTTATTCCTTTTTATTTTGATAGTCTTTAATGTGGAGTCATTTTGAAAACGTTGTCACAAAAAATTATACACTGAGTCCAATATAAAATTCTTCTTCTGGAAGTGTGCTGTCAGGTACGCCCAACGTTGGCGATCACTCTGGCATAGGCTTCTCGGTCTTGCGCTGTCTGGAACAACTCATTCCATTCCAATCTCGTATATTGCGCAGCCACGGTGTCTGCCTTCTGCCAGCCCCCCGGCATCTAGAATAAAATTATCATGTTTTTTTATTATTTGTATTTTTAATATTGCAGTATTTTTATTCGTCACAGACTATGCTATTATTTATCTAAATAACAATAACCCCTTTCACGACATAAGCTTTTAGCTTACTGTGGAAGGTGTATAAAGTTGTATTTGGGTTTATAACAAAACCCAGATATATCTTTTTTTTAAAAAAAAAACACAAGAATGAGTCCTAATTTTATTCATGAAAACAATAAAAAACAAAATTATTCAAATGGCAACTCGAACTCTTTTATGCCCTTGTACGTATGTTACTAATTAAAATGTGTTCAGATTTTCGAACCTTTTTATATAAATCAAACAACAAATTCTGCATTTATTATACATATTATATTTTTTGCTGACAAATTGATGACAAATTATCTACATACCTATTAAAAGCAATATAAGCACCTCTCTAACCAACTAATTTCCTAACCAATCTCATTTGGATATGCATATAAAAACCATCAATGATTTTTTTTGTATTATATTATGTAATACCCTGTATGTTCACAATATGATCCCAAGTACGAACAACTGTTGATAATATTTTTTCTCTTTCATTTCAGGTTTGACACCGCACCGGTCCGCGTGCAGATACAGAGTCGATTTCAAACTTCACTGTGACTCCAGTCAGTTACTCAGTTATCATTCGTTCGTATGCCGGCGCGCATCGAATACGTCAAAACAGTGAATCAATTCGTCAAGCAATAATAGGTAGTGTGTAAATAATTCAAGGCTGTTTTTGTTAACTACGTAAAAATTTTGCACCATTTAGTGAAAAACGTAAATGCTTTAATCATATTTTTGTCATGTTTCCATCGGCTCAATTTCTTCAAATTAAAATAATCATCAGTTTCATATTTCAATAAAATAACAAAATTCTAATGATGTTAATTCTTCTTTAGTGAAATAGTGTTATTTTTCATGATATTTTCATCAAAGAATATTGTGTTTTTTTTGTATTGATAACGAATAACAGACGACACGAATGTTTTTTAGTTAATGTTACTGAAATTAAAGATTAACATTATATCCTTTTATAGACTTTCAGTTCCTCTTGAAAACATAGATAGGCTTCTGTCAGGCATACATATGTGTTATGAAAATCTGATTTGCAGTATATAAAAATATATTTATACTTATACATCTTTACTAGATTTTTCAAGTAATGGCGATGTCAGTAGTGCAATGGTCAAAGGACAGGCTTTACGACATCGAAGTTCCGGGTTCGATGCCCTGTTGGATCAAACAATTTCAAACAAAGAAATATCATCCTCGAAGATAGTGTCCTATTTATAAATTTGTCCCAAAAACAAATCTGGTGAATTCCAAGACGTTGTATTTTAAAAACATTTCTGCCAGATGCAATTTACGTCATTATTTGTAAACGAGTGTTGAAACAAAATATCATACGGGAAACGGATTTTCATGATAAACAAAAATATGAGGGAAACATATTGAATCCAAATGCGGTGTTGATTAGAATAACAAATAAATTCTCTTAATTATGTATAATACTTTTGAATAAATAAATGAATAAACAAATATTTACTATGGGTATCAGTCATATTTATTATAATTTTTGCTTATTTAATCAAATTCTTTGAATCTTAGTATCTATCTAAGGTTATTATAAATTAATAAATTGAATTATGATCATTTCTAACTTTCCCATCACGGCATGTCTCACTAGTGGGGAAGCCAGCAGACCAGCCATATTTAATAAACATAAAAGCTGCTCTCTCCGTGTCAGCAGTTAATAAAGATGGGTGCCGTAAATTGATCGTATAATTTAAGACACCATCACTGCCACCCTTTGATGATTACCTATATCCGTTTGATAATTACATATTCTCAGTAAAAATATTTAAATTTAATAAGAATTCGGCATTTTTGTTTATTTTTTTATCTTGTTATCTTGTACTAGATGATCTAATGTTTTGATTTGATATCAAAATTTAATCATTTCGTAATGAAATCATACATTGTTTGTGACGACATCGACATTTTTATTAACTAATGATAGATAAAAAAAATTCATTTTAACAGTTTTATCTTTGTGAACGTGTAGTATTTTAATTTACCTACAACACTAACCAAAAAACAATAACCTCAAGTCTGCTAACACTTAGCTCATTGCCGATATGACAAGAACCTACCTATTCTAAAGTGACGATTTGATTTTGGAACGCAGTTTGGATAATGAAATTTAAATCTTATGAAAATGTAGTATTTTAATTTACCTACAACACTAACCAAAAAACAATAACCTCAAGTCTGCTAACACTTAGCTCATTGCCGATATGACAAGAACCTACCTATTCTAAAGTGACGAGTTGATTTTGGAACGCAATTTGGATAATGAAGTTTAAAAGCAAATGTATTTTCTACTTTATTGTATTTTATTGAGAGATACGACTTTCGTCTTTAAATAACAATGTCAAGAATGATAAAAAATAATAGATATAGTAAAAAAACATTTGTTTTTTATTTCATTATGGAATTTTACTACATAAACACCGACACAATGAAGCAGTTTTGATTGTTAGCAAAATCAGAATCTGGGATTAGAAACATCTAATGCGACATTTTTTTTTTATATTCGCATATTTGTTATGTTACTCAAATTGCTGTGAGACAACTCACTTAAGAAGTATGAGATAATCTTTGACTTAGAATGTTAATGGTTATTAATTATTCAGTGAAACCTGTTTTGCAAAAAGTTGTTTTAGTTTATTGCTATTTGTTTTGTTACGTAAAAATTAACATAACATAACATAACATAACATAACATAACATGTATAGACAATTCACACAATTATACAAGCATAAGATTTGTTTTTGATAATCTGGATTTTATGACATATTGGGTTATGATTAAAAAAATAATTTTGTCATTAAGATCTTTAGACAAATTTGGACGGTATTAAAAGTAACTCGAGTAACACCTAACGGTTCATACCATGTTTTTGATCGACATTTTTACAATTTTAATGTCTTTGTAAAAATATTAAGATAAAACCGATTTTAAAAAAAATCACTACTACTATACCATCACGGCATATCCCACAAGTGGGGTAGCCAGCAGATCAGCTGTATGTAAGAAACATACAAACTGTCCTCTTCGTGCCAGTATAAAATCAAGACATTCAGGATGGGTGGCAAACCTCAACGCTGAATTTAAGATGTAAAATGTCTTATTTTTTTCGAACACCTGCCTTTTACAGGACACTCGAAAACTTACGCAGAAGAGTGGGAGACCAATTCTTTACCGGGTGCTCCACGGGATAAAAAAAATACATGACAATTAATATTTTAATTGTTTATTGACAGTTTATTTTACTATAAACTGTAGTTATATCTTAATAAAATACGCGTATCATTTCATAAACACTCATTTATATCGGTTTTTAAAAATAAAATATTTTAATTTGTAATTTGTAAAGGCTGATTCAGCCGTTTATTATGTAAATAAATAAATAAATAAATAATCGTAGAATGTTCTGACATAAATGTTTAATTTCAGTTGGTACCTACATTAATATCGGAGTGTTTATAAAGTGTGAATATATCAAAAGTGAAAATATTGTATAATAAGTGATCAGACATACTGTTGTGATGACAAGGTGATTGATGTGGTGAACAAGTCTGTGATAAATAATACAATAAGTGAGGTTATGTTAAAGACATGATGAAGCTAAATGGATTATCAGAAAAAGCGGAGAATGGGAGGCCCAATAACCACATACTCTTCTCATCGAGTAATATGAGTAAGTTCTTAATTTTTTAAAATTAATCAGTTAATTTTTTTAATTAATCAGTTAACACTATTTCCCCATAAATAAAGGAACTACCTTTTATCGTTCACAAAACTACTTATTCATTTGTGTAAGCTATTTTATGGTGTAAATGGATACGGTAGTTTGTAAACTATGAATACATAAATCTACATAATGCCGCATGAATTCTTCTACGGAACCGGCTATTATACCAATGTTTGTCGCATATTAGGAATTTATTTTCACAATGGTTGAATAAGGTACCTATTTATTATTTTTCTATTGATACCTACCGGTTGTATAATCCACGTGTTTCACAGAAGGAAAAATCAATTCGACATACATTAAAAATGTTTGTTTACAAATTCGTATTTGACAAATTTTATAAATACAAATACCCAACACGTAGTAAGGATCATGGATTCGAAAAAAGGGAGGGGGGGGGGGGGTAGGGAACGGATACTGAGTTAGAAGACAACATTTTTCCCTTAACTGAAGATTTGTAAATATTGAGCAATTGTGAAACTCTGCGAAGAAGGAAGATTGTTCCAATAACGAACACCATCCAATGTAATCCAATAATAATGATAAAATCGTGTTATAATTCATTCAAGAACTTTATTATTCATAACACATGTTTTTCACTTACATCTGTTTGTAAATCAATCTAATTAATCCTGTATCAATATTATTCTTTATATTATATTCTTAATTAATTCAAAATTGTCTCATAATATTAAGAAAAACACTTGCTCAAACATAAAAATTAATAACATCGGATGTGAATATATGATAGAATCTACTACTAGTAAAAAAAATACGTTTGTTTTGCAAACTAATACTACAACTTGATATTTCGATTACAAACAATGCGCATTCATAATTATTTTTCAACGTACATAATGTTAATTTTAAATAATCTAACATACTCTGAGTATTAACGGTTATTATTCATTGCTCAGGTATATATCGTCATACGGATTTTGAAGTAAATATTTACCGAATTAATAATAGTTTGTAATATTTTAATTGATTTTTTTGTTCAAATTACTCATCGTGTACCACACACAATGTATTTATATTAGAGATGCAACGAATACTAGGCAACTATTCGGTATTCTACTGTCTATTCGGCAACATTTTTTCTATTCGGCTGAATACCGACTATTTAGTCTATTATACGGTGTTCTGCCGAAAAGTTTAAATGTATAACTGGAAGGAACTAATAGCTTGTAGGTTGTTGCTATTTCATTGTCAGCTACAGCAGGGTTACTCTCGACAAAACTTAACACGATCTTAATCTAGTCTTGATCTTGATCATACGACACAATATTATTATTATTGATATTAGAACACAAAAATTTCAAAAAAGTGTACCACGCTCCAAGTCTAGTATATCTATGATGTATCTATACACGAAGATACGTGGTCGGGAGTATCGCACGCTTTCACCATTGTTTTGCATAATATGCGCCGAATATTCGGTTATTCGGCACGACATGATCTTGCATAATATTCGGTATTCGGTCAAATATACTATTCGTTGCATCTCTAATGTATATTTTCCACTCATTCAATTCACTAATGAATTCAATAATTATTTAAAAGTTTCTATCAAGAATATCATTACTAACTCATTACTAATAACGTTGGAATTTTTGTGATAAATATGTAATCTTAATAATATAATCTTATATTATTATTTTATAGACAGAAACACTTTATTATGACCGCACCAGAGTGTAACATAATTATTTAGAGATAGTTTTGCGAATGCGAATAATTTCGTAAAAAAATCGTTGCCTTTTTTTCCATCGCATTATAAAATAAATAAAAAAACTCTTACTTTTCTAAGGATTATTATTCAAATATTCTTAATACATAAATGTTTATTACTATTTTTTTCGTACCCTCAAAATTTAGCCGTGCTTGTGTTTTGAGGGTTCATATACTTCCAAGCTTCTCTTTCTTGATCCAGGTCTTCATTGATTCATAGATAATCAGGTTGGTATTGAATACGTTCAGACTCAATTCCAATAAAATTTTGTAGATTTTCAGCAATTTTCGTATTAAGTATAGATAATCCTGTCAGTTACATTAGACAACTCATATTTCTCAATATCTACAATTAAGTACCTACTATAATTTTGGATATTCGCGAATGCGAATATTTGTTGCGCGAATGTGAATAGCGAATGTTGACTTGCTTAAATTTCTACAATTGCTCAAACATTACAATTTCTGCCCCCCCCCCCGCCGAATTTTCAAAATGGTATAGGAATTTAAAATAGATTAGAATTTAAAAAATGGTATACAATATTTTCTTGCAGTACCTTTTTCTACAATGTACCGGGTAAATATCTGGTACTTTTACCGAATATCTGATACTTTATTAGCAAAATAATATTCGCAAAACATTCGCATATTTTTTTGCGAATGCGAATATTTTGAAATATGCGAATACGAATATTCGTTACATCACTAGTGGAAACCGATAAAGATGATAACACTATTTAGAATTTAATTCAAAATTTATCCAACAACATTGCAAATCCGTAATCATTTGCACAACATTGTTTTACGCATGGTCAATAATTGTTGTACGAAATAAGTAAGAGGTGATTTAGTAACAACCTAACTACAGCAATGCACCAAACATTATTTTGGCGAAAATTCTGCAATAATACAAATCAATTGCCTATACAATTTAAATAGTTGTTATAATTATTTAAAGACCAATATGCCTATCTGCAGTAAGGTATTGGTAATTTGTTGTTCCTAAGTCTCCCCGACAAAGAATAGCTCCCCCACTATTTAATGTAAATTTTCGAGTGTCCTTTAAATACTGAATAATCATCATGAATAAAACATTTTTTTAGTTTTATTTATTCTGTATGGATCAAACAGTTGAAACAATAAGCACAAACATTAAAAAAACAACAATGAGAAAACCAAAAACACATAAAAATGTAAAAAAATGTGAAAATGTAAAAAAATGTAGAAAAAAGACACGTATCACCTTCAATTTAGCGATGAGGTATGCTACCGATCTTAAAATATAATTTTTTTAATTGACATGATGAGTACGAGCTGCATATATGTACTATTACATGTAGTTAGTGGTTACCGCATATGTGGGATTTGCCGTAATGGTATAGATATATAATAATAATAATTATTTAGAGGATGTATATAATTACAGTAAGTACTCGTATTCGAAGTATTTCTCAATTCAGCAAAATATTTGGTAACTTGTTAAGAATTGACAAATACATAATTATGTTCAAAGAAGTTATCATGTAATAATTATGATACTATGTACGAGAATGTTGCAAAAATAAAATGTTTGGGAAAGTGTATATATTTAGTGAATCTAGAAACTAAGGTCAGCTGGCAAATATTAAGAATAATATAGTCTATCTATCTATCTATTCCCTCACGCCGTATCCCAAGTGGGGTAGGCAGAGAGAACGGAACGCCAATTAGATCTGTCCTTACATACTTCTTTCGCTTCCTCTACAGACATACAATTTCTCATGCACGCACGTCGGTTTCTTTTACTCAAAACACGGCCGTCCTTGAGAATTTGATCTACATGTTCAAGCCATGTAGTTCTCGGACGCCCGCGCTTTCTCACACCCCTCCTTTCAGCCAAGTATATCCTCTTTGTCATTCTTTCCTCTTTCATTCGTTCCACATGACCAAACCATCTCAATTTATTTACACGCATTCTATCCACAACACTCCTCTTGCATAAACTTTCCATCCATCATCTCAATTATTTCATTCGTCTTTCTTAACATCCCTCCTCTCACATTCATCACTCCTAACCGGCATTCCGGACTCTTCTTTGTGCCATTCATCCACTTTGACGCGGCATGATGGGTAGCAAGCGTCATCGCTGCTACTTGCGTCAAAGTGCTAAGATATTAACTTACATATTACCCACCACCAAGACATATTCAAAAACCCTCCACCACATGTATGATAAAACGGATAAAAAGAAAAGAAAAGTAAAAACCTCCACCAAAATTAGTCAAGGTCGTGGGTCGTCTAAGAAGTGGTCCTGCGGGCCGGCGTGGTTGTAGATACGAGAAATAGTGCTAAACTTTATTATTTTCAAAATATTTATCTGGGCTTTGTTATAAACCCAAATACAACCTCATACACCTGTCACAGAAAGCTAAAGCTTGTGTTGTGAATGGGGAGTTTTTCGGCACCTGCAGCCCTAGTCAAAACACATTTTAGCGTCACTTGTCGTTCGACTACAAACGTAATTACGACTATAATTGCAACAATAACGCATAATTATATGGTACATGTAGGTAGATTGTCGTAAATTCGTTTGTAGTCGAACGACTTCATAACGCTAAAATGTGTTTTGACTAGGGGGCCAGGAATCAAATTGCACACCTTTTGTACATGAGGCAGAGACTATATACAGGTTACCGATGTTTTTTTTTAATACTCTTAAAATTAAAATAAATGACAAAATAAATTTAAATTTAACATCAATCTGATAATAACCAAAATGTATGATTATTCATTCGCCCTCACCAAGTACCTACATATTTGCCTGTATTTTTCTAAGAGGTGTCTTTTGGAAATGTATGTATGAAACAGTTGAACACTATATGTAATGTAGTTAACAGGATATTAATTATCAAAAAAGTCCAAAATATGAAAAAAGGTAGTGCTAATTTATTAGTTGGTACTTAATGAATAATTTGTTCACCAAACTTTATGTATTTTGCATACCTACTCAAAAAAGATTTGTTCATCTTTCCTCATCAACACTTTAGTATAACCAATTGGGACATTACCTAGTCATAGTAGTGTAATGACACAGTTCTTTGAAAAGAATTCGCTGATATCACAATTACTGAAGAGTTTAATTTATTGAATGATTGATTTTGCTGTTGTAATCTTAATTTATTGCTAAATTTATTGTAATTGTTATTAAAGAAGACAATAAACTGTATGAAATCACCAATTTTATTGTGTTTTGTAAAATAATTAAATTCTATGTAAGACAACAAAGCAGTTATATTACAATAACGTAATTCGTTATAAACTATAATGCTGACTGCCCTATTATTCTTCGGGAATATCCGTACTATAAAGAAAATGTTATTATTCTCCCGAAATATATGTAATCTTGAGAAATATTATAGAAAGATTAGGTATTCATTCAATAGCACAAATTCACTCAAGAGTGGAGGAATTTTGTTCACACCCTGTGCCTCCGACAGAAATGAGAAAGGTACGAATTTACATAAATATTGTATTAAGTATCAGCTGGAATCACAAGATACCAAAAATGAGAATGCACATTTACAAATCAATGTATAGAGAACAAATTTATCACTATATTGCGATATTTTTCGACTATTCCGAACGAGTCAAGTAAAAAAAAACAGATACAAAACAATTGAGTTAGAGGTCAAAATATAGAAAGGTAGATTATGCCACCCATTCTGAACGTCTTGTAATTTATGTCACATGGAAAAGAAGATTCATAATTTGTTTGTGATAATCTTAGTTCTATTTTTTTCATATGTAAATATTGTTGTGCTATTGTCTTATTATTAATGTTTGCTTGTTTCAAGGGCATAATTATGCTGTCAATTGTATTTTTAATAAATAAATAAACATAGAGGGCGACTTGCACGTTAATTGTACACAGTAAGTTCGCTGGCATTTCCACTTTTGAATATAGATTATTCTGGCCAAGCTGAAGATACGGGGGTGCCCCCGTTGGTTGTTTGACGTAGTTAGCAGCTACTTTAGTGATAGGTCAGTGGTGATTACTCATGCAGGACACATGGTTGAAAGGGTTGTTGATATGGGTTGCCCACAGGGGTCGGTCCTTGGACCCTTCCTGTGGAATGTCTTGTTTGACGACCTTTTGAGGATGGAGTTACCGCCTGGTTGCACTGTTTTTGCATATGCAGATGATGCGCTTCTCCTTCTCTCAGGAGATACGAGAAGTGCTATTGAAAGTAAGTTTTGTATCGCGATCGAACGTATCTTGACGTGGGGCAGAGTGAATAGGCTCGTTTTCTCACCGAGCAAGACCTCCGCTATGTGGTTGAAGGGTGTGCTTGGAAGAGGTAGAAACCCGGTTCTTCGGATGGACGGACAATCCGTGAGGGTTGTCGAAGAAGTCCGGTACTTGGGTGTTGTCTTGGACAGAGGGCTTACTTTTCTTCCGCATGTGAGAGCGACTGCCGATCGAGCGAGGGTGCTATTTTTCACCCTTCGTAAACTTAGCCGTGGAACCTGGGGCCTTAGAACGAGGACTGTGCTCATCATATATCGGGCGACCTATGTGGCTCAGGTCACCTATGCTGCCCGGGTTTGGTCGCACCGTCTTGCGGTTGGCTCTGTATCTGCGGCAGTTCTGAGGGGACAGAGACTTCCTTTGCTTGCCGTCACAGGTGCGTATCGAACGGCTGCCAGTGATGGCCTTCCAGTCATTGCTGGTGTGCTTCCTTCGGACTTAGAAATTCTTGACAGTGTAGCCAGACGTAAGCTCAAGGCGGATGGTAGGGTCAATCATCTCGGAATATCCGTTCAAGCGGAGCCCGGGATAAGAGGTTTGAATAGGGCAATCGGCAAAATACGTGAGAGAACGATGGAAGTTTGGCAAGAGAGATGGGATGCGGGGAGGACTGCCAGGTTAGTCCACAAGTTCCTCCCGGATGTTAGCGAGAGAATGAAGCGGCGTTTTCTGTCTCTCAACCACCATGCTGTACAATTAGTGACAGGCCACGGTGATCTAAAGGGCAAGCTCTTCGAGCTTGGACTAGTGGAGAATCCGTGGTGTGTTTGTGGGACGGGTGCGCAAAGTGCGGAGCATATCCTCTGGGAGTGCCCCGAGATGATGGATGCTAGGGATAGAATGATATGTAATATGAGCGAGAACACTCCCCGACCTGTTTGGTTCGGGGAGGTGCTGCAATGTCCACGGAATCTCAGGGCATTTTTGGAATTTGTGGAGACATGGGTTTCTCGGTGGGATCTCCTGCGTCAGCCGGGTTTACCCCCGACTGAGGTAGGAGTGCTCTAGGATTGATTGTTGCCCTTTGCGGCGGGATCTGTTGAGCGAACTCGTTATTTGTTGTGTTTCGTCCTGTCTCCCTTGGTGGAGAGTAGATATGGGAGGGATGTTCCTGTTGGGAGGGAAATGTCTTTTCATTGCGCTGGTAACGGCGACTCTCGAGTCTCACCTTCTGAAAGCCCAATAACAAATCTCTGGACACCTTATTTCGGCCTCTGGTCCAAATTAGATACTATATTGTTATAACCATTGATAATTATTGTGCTTGCTTGTCATTTTTTTTTTTTTTTGGGTTTTTGTTGTTGAGCTTTGTTTATTTGTTGTTATTCATTGTGTTTGATTCGGTTATAATTGCATTTTATCCTCCTGAGAGGGGCATCGAAGACGTAAATGTAGCATAAAAGATTCCCACGAGGCGGTATTGGCCGGCCAGCCCTTCAGGCTGCCCAATGGGGCCCGCCCGTGAGGACTAAAGTTTTGCTTAGAAGAGCGGATAAATAGAAGTCCCCCGACTTCTGAGATATCCGGGTATGGGAGGGAGTCTTCAATGTATTTTGAATATAGATAGAGATTACGTAGCTACTTGTCAAATCATTCACGTTGTTAACTTCTTTAACTAACAATGATATTCGCAGTAACATAACATCGTGTGAAAGTGCAGTTTTACTTTTTAGGATTTAATATAATATGTACCTATGTAGGTATTATTATGTATGTATGTATGTATAACTGTTTAATTAATTAATTACAACTAGTCACCATTATTATTATTATTTAACTTGCTCGCTGTCTCCGTGATTAGGTATAACAACCTTATTATAGTCTTATTCATCTAATTAAAATGATTAAATGCTTATCCAGTGTACAGAGTGTTTTGCAACCTGCAGTTGCTAGCAATATCGATAGTGTGCAAAAATACAGTTATATTCATAGGTATAGAAATAAAATTCAGTGGACCTAGTAAAAGTTAGGTAGGTATTATTAGTGTATGTGACAATGTGACAAAACACTTGTATGGAAAATGTGAAGCTTCAAATATTTCTCGCTTGTGGTTCTATGTATTTTTAATCTATTGCAAATAATGTCATATTCACAAACTACCGTTACGTAATAACTTGTGCTAGAGATACGAAATTTCCAACAGTATACCTTGACAAGCTTAAAGGATATAATAGTCAGGAGAAAAGATAGAAAAACTGATGATACTTCAAATCTCAGAAGACATAGCAAATCTCCCTGGAGTAGTTGGCAGAAAACTGCTTTACATGCAATTTTTCACCAGAATCTTGACTGTCTCTATATGACAAATATGATCCACTGGAAAAGTTATTCTAAAGCAATAAGTTTTAGTACTGTAGCAATAATTTTGTAAATGTTAAAATCAACGACATATTATTATGTTCATGACACAAATAAAATATTAATATGATAAAATTGAAAATAAATTAAATTAGTCTCGCATTGAAGTTCTATATACCCTGCATAGTCTGATAACATTATATACAGGTAGTAAGTAGTTACTGGGAAGTTGAATAAATGAGAGAAAGTGATGTGATGGCTCTAAAGAATCGTCACTAATAAGAATGTTATGTTAATAACACGATTCTTTGGTGATACGAGACTACATTATCACGATGTACAAACAGAGAAATGTGTGCACAGTTACTTTATGTCCATAATATGCATGTTTTCATAACACTAAGTTAACTATTCATGAGGCCTTCGGCAACAATTTTTTTTTTGTTCGCGTGTAAAACGACCTGTATGTTTATCTACTAGCTTCCCCACTTGTCAGTTATAGTATTCTTCTTCTTTTTCTTCTTCTCAGTCCACTTCCATCTACTCCTGGACGATGGCCTCTTCCATTTCCTGCCATGTCATTCGATTTTGCGCCTTCTGCATCCAGTTGACCCAATATAGTATTCATGCACCATATTCCTTTCGATACAGAGAGAAGTTGAAAGCCAATTTACCTGTTCTCATTAGTTAACGATACCCGTGAAATAGTTACATAAATGTTAACTCACAACCGTTAAAATTATTTGTTAGTTTCAATGCGATATAAAACAGTTTATGCTGGTTTTGGTTGATAATATTTCCATAACTACTATTACTAGGTACAACATCACGTTATATCCCAAGTAGGGTAGCTAGCGGAATAACTGCATGTAATAGGCACGAAAATTGCACCCCTTGTGTTAATACAAAATAAGCCAATAACAAGACATTCAAGGTGATTGGCATGCCTCATCGGCTAATTTATTGTAGATGTTAATTGACTTATACGTGAGATTTTATAACACCTTTTACAGGACACTAAAAAATGCAGAAAATAGTGAGATGTCTATTCTTTACCAGAAACCCAATGGGGTAGAATGATTCTTTATTCACTTCTTCATACCATTGTGGCATCTTCCACAAGTGAGGTAGCCAGCGGACTAAATGCGTATAGTAAAAAAGCAATAACGCCTCATAATTCTAATTATCTACACAGGTAACATCGAAAAGAAAAGTATGATAACACATTTAAGTAATAACATTCATAACATATTTATAGAGTTTACATATATCTAAAACTTTTTGCGTTATTAGAAAAAACAACACTAACGATATTGCCCTAAAAAACATGATTGATCGTCTGCTAAAAGTTTGCGATACATAATAAATATAATATAATCATATCTCAAGATATTATTAATGATAAAAAAGCTTAACGAATGCTTATTAAGTAAATAACAACATAATATGATGAACTCACTTTCCATCATTTTTATGCTTTTACTTTGATGAAATAATAATATTCTCTGTTATAAGTTCATTACAGTAAAAGCTGCGGCATAACAACACTATTGAATTATATTGTGAATAATCACAAGCTTTAGAATCAGATCTGCTTAGAACGTAGAGCTTTTAGCCACCCCTATCTATCATAAAAGCTTTCAAATTACTTAGCATTAGTTATTTTACGAAACTATGTATTAGCGCTAGTTAGGGGTAATTTTGAGCAAGAAATATCAGGGCAAGTATTAAGTGGGTTTTCTGACTGCTGTACGCACATTTTTATTTTAAAATTAGACAGACACACACCATAATGCCTTTGACATGAATATGCCTATCTCGGTAGATTTTCATTTCGATATAACAATGCATTTCCATTCAGTGTTACTTTACGGATAATATGTAATTTTTCTTACACGTGTGTTCATTTACTTGTCAAAATATTGAATTTTTTTTTGCATCAACAAGCAGTTACGATATTATACAGTTAGATATTATAATTCACAAATACGTCCTTCAACTCTAATAAAACCAAAACTATTCGCAAGGAAAAACATACTTCAATAAAACTCACGACAATATTGTCCTCAGGTGGCAATGAAAGGGACAAATTCTTTATTCATATATTCACATGCAAACTAGCTTATTTACCCAATTTTTCTACTCATGCTGGTATTGCAAAATTACATTTTACATTTAAATAGCCAACGAACACATTGAATTTAAAACATACGTTTTCGCTTAACCATATTTTTTTTGAAGATGAGTCTGGATTTGAAATAAACATAATTATACCTCAGACACAGACTCAGGTGGAGTAAATCGGCAGCGGACGGAATCGAACCCGAGTGTCACGATTGTAAATCCTAGACTCTCACATCAAACTACCGATCATTTTAACATTCAGGGTTTATAGAACAGAATTTCCTTGTTCTTCTTCTTCTTCTTCCAAGTCTTAATGCTGAGGATCGTGACCACTATGACCCCAACCAAGCGACAAGCTCCTCTACCGCGCCCTGTCCTCCGCCTGCCTAAACGCCTCACACACTGTACCCCCTGCAGCATCTCTCACATGATCTGACCATCTTGTTGGTATTCGGCCCCTATTTCTTCTTCCATCGACTCCACCAGAAAAAATATTTTTCCAGATTGTCTGGCTCTTGTCTTTATACAAGAATTAATAGAATTTCATTTTGGATGTAAATATGCAAGTAAAACTAAATGAAAAAAGAGACGTCTTCATTTGGAGTTGAAGGAGGATTTTGGATTCGATACTTAAATACATAAACTTGCAAACTAAAATATTATAAATCAAATTGATAATTTCATAGTTAAAATAACGTTTGATATAAACTACTTTATAGAATTAGTACAAGGTTATCTGTATACTATTACGAATACGAGTATACCTCATAGCATCCTTGTGCATTGTATTATGCTTAGTATTTATTCTGCATTGTACCTGCTTTATTACAAATAGCTATAATATATATTAATAGAAATAATATGTATTTAGTGCAGATAAAAGTTTTATAATTAATAAAGCATGCAAATTTTTTCATAATGCAGGTATTTTCATGCCGAACGAAGCATAAAATTAGCTTATTTATTTATCAAGTGCAGACATACGCCAACAGGCTTAACATATTGTACATCTTATAAAATATTTTATAAAACAGAAAATGTGAGCAATTTTATGCCCCTTTACATGCATAAATGTGTTATGTCCTGAGCTCCCCCACCCAATACGCCACCCACGCAGAAATCACCCCAAATATCCACCGATACCACAGACCCAAAACTGTCAATTAGTCTCCACAGATACCACGAGAGAAACCAATAATCTGCGGGAATCAAAGAGCAGCAACCCAAATATAAACACCAAACATCAAATTATAAACTCTCAATACACAAGCCACACAAATACTTTCAGGCAAACACATGCAGAAACCTGAATAGAATTAAACAAGACTAGGAAGCCAGTCAATGAAAATAAAATAGAAACGTAATAAAGAAAACAACACCGTTAAACGTAGGTATATGGTTTAGTTCCAGGTAAGATAGGGGAGACTCAGGCGAAGCTCTCAGTTCTGAAACAAGATCTGCCCAGCAGCTCTTCTGAAACCTTGCTGCATCATACTGAACATGTAGACTTGAAAAAATGACTTTACTTTATCCATTTCTAAAAAATATTTTTATGTTCATACATTCTATATTAACGTGCAATTTTACTTATCCACTACCAGAGTGACTGGTAGATACATTTTATAATAGTTATGTTAAAAAAGAGTAAATAAAGACAAAACCTTCGCTGGAATGATCTCCCTGTAATGATTTGAAGATATTAAGAAAGTCTAATAAAATATGTAGATTGATATGCAAACGTTAAGCTATTACAGCATACTTAAAAATCAACGTTGAAAAATGTGGCTATCATGTACTATTTTCAGATTTGAAATAATACTAATACCTATACGAATGTCATTAAAACATGTGACCCAACTCTTGCGATTCATATGTATAGAAAAAAATTGCTCCATCAAATTATTCACACGTAGGTAATGAGTGTTTCATTCAGAACAAAATAAATCGCGATATTGCACTGAAAATGTGTATTACATTAAATTACTAGAAACAGTCAATCACTATTAAATATGAATAATAAAATTTTATTGTGTTTTATGCCTATAAGCACATCCGGTCATTATAAGCTAATTTCATCTCGTGTGTGAAATTTTACCTACATCATTTTTATTGATGCAGATCAATTGAATAAAAATGTGACAACGACAGTTTTCCAATTCTAAAGATATCTTCCACATGCCATATGCGAACAGAAGTAAGGTAGGTACTCAATACATAAAAAAAATATAAATTTAGGTTATGGTCCTATAAATCCGTGTCTCACGAGTTAAGTAATGTTATTTTAACTTGTATTTTTTACTATCACTGCCAGGGATATTAAACATTGTTTCCCTGTGCGAATTAGTGAGACAAGACATGCGGAACTGCGATGTTTCCCACGAGGATGTGCTGGACAGAACAAGTGGCGAAACAAATAAAGAAAGGCAAACCCCACCACCATGTGGGACTAATAATTGCCCAAGGAGAAGAAGTTTCCCTATATTATAAGTTTTGTGAAAATATCCTAAATCACTCGAAAACGAGGGAATGGCCTTGAGAGAGGCTAGGCTAAACACATCCACATACAAATCAACATGAATTAAGTTTTATAACTTAAGATTATGTAGTCCATAAATTATTATTATAAATATAAGTAATTGTCATACAGTAGCTTATATTATGCATTAAAACAAAAGAGTATAACAGGCGTATCCGTTTCCTTCCCTTAGATGACTCAACATTTTCGCTGCGCTTAAATATTAATGTGCATCCACACCGAGTGTCAGAATAATATTACAATAAGAACGAATTAATAATATGTAATTTATGCATTGGTGATAGAAAATATTACATACATAAACTGATTCATAAATATCAATCATTGATCTAAGTAAATAGATGAGGTGCATAGAATAAAAATGCAAAAACAATAATATTCCATTACAGTGATGAGGAAAATAATGAGCAGATGAAGGAGGTTACACTTGATACTCTATTTCTCTCTGTCTTCATACTTCAAAAAAGACACAGAAAAAGTCAATTACTGTGCAAAAATGAATATTAAATTACGTCATTCTTACTTTTGTTTCATTTTATGACAACGCACGAACATTTGAGTGAACTATGTCCCAAAATAACATTGATATTAAACTTAAAATAGTTTATTTTAAA
The DNA here is from genome assembly GCA_947579605.1 of Athripsodes cinereus. Taxonomy (NCBI): domain Eukaryota; kingdom Metazoa; phylum Arthropoda; class Insecta; order Trichoptera; family Leptoceridae; genus Athripsodes; species Athripsodes cinereus. The sequence goes on along the minus strand of OX388320.1, from coordinate 9,153,277 downwards.
TTTATTTTTAATTACTTCTTAAATGTTTTGAAATATATACTCAATAATGAAATATCAATCCATTATTTTTATTCACTTTCAGCGAATAATCTGTAAAACATCTGAAAATTGAATTCGGCATGATCTATCTATCTATCTATTCCCTCACGCCGTATCCCAAGTGGGGTAGGCAGAAAGAACGGAACGCCAATTAGATCTGTCCTTACATACTTCTTTCGCTTCCTCTACAGTCATACAATTTCTCATGCACGCACGTCGGTTTCTTTTACTCAAAACACGGCCGTCCTTGAGAATTTGATCTACATGTTCAAGCCATGTAGTTCTCGGTCGCCCGCGCTCCTTCACACCCCTTCTTTCAGCCAAGTATATCCTCTTTGTCATTCTTTCCTCTTTCATTCGTTCCACATGACCAAACCATCTCAATTTATTTACACGCATTCTATCCACAACACTCCTCTTGCATCCACTCATTCTTCTAATATCCTCATTCCTCACTCTATCACGCAACGTTTTACCAACCATCCTCCTCAGCGATCTCATCTCCACAGCATTTATTCCACTTTCGTCCTTCTTCAACCATGTCCACGTTTCGCTTGCATACATAAGTGTCGGTACCAGGATGGTATTGTGCACTAGCAATTTTGCCATGTTCGACACATTGTCATTGCTGACAATGGGTCGAAGTGCACCGTTAATCCTAGCACCGGCTACTTTTCTTCTTTCGATATCCTTGTCACATCTTCCATCTTTCTTTCGGCATGATACAAGTAATAATACAAGTTCAAATTTCATACTAAACGAAAGATGAGTAAATTTCATCATTCAAATATGCGCATATTTGTAGCATTCACTGTAGTTCTAGAGAGCACATAGTTATTTCATTGTAGATAATAGGAAAAGTTGTAGGTGTATTGCGAACTTGAACCTCACGACAGAGGCGGTCGACCTTAATAATAATTTAATCATTATACAATATTATGTAAAGTAGGATAATTTGTATTATGAATTATTGATATGAAGTAAGTAATATTAATAATAATTGTATTACTCACCGCGTACTATTAACAATGTCGATAAGAATTTATTTTATCATTTATCTTGTTATTAATTGGACAATGTCCTTATTTAGTTCATTCATTGTGAAGTTCTGTGTTTGTATGAATAATATAATAAAAAATAAAAATAACAAACTTTGTTTAATTCCACTTTAGTCAATACAAGAAATAACTAAAACGTTTTCGGGCTTACACCCATCTTCAGTAGTTACGTGCTTTTTGTAGACTACAAAAATTATTTTACAATTATTAGGTCTACAAAAAGCACGTAACTACTGAAGATGGGTGTAAGCCCGAAAACGTTTTAGTTATTTCTTGTATTGACTAAAGTAGAATTAAACAAAGTTTGTTATTTTTATTTTTTATAAAATGAATTTCCACAGTGTAACTCACATAAAATTAGAATGAATAATATAAATTAATATGTAAGCAAATGATCAGTGTTTGTTTTAAAAAAAAACATCAAATGCTTACACATACTTATCGGTAAAACATTCCAACCTAATGTGTTCGTAGTACAATTATTTTCTTAAATAATCAAAGAGCAATTCATAGAGTCTTAGGGATCATTACATTGCAAATCAGCTACTAAGTTCGTATATGATAAAATAAATAAGTAATAAATAAAATAAAATAATCTTTATTGCACATTTTTAAAGTAGTACAATAATGGCCTGCAGGCAATTTCTGACAACCAACCAGTTGATATGATATGTTTTTTAATAATTTATTTGCAATCATCCGTACAATTTGATTATTAATTTTGTGTTTTATTCTTAATTTCTTTTTTGTTATTGTTTTTAATTATGTATGACAACCAATTGGGCGTTGATTTGATTTAACAGAATAATATATGAACACTTATAAACTGGACATTGCATTGTATACTTGTTGTTGATGATTGTATTATTGTACTTAACATATATGTATTGTCTGTAGTGTTCCGTTGACCAAATAAATAAATTACTCTAAATAATGCATATTTTGACAGATTGTTTAAATAAATAGGAGTCTATACTTGATAATTTGATTAATGCACCTTGAAATAGACCATTCCTTTTTCATAAACAAATCTCGTTTAAAAAAATAATGAAAGCGCCTCTCTAATCTTATGCGACTACTTTACATATTCTTTAAAAATTTTGAACACTCTGTATTCGCTTTATATTGCGTGAAATGGGGTAGGTATGATTGTGATGAAGATCTATTATTAAACAGCAAAAGCTTGTACCATTTGCTGTAAAATAATTGCAAAAATACATACTAAGTAGATATAAAACCTATGAGACGTCGTAATAAAACCTTATACTTCCAAAATTACTTAAAAATAAGATAATTGAAAAAAAAAATAAGATAAAAATAAGAAAAAGAAACAAATTAGCCATGAATGCCTATACACTTGTACGAGATTATGTTTGTTTGAAGTTGATATTGGTTAAATATTTAATTGCGCCATTATTTTTAATGTTTTATTTGATTAATTAAGGTTTTATTTTATTTTATCGTTTTTTGTTTGCTTTGTGTGTATTGATTGATTATTGTAAAATATGTTTTAACCTTACTAATGTAAAAGGCTAAATGCCGTTGATGATAGAAATAAATAAATAAATAATTTGCACGCATTCATTCTCTCAACTTATCCAAATTATTCAATCACCCATCTCAATAACAATATAATACCGCATTCATTTCTTATTGTTGGCGATAGGCCTATCAATAAAATTACAATAATTATTATACTATTCAACTTCCTCAACCCACGCATTCCCATAAGAATTTAATATCATATAAATCAATATTCAATCGAGGAGGAATGCTGTTATTATTGTATATTTAGAAGGAGACATCTAATCAATAGATTGACAAATTATTGTAATTGTCATTGTAATAGATAGTTACATAATAGTAATAATAATGATATGTACTTTACATAATTTTAAAAAAGATTGATTGATTTTATATTATAATGTATTTCCTTGTTTTGTCAACTTTAAATGGTCCAATGTCTTGAATCGTTAAATACAAATATAGCTTAATATAAAATGAACTTTTCTGGACTTGTATATTGTACATTATCTCTCTATACACAATAAATAATCATGTCATATTCCACAAATAGAGTAGCCAGTACTGCAACTGCAAGTTATTAATTTGCAAGTCTACCTCTTCGTGTTAACTTACTTACTTACTTTACTTACTTTTCGGGTCCGGACTTCAGACCTTGCCACTCCAGTATGCAGCGACGTACATCGCCTTATCGCCTCATCGCCATCATCATCTTCGTGTTAACAAAAATTATGAAACGCTTATTTGAACTGAAAATATTAATTGTTAATTTCATGAAAATTGAAATCTTAAAAAAGTTTGGGTCTTATTTTTTACTGGAAACTCTATGGAATAATATTTCCTGTGCAAAATTAAATTATTTATTGATTTATTTTACGGCTACTGCCTTTAATTACATAAATTTACATATCACAAAATATTATAGACTAAAAACTGGTCAAAAAATATAACTAACAGAAATATGACAAACTCGGCAAAACTCGACACTCAGTCACCAACAGAAAACATATCGGATAACTTATAACACAACCAAACCTATCGATCATTTGCAATTCTGGAGTAACTTGATTAAAGCCATCTATTATTTTGTTCCTAATAATGCAATTACCATATAAACACAAATACAATGTATTAGTTTATTCATTACCAAGTACAGGCAAATGGTTCACAAAAATGAATGTTTCTGATAGTTGGTTCGTGTATTTAGTACCTAAATAGTATTATAAAAAGTCATGTTTTATTTCAATTTATTTATTGTTTTATTTTACTAATTATCTCAATGTCACTTCCTATTACAATCAATAAGTTGATGATATCATTCGAATTTGACTAATCGTATTCATTATTAACTGTGAAGGTAATAAAGTTTTCCTGCAGTGACACACTCTAACATAATTATCGAATCAATATTGATTCCAATTCATGTAATTATTCTTGACATTTAGTTCAATTTCCTGTCAGATAGACTAGATTAAAATACATTACAGCTTGATATGAACGTATATATCGTATTTACATATTTTTCATCATACGCCATAATTATATTTATTTTGTTTAGCCATTTCAAGCTGCGCATGTTGTTTGTGTAATGTGAGAATATTACATATCAGATTTTATGATCGATATTGGTGATCGATGGGCTTTCAGGTATGCCATTACGTTTTGAAGGTTTTTGAAGTCTAGCACTCTTGAAGAAAGCCGAAAATCTTTAAGACAACATGGTATACCTGGAAACTCACCACCAGTAAAAAATTGCCATGAAAATCTCCAATCAACTGATATGATTAATTATTTCATTGTCACCAATGAGGCTGTGCGTCGACTCACTCTACAAAGACCTATACTCCCTGTATTACAAGTTCGACAATGGTGCTATCTTGATCACCCATTTGTCATAGTGAAAAAATGATTCATATTTTTGGAATATATTTTGGTGTTACTTGCTCGTGCCTTTAGACTTTCGCATTTACAAGGTTTGACTCAATTCACAGAATCGCCCTTATTCATAAAGCTATTGCAGTCAATAGATTTCCAATATTTCGATCTTATATTGTCCCTCTTCTGACTAACTGTCTTATCTGACATTTTTGGCGAAATCGAGTTATGATCACCAATGTGTATCTATATGTGCCTTGCATGTTCTCACTGAAGATTACACCTGTAACTGTTACCGTTATCCTGGAACAGCTTTCTGATTTTTGTCGTATTTACGAATTACTCTAAATAAAATGTGTTGTCGTACCTATCTACAAATTCCTTAAAATATCATCACAAAAATTATTCTGAGATACCTATATAAGAATACAAGTAAAATAATGTAATATATTTACAATGTATCATATAACTAGGAGAGACGAAAATATGCACGGCAAAACACTAAAAACGCTCTCCTGAACAATTTACATTTTGACAGATACGACTGAGTCAGAAGAGGGACGTTATTTTCCTTTGACAATTACGTCAAAAACTTTATAGAAGTTGTTTAGTAGTTCTTTGTTGGTTTTAAAAGTTCCAAATATATCGTTTCCTGTCTACGATCTCAACGTTAAAAAGATTGAGAACAATATTTAACAACGTCCGTAAAATCAATATTATTAATTTAAAAAAAAATGTAAATATAATTTTATCTACAAGTAATATAAAACATCTGGTACATACCACTTTGATATTCAATAATCTGTTTTTATTTAATTCGATTACCGCAACGACCTAATGCATGTGATTATATTGTCTACTATGTAATTACTTAATTATATCTTCGATAACTTTGTGGGTGTATCATTACATATTATTATCATTACTCGGCTTGTTATTAATTATTATTTCCTTAAGTTTTACAAAGTTAAATTAAATATCTAATAAAATGTAACTATTGTTTCCTAGTTTATATATAAAATGAGTTATAAATAATCTATCCATTCATGTCATAAATTCATATCCTACTAGTTGGGTAGCCAGCGGACCAACTTCTTGTAAAACATGTAAGCTGTTCTCCAATAAAAGTTAAGATATTCCGAATGGGGTGGTGTACTACATAGCTGAGCTAACATTTTGATTTTTTTTATAATTATTATTGTCGGACGAACTTATAACTTTATCTATACACTCACATACACATCGCCCTCAACGCTCCTCTCGGGAGCACAGGGCAGAAACCAGCCTCCTCCATTCAGAGCGTCTCTGCGCCAATCGCGTCATTTCTTTCCACGACATTCCCTGTTTTCTGATGTTGTTGTCAAAGGAACGGTGTATTGTGAAAGAGGGACGTCCGAGCCGACGGAACCCTTGCGGACGGAAGAACAGTGCTCTTTTTGGCCAACTATCATTGGGCACTCTCAGAACATGTTCCAGCCAGGACCATCATATTTATCTATACAATCACGTCATAATCTACCACAAGTGAAGTAGCCAGTGAATTAACCACATTTGATTTTACAAGCTCGTCCGTCATTATCCACATAGTCAATTAATAAATTTGCTTATTTTTTCCAAGGTTCATCGCCATTAATGGCAAACCTCGATTATACCTACTATCCGGAGACCAAACTGTACCTGTAAACCGAACTGATTATCCTCGCTGCGTCATCATAAGTTATTAACAAGGATTTCATTGTTTCCAGCAAAGGCTTAGTGAGTTTTATGTAAAATGAAATAATTGATCATTTTTGTTAGTGAATTAGTAATGATTTTTAGTAGATGATTCTATTGATCGGTCTCCTTCAAAGGACATTCAAGTTTGTTGTTATAATTATACCTACCTACCTGAATTATTGAGAAAATAAACGAGAAATTAATTCAGTAAGGCGCATAAACTTGTTCACCCTAAACAAGGCCCCATCATTAAAATTCTAAATGTGTAGGTATCCCAAATTTAATGATAGATATTCATACAAAAGACAGTAGAAATATGGCAAATATTAATGATTATTATGGTAATATTAATAGTGTATCTTCTGTACCTATTGTTTCATGTGTGAATACGCAATGATCGGTATTGTTATGGAAATTCAGTTTTCAATAATGTTTTATTTTCGTTTTAATCTGATATATAAAATTGTGTTTGTTATCATACTCCTCCGAAAAGGCTAAACCGATTTTGATGAAATTTTGTGTACTTATCGGGTAGGCCTGAGAATCGGCCAACATCTATTTTTCATACCCCTAAATGTTAAGGGTGGTCCACCCCGATTATTATTTATTTTTATTTTTTGGACAAAATTTTTTATTTTTATTTTTTATGGTGAGGTATTAAAAAATGCATACAACCCTAAATTTTCACCCTTCTACCATCAACCCCTATTTTTTAATAGCGATATTTGTATATGACATAATGTATATATGGCAAAACAACACTTGCCGGGTCAGCTAGTTTTATAATGTAATGTCAATTTTATTCTTGCTTACGACTACATGCTCATAAAATTTGATATAAATATAAATTTATTTCGTTCATTGGTTTCAATAAATTCATGTGGGTATCATTGTTAACCTAGTTTCAAACAAAATATTGAAATGTAAAGAGCAGATTCAAGTGAAACGAAGGCTGTTATTACAAGAATATGTATATAATCACGGCATCTCCCACAAGCCAATAAAATAATTATACATATAATTAACACGCAAGTCGTCTTCTCCGTGTCATTAAAAAATAGGACATTCAGGATGTTTGTCCCACCTCATCGCTGAACTGAAAATATCAAATGTTTTATTGATAATGTTTTACGAAGACCTATTCTTTACAGAACATTCGAATTCATTACTTACAGAAAATAGTAGGAAACTGAGAATTTATTTATTTATTTATTTATTTATTCTTTTTGCACATCATCATTACATTACAGTGTTAACAAAATAATACATTTTTTTAAAAACTAGGACGATGTGCAGTGGCGAGATTATCACTATAAAGTAATTTCTTCCATCTAACCACCATTTACAGTAGATTGTTATAGATAAAAATTGTTATAGAATGATTTAACATTGTAAAAGGTGAAAACCGTTTATTACATGAATAAATGTCTAAATACAGGAGGTAGAGTCTCGGCCTTCAGAACAAGGGGTCCGTGGTTCGATCCCAGGTGCCGGCAAACTCCCCTTTCACGGCACAAGCTTTTAGCTTAGTGTGAAAGGTGTATAAGGTTGTATTTGAGTTTATAACAAAACCCAGATATATCTTTTTTTAAAAAAAAAAATAAAAATAAGTTGTGCATATTTAATAATACAACTTTAGACTACCAAAATATATTTCTAACCTTTTTTTCTACTTTATGTAATCAAGAGTAGTATTTAGGTAAATGATGATGACCAAAAAAATCATTTTAACCTCAAAGTTCACTTTATATTACATAAAAATTATCAACAATCGTAGCTTCTTCTACATAAATCATGTACATTTATTTAATCATGATAATAAAATATAAACAATCTTAAAGGTATGAGCTCATTCTCGATTTGTCGAGCGTGATGGATGTGCAGAGTACGTGAGTAGCATGATAAATACATGTTATGTAAATTATTGCTGATTTGAGCAAACAAGTTAACGTTTGATTGACTCGTTTTAATAATACTATTAAGAATTGATCAAACAAGTAGATCCCATATTGTTTTTTTTTAATATTACTAGTAATAATTATCGGTAAAAGTTTAAAAAAATGAATGCATAGCGGCTGATATCCTATCTATATTTTACAGCACAAAAACCGAAAAATCAAAATTTATTAAACTGATTAATTAAAAAGTTTAATACAAATAAAATCTGTTTTTTTTATCAAATACAAAGGACGTCACATTTTAATCTAAAATCATCAATGAGCTCATCCATCAGAGGTTACTAAACAATTACGATTTTTTAAATTCGCACATTAATACTATGGCAGAATTGACTAGCGTTTACCATATACTCGTATGTGTAATAGTGACTATAAAACATAAATATAAATTACATAAGTGTTATAAGAACTTAGATTGACGAAGTTTAGAACGTCCATCTGTCTAGAAACACATTCACTACATCTTTAAGACATGTATGTATTTTACTTTCAAATTTTGTCAATACTACTTTTCCAAACGACAATCGTTACAGAATATTTAAATAACTTTTAAAATGATTTTTAATTTAATTTAATTTACACACTTTTATGTTGAAGTTCATTACTTTATTTTTTACGTAAATAGTGCCTATTAGAAGTAAGAATAAAGTAACAATAGAATATTATTGTTTCGTTTGTCTTTGACATATTACCTACAGCATTTTTCATAGGTGGGGTAGCCATCGGACGAACTGCAAGTAATTAACACGCAAGTTATCTTCTCCGTACTAAAACAAACATTCAAGATGAGTGACATACCTCATCCCCGCATTTTAAATGATTAGTGTCTTATGTATATAGCACATTTTACAAATATCCCTTTTTACAGAAAAGAGTGCAGACCTTCCTATTTCCCTTTTAGGTAAATTCGAACAAGTGTTTCTTTCTACTTTACTACTATTAGAATATTATCAATCAACTTATCAGGTCATTGAGTTTGATAATGACCTGATAAGTCGAAAGACGTCTCTATCACGATCAATACTCTTCTATAGTAGAAAGAAACACTTGTTTCAATTTACCTTATTATAGAACTCTACTTCGTGTGCACCCACACAATTAACATTTTCTTTTTAATGCCGGTAATAGAAATATTATTAAATGTCATCCGTATTGACATAGTTATTTTGATTTTGTTTCCCTTTGACGTAATTCATGTTTATTAACAGTAGATATGAGTTGCTAGCAATAAAAAATCTAATGACATGATTGCCATTATGTTACAGTAACTTACTCAGTCATACTAATAATACGTACAATGATTCAATGGTGAAGCTCGGAACACAGCTAGAAATGTAATTAATTAACTGTTTTGTTGCAAATGTTGTGCATTCAATTGAAGCAAATAAATAATCTCTGTAGTTCCAATTTTATGTACGTTTTTACTATTGAGACTGGTCTGATACGTGGTGTACTTCAAGGATTGATCTTTGGTCCTTTGAATGCACTCAACCTTTTTATATATTAATCATAATTTATTATTGTTTATCCTTATTCTCATCATTGTTTGAGACATTTATTGCATTTAATCCATAATACAACACCTCCTCATAGGTATATAATATTTACGACTTGCATAAAACTTACATATGAATGTTTTGAAAACAATGGACGCTGTGAGAATAACAATATGAACTCTTTAATGAAAGTTTTAAACAATGGCTGATTATATTATTGTTATTATTAATTAATATGCAGAGTTCAAAGCGTTCAAGTGTCAATAAAAATGTTTATTGTTTTTATTCAATTTATCATCTACTTTCACTTGCAATTTCTTTTAAATATTTTATACTAGCACCCTTAGTAACAGTCTAAATAAAAAAAATGTATGGATATCGTTGATTAGCCCCAGGCATACATGCGATATAATTATCTTGATCATTGTCTTCGACCACTTGAACGATCTCTTGATTGTTGTTCTTATCATTTGAACCAATTTTTCAACTAATGTGTCTTGTGTTGATACATTAGTATTCATTCTACATGTTGAATATATGAAATAGTGTGTCAATTCGAACTTAACAGTTTACAAAAGTATGAATATTAAGCACAATATCAGATTCAAGCTCTGTCCTTGCGGTAAGTAAAAAAAGTAAAAATAAGTTTATAAATGCATAAGCCTATTTAAAGCAACTGTATAACTATTGATTTGTATGAACCCAATAACTTCAATTGATTCGTAGGAACAATATACTTAGCATTTTGAGCTGATATTGCAATACTGTATTAAGATACAATTTGGTTATTCCCAATGAGCCATATTATTCCATTGAATCAAGTTTTTTGAAAAGTAATAACCATTGCGTATATGCAAATATTGTTATTGTGTTGTAAAAAATATTATTTTTAATTTTGTAGATAGCTCGTACAAATCAAATCAACTCAGTATTTGGTTTACTTGTAATAAGAATTTTGCCATCATTGATATGTTTGGTATGTGCACATTGAAATATTTTAATTCTCTTGCATTTTGTAATGATAATATAATGAATATTGTTTATAAATTATGATTTGCGACACGAGTTGCTTTCATAAGCATAATATCATATCTTCTTAAATTAAGTAATAAAAGACTCTTATCGTTATCATTACTACATATACGTACTGCACTACAACATATCAAATGATATTACGGGGTATGTTTGTAATAAAATGATAATTATTATTAAACATTTGTTTGATAATGTGTAGTTAAAATATTTCACATTTTATTATTATTCAAATTCCATTGATGTTTACATAAATATGTATGTAAGTATATAATATTAATGATGTTTCATACCAAGAGGTATCCCTCAAGGTTCAGACATAGGTCCTTTGAAGTTTTTTGCTATTTAAGGATAAAGTTTCTCTTCATATGTAGAAATGAATATATAAACGATGAAAATTTTACATATTAAATTAAAAACATAAAATATTCAGAAATAAATACTAAAAATATGATGGTTTTACCATAAAAGAAAAATTAACAAATTTTAAGGTCAGTCGTATTATTTGATTCCAAATCTCATCATAGAAAACCGATGTTTAATTATCAAGAACGTGCTAAAATATTCACTTTATTATTTTAAAAATGAAAGAATCGACGTAAATAGAGAAATAAACGCTAATTAAATATTATTGCGATACAACAATCATAATAAATTGACACGACCATGACAATTACAAATACATATTATGACGCGTTCGAAAGGTACTCGCAATGTTTTGATACCGGCATTGATGACTTAATCCAAAATAATTCCTAGATCACAGATAAGCTTTCAAATAGATAATGATATTATGTGACGACATTCTATCATGTTATTGTAGTCATCGGTCATATTGTTGGCATTCATTGGGCATGGCTCTGCTCGATCGGCAATGTGGTCACGGATTCTGCATCGCAGATAATATCAGCACAATATCAGTAGTATCATATTACCCAATACTGATTTATTATTAGACACTAACAAGCTCTAGCTTCATATTATTATGATTACATACCTACTGCATGTTACATTAAATTACAATTTCTAGATACTTACGTTTGAGTATTATGTGTACTACAACATAGGATTGTTAGTCACACATTGTTGATGTTGAATGACATAGAGTACGCATGCCGTTGATATTATGTAATATTGTTCAAACAAAATAATCACTAAGTAAACACATAATAACAATATTTTATACTTGAATAAGTTGGTTCGAAAATGCACACATGGGCTGATTTGAATTATTTTGACGTATGGTTATAGTAGGTAATGAACACTAATTACTTACAAAATATTGTCTTTGGCATTCTCGTATAACCACGACACTTTGTACATGTTATGTTTTTTTAACTCTTCACAAACCTCTCTCTTTGCGATATGTTGCCTAACACATTACCAAGGAAATGTTATCGTAAACCATAGACATACTAGTCTTGCAGCGCGGTACATTTTTTCGGAATTTTTGTGTTCCAACATCGATGTCCTTCAAGCATTAACAATATATTGTCTCACGAACTTTCTCAACCAACGTCAGTTTAAAACTGGAAGCAAAATTTGATCGGTCACATGACCAATTTTTTCTTTGAATTACCGATCTTGTATATCTTTGTCGTAAAGACAGTAACTTTTCTAGACAAAAGTCAAGCAATAACTAGCATCTTACATTCATTCATATTTGTTCTGGAAAAATTGTTTGAATTCGACATAAAAGAGTATGATTGATATTCAATATTGAACCGAAAACCGAACCGAAATATTTTGAACTAGAAGCAAAAGTGTGAATATCAATCTATGACTGATAATAATTATTTGTCTTCAATATGCTATTGATAGTCACAATTGAGAAGTTACAAGTGAAATACAACCGGTGATTTGAATTTAATTTCCGCTTGCTTTGTCTAATGAATTACGAGACATTTGTTATAGATGACAACGTTGAATGGGTATGGGAAACTTCATGTCTGATATTAAAATGAATGAATAATGATGTTATTTGCATGAAAATGTTCTCAGTTTACAGTATAGTAAGTTACTTGTTATTATTATTCTCATTCTTCCGTCATAAGATTATGAAGATCGTGTTTTTATTCCATTTCATTCGGAGTGATTGCCTGTGAAAATAACACCAATAAAAGTTTGTGTGTTTTTTAGAACAGTCACAGCTTTTTTCAACATGTTTTTTAAATTACATTGATTTTTCTGCTTCATGTGCCTATACCTCGAGAAATTATATTTTATGAAATCATCTTCTTCTTCAGTCATTTCTCTAATGCTGGAAATAGGCCTTATCCATGCTACACAAACATCCCTCTCTATTTTACAAAAAATACATTCCAAGGAATTTTATTACTTAATTATATATGTAAGAGATTAACAGAATAAGTGCCTTTTGTGTAAGATATTTCGAAATAAAAATATTTATTTATTTTATTCTTCACTGTACATTGTTTACAATAATACAAATTAAAACAGTATCATAGAAAATGTCAGGTATACAATATTCGGCACTATATGACATGGTAGGCCCCACTGTTGTCAAATGTGATATTTCATAAGAAAAGTAATATTCACGAAATTGTTGCCATTATATGTAGAATTATTTTTTGGTCACCACGTTTAATTATTTTTGGGCAACAAGTTTTTCGACACCGGCAACACTTTTTCCCTTTATTTTTTGTTTGTTGTTTTTGTGCAAGCACTAAAATAAAATAAAACCGACAAAAAATCTAATACTTAACTCTTAAGTTTGTGCATTCACAGAGTGAAAATTCATTATGATGATATTATACATAACACACAGTTTACTTTTCACTAAGATTTATTCAAATCTCAAGCGCTTTCGTCAATGTTAATAAATTGTCATTTTCAAGAGAACGAAAGAAAAGATTTCAAAGTTCTCTTGAAAATGTCAATTTATTAACATTGACGAAAGCGCTCGAGATTTGAATAAATCTTAGTGAAAAGTAAACTGTGTGTTATTTAAAGTATAATATCAAAAAAAAAACTAATTTTAATACAAATTTCCTAGTTTATATTCGAGTTAGATTTTATATTTTTGCTGGTTTTATTTTATTTTTGCCGGCAAAATCTAACTCGAATATACATTTCCTAAAGTTTATATTCGAGTCACATTTTATTTTTGGCGGTTGTGTCAAATGTGATATTTCATAGGAAAAGTAATATTCATGAAATCATTGCCATAATATGTAGAATTATTTTTTGGTCACCACGTTTAATTATTTTTGGGCACCAATAAATAAAACCGGCAAAAATAAAATCTAACTCGAATATAAACTATAGGAAATATGTATTCGAACTAGATTTTATTTTTGCCGGTTTTATTTTTGCTTATTTTATTTTTGCCAGCAAAAATTCAAAAATTTACTTCGAATACGTATTTCCAAAAGATCGTATTCGAATTAGATTTTATTTTTGCCCGTTTTATTTTATTTTTGCAAATAAAAATAGAAAGAAAATATTTCGCCAAAAAATCCAAATAATATTATTGTAGCAACAATTTTCCTCCATAGAAAACTATATTTGACAGATGTTTGACATTGGGGCCTACCATCTCAATGAGTTCCCAATATTCTGCCATGGATTTATTGTTTTCGTTGATAATATTTTTTTTAAATAAAACTTCTCTTTAGATGGATGTACATCAGCAAGGTGATATTATTTATTTATTTATTAAATAAAATATTCTTATGCATAATCAGTAACGTATTTCTTTTAGTAATCAAATATTGTAATTCCAAAATATTTGAATTTTCTTTGTATTCATAAATCCTATTTCTAAACTGCGTTATTTACCAGTCTGCTACTATTCACTGGTATACACCATATTACAATTATCACTACAATGTTCTTACGTTATTTTTCACATCTAAATATTTACTTATAATAACTACGTTTTACAATTTATACGTATATACGTCACCGTCAGACAGTTGAATTAGCCAGTTAACTGATTGGCTAGGCAATTATTTAAACACCGATATTCAATTGAATGGTTTACTGAGGTCTAACCAGATTGTTTAGCGCAACATTTATCGATCTAAGCGCCACAGTGTCAAATAATGATACTAAATTTCAACAATCGGGCTAGCTCCGATCACACAGAATGCTGAACGTTTGGCGTATCATTTATCATTTCGTCAACTGAGTAAAATGATTTATCAACCAGATACGATTTCACCCTTCTCCGGATGATGTATTGATGTCCTGAAGAAGAGTGAAATCGTATCTGGTCTCCGGATGATGTATTGATCATCTGGAGAATGGTGAAATCTGGTTGATAAATCATTTTACTCGATTGACGAAATGATCAATGAATAGAATTTCCTCATTGTTTTTGTGATATGATTGTTCATTTCTATAATTTGAAATATTTATAGATTTGAATATTTAACGTTGTGGATCCGGACTCTTTACATCTTTGACTATAAAAATGCTGTAGGTAAGTAATTTGATATTTTGTTTAACTTCGATTGTTTCATCAGATGCTATATTATTAATGTATTTGAAATTGTCATAAATTTTGTAAAATGTATGTATGACGATTCCTAGTGCCTGCATTATTTATTTATTTTATTTATTTCAATTATATACGGCGTGAGCCTTTTACATGTTTATAAATTATGACAGATAACAACAACAACAATAAAAAACATTCGCACACAATCACACAAGTACATTACAAATTCATACGTCAAGATCAAAATAATAATATTCAATAAAAAAATGTCTATATAATAAGTCAGTTATGGAGTGTCAGAATGAAATAGTAATTAAGTATATAAACCACTGATAACAGCAGGTCAAAGAAAGAAATTATAGGGGCCTAGGGACAATTAGAAACAATAACAACGAAAACGGCTAGCTATTCAATTGAATGCCGGCATTTTATTCACCGCCTAGCCACATTGTTAACTGGCTATTCTTATCCATCGGGCAGCGACAGACACACAGGTATTATTACTGTTTACTCTACATTGTAATGTTTTACGATCTCTCTAAATATACATATTATGAATTTATACACTTTATTAATTGTATCTTATCTGTATGATCTGATAAGGCGGCTTATTATGATTATTATTGTGTCGGATACTATACGAGTATTTCAGACTAAGAGAACAATAAGAGTGAGACAAACCATGAATATAAAGTCAATGGTTTATGGAAGTAATTTTTTGGTATCTAGTAATAATATTATTAATCTAGTAATATTTAGCTTTTATGTATAATTCAGCCACATTGTTAACTGGCTATTCTAATCTATCGGGCAGCGACAAATACAACATATTATTACTGTTTACTCCACATTGTAATGTTTTACGATTTCTCTAAACTTAAGTGTTATACTATAACATATTATTATGAACTTATACACTTTATTTGTATCTTATCTGCATGATCTGATAAGGCGGCTTATTATTATTGTGTCGGATACTATACGAGTATTGCAGACTAGGAGAACAATAAGAGCGAGACTATGCGTATTAAATCTGTGGTTTCTAGAAACATTTGTACCAATTTTTTTTTAGTATCTAGGAATATATTTAACTTTAATGTATAAGCCAGCCTCTTTGTTTAACGGCTATCGCAGACAACTTCTATTATGGGTGAATCGGGTTTGAGTTCTTTACCGGGTTTTAGTTCTAAATCTTCGCATCCAGAGCTTTTTGATACATATGTAGCTATGCTAAATTTTTGTAGGTATTTAATTTTTTTTTTATTTTTCATTTTTAGGATTACCTCTTTCATAAAACTCGGCAATTAAGGATGACACTCATCTTGATTGTCTTATTTATTTATTGGAATTGAGGAGACGTCCTTTTTATTACGTTGATTACATGTAGTGGTTAATTTAGATCATTTTATTAATTAAAGGAAACTACTTTTGTAACCCCATAAAACTTAATTTTTTTTAGTGTTCTGTAAATGACAGGTGTACTTAATACATCACGTAGTTATATCTATCAGCATTTCAGTATAAAGATATGCGACCACCCATCCTGAATGTCTTATTTTCTATGTACTCTAAATAGGACGACGTCGCAGGCCACCACCTAGCCCACACTTGTGAGAAATTTCCCGATGATATAGATAGTTTTTTTTTTTGTAAAACTCTATATTACGAACACTTTCAAGTATCGTACACTTCCTACTTTATGCTTTTTAGATTTGTAGCAAAATATATCCAAAAATACTTGGTAAAAATATTTTCTAAATACAATGACATTCCATTAGATAATATCAATATTATTACTGCATACGAAAGTGAATACTATACAAACAATTGATATATGTATACTGTATTATGAATGTTGTTTCCTAATGCCTTAGCATACTCACACCCAACAGACGCGACATTGTGAATAAAGTACTCTTACTACACAACAGAGCTGCATTAAAGATTAACGGAATTGACGAGTTAATTTATTTCCGTTAAAAACTTTCACGTTAATTACAAAAATATAACGTTAACTAAATTTTTCATTAGAATCCATTGCTTTTTAGAAGATTTAGAACTTCACCGATTTTTCAGGGAACTGCTATCGTTAAGTCTTCTTTGGAGTTCGCTGAAACGCACCCTTAAAAGCTCGGGTTCTATGGATGGGAAAGGGAAACCCCCTAGCATTCTCATTAACATAACATAACATCGTGTTAGTACGCAATTATGCATAATACAAGATTCTTAGCTTAGTATGGGACTAGTTTGATATGTGTGAATAATTGTCTATGCATGTTATGTTCTCCCGAATGAAATTTTAACGATTTACTGTTAATTGCGTTACAATGTCCAAAAAAAAGTATTAACAAGCTCATTGGAAAACCAGAGGAATATATTGTAACCTACATAGTGACAAAGTTAATTTACCTGTAAAAATAATGAATACATACATAATATATCATCACGCCGCTTCCCTCGCGGGGTAGGCAGAAAGGATCATACGCCACTTCCTTTCTATCCTTGCAGACATCTCTCGCTTCCGTCACTGTCATACAATTCCTCATGCATGTTCTCCTGTTCAATGTACTCAACACGTGACCGTCCTGTAGGATTTGCTTTAGAGATCTTGCCATTTGATCCTTGGCCTCCATGTCTTCGAGCACCATTTCTCTCAGTCAAATATATCTTCTTGGTCATTCTTTTCACATGCCCAAACCATCGTAACTTATTTACATTCATCCTTGTACACACACAATCTCTCAGACTTTTAAAATAATGAAAATAAAAATGAATAACAAAATTAATTTCTTCCTTAAACGATTAACAAGTTAAACTTCTGATTAACTGTGTTAAGCTTTGGTATAAAACACATATATTTATGTATACTTTGTATAATATACTTACTAGTAGAAGGTAGAAGCCTGACTGGTGTCTACAAACATTGACGTGCATGTTGTTCGTTTGTTTGCTTTCATTATTATGTAATAACAACAAGTTGATTAAGTTGGCTTCAAGTTCATTCACTTAATACAATAGGAAGTTATCTAGACAAACAGCGCAATGTTTATTAACAGAACTTATACGTTTTGTAAATTCTACTCTAATGAACATGTTTAATAAGCAGTTTCTCAGGAAATTGGGTGCTTTACCATGAACAAGTTATTTTTTTTATGTAAGTAGTAAATATCCATATCTCCGTATCATCATCTTTCTTAAGTGGGGTAGACTGTAGGCCAACTGTGTGTAAGGAGCATATGGGTTGTCCTCTTTGTTACATAAAAATATGACAATAGATGGCATATGTCATCGCTAAGTTAAAGATGTGAAACATTTTTTTCTTGTAAATATCAGTTAAGTAATTGTAAAATATAATTTTTAGCCACTCTTGATTAATCATTACAATCAATTCAACTCCGGAAACGAACAGAAACATTAAGATTACTTCGAGAATCGAACCTACGACCCCTTTACATTTCTTAGTAAGTAAATTCAGTCTTCGGCACCCGATTGTGTCAAAATTAAAAAAAAAAAACAATAAGAAATTGTTAGTCATATTACCTTTTTTATTTGTACCTATCTATGGAGTCCGCGAAGTGCAATAAATTCTCCAGCTTTTTCCGTAAGTTTTTTAATGTTCTGCAAAAGTCATAATGGATACTCTTAAATTACCACTATAATGGGGTGAAGCAATAACTATTTTCTTATAATTGTCTTTGTTAAATGGTATAATATTTATGTTGTGCCTGTTGGTGCATGGTTGTCAATAAATACGTAAATTCAAAAGACGATCATATTGTATTTATTTGCATGGACTAACGGACACAACACTTATGTATGAGTAGTGCAGCTTACATAGATACGGATAGATCGATATTCTGTTTAACCGTTAAACAAGAAGATTCAACATACATGTTGAATGTTATATTTCTTAAGCTAAATGAATAGATTAAAGCATCTTATAAAAATTAATCCTTTTATAGCGTTTCCTTGTTGTTAATTAACTTCTACATACAATAAGTACTAGATACCTACTTATCTAATTAGCGTTTTACAGTTCATAGACTTCAATCAGTTTTTACTACATTTATTGCTGCTAATTAGATAATTAGAATCTAAATAAATATTTATTAGATTATGTTCGTTATCATTAGCAATAGCGGGTTACGTGACTTCTGTAATTAAATTCTCACTTTTTATCAATATTTAGGACTAATCTATCAACTTCTTCAGACTCTATCTTTTCAAAAATAGGTCAGCTTTACTGACTCACTCTATGTACCTATTAGAAAACACTGAAAATTTACTTTTTTTACTGAATTGAGTAAGTTAAATATTGTTAAGTAAGTGGGGTAGCCAGGTCTAGTATGTAACAAAATATCGGGATGTTCTTTGTATGCCATAGAACAATAAGTCTTTCATAATCAGAAGTATTCCTCATCCCTGAATCATATCATGAAATGTCTTATAAGTCAATTTTTTTTTCAAATATCATTTCTTTCGATAAAAGTATTTTATAAAATATATCAAATAGAAAATGAGATACACGGTTAAAGCTTTTCCAGAGCTTACTTAATCCATGACCGTCAAATGAACCAACCCTTAAATATATACGGTCTACATAGATAGAACCCTTAAATATATACGGTCTACATAGATAGAACTCTTAAATATAATACGGTCTACATAGATAGAACCCTTAAATATAATACGGTCTACGGTCTACATGCACGTGAAGCTGAATAAAACCTTGAATACATTCATTGATCGTCACAGAAAAACTTGAGTATGATTCTGAAATTAAATTTCAGAAAAATTACATCTCCGTGAATAACATGTTCAATTACTATTTTTAAATGATTTGATTTAATAAAATCAAAGAGTTGTACTTTATTTTAGGGTATAAGATTGGCTATCAAATCGAAAATTGCAAAACGTTTTAACAAAGTTACGTTTATATTCTTATGTAGATATGACAATTTATACTGAAAATAACTACTATAGTAGAACTTTTTATTGTCATTGGAATTTTTTATTTTATTATCGTATCTAGAGTTAAGACGAGACTCTTTCACAATACACCGTTCCTATTATAATGAAGTTGTGGCGACATCTACCTGAAGTATCAAGAAGCACGCATTGAAAATAATTACTAAATATCTTGGTAACTAGCTAGGTATTAGTTTACAACGATCATAGGTAGATGGCGATGAATATTTCCTTAACAATTATGTCTGGTGAAGAGAATGAATAATTAGCTAGGTCAGATCTCTTTTGAACGCCCAGCAAACAACATACTTTAGTCTAACACATTACTAACATTTTTATTGTCATGTGTATTGGTGAATAAACTTTGTGAAAACGTATTTTCATGTAAGTAAAATATTACTGTTTCATTTCGTTCCTTTTCAATCACAGCATGTAATTTCATATAATCATTTAGAGTCAATTCAATTTCCTTACTTATCAAGCCTTCTGCAAATTGTATATGGAAGAAAGGGAAAATATGTACACAGTGGATCTGTGAGGATATTTATCATTAACAATCTATACCAACAAAGCCCTTCCATCCATATAAATGGTGACCCCGAACGAACACGAATTTATTACATTTTTCTTTTAAAAAAAATTTTTTTCCTTAAAAATTTTGTTACAATACATCAGTGAAAATTTTCCTGACAACTTTTAATTCTATATTCAATTTTTATTTTAACTTTATTTCCAAACTGTGATCGAACGAAACAATTTAAATAACAATTCATTAATCAATTCCTAATTTTATTCACCTTTACTGCTGCGTTCAGAAGAGTTCTCTGTGAACGGTTTTCAGGCATATAGAGTCCCGGAACAAAATACATAAAAAGATATTTTAGCTCCGTATTTTTTAAACAATCAAAGAACAGAAAACCGTCCACATATTTTATGCCACATATTTTATTTATTATTTTTTTTTTAAATATTTTTACTATTATTTATTTCAGACTACAAGTCTTTTTAAAAATCTGCCAAAGGCAGAACATAACTTATTGTACTTATTTATATAATTGTATGTTCCAGATTTTAAATATAACACAAAGCATTTTATTTGTAAGTAGCATTAATTATTATTATATTTTGTGAACATTCACTGTTTGAGACCAGTCGACAGGGTACCAATTTTTTCTGCTAAAAAATTTTATTGTCACAAATATTTTTTCATCTACAAACATTTTTCCCAAACATTTCAATCAATCAAACAAGAAAGTATATCAATCAATTTTATTCAAATAATTTACATTCCATTCAATTTTATCCAAAAATAAAATAAATATTTTCAATTCTAAAAATTAACTTCAAATTTTCTTCTCATACACTTGATACAAAATGACAACTCCTAACAAAAATTTCGATTCAACCTCCCACCCAGCGAAAGCTAGTACTAGTGAAGGAACAATTAATACAAATTTTCCGATATTTTCAGAACGAGTGTCCGTGAAAATCCCACCGATATGGACAAACAATGTAGAACTCTGGTTTCTACAGGTAGAAAACCAATTTGAGTTAGCCAATATAACGGCGGAAGACACCAGGTATTCACATTTGGTCGCTCAGCTCAACCATGAACATATTAGTCAGGTATCAGATATCTTATTTTTACCCAGATGTAATACCATGTACAGCAGATTAAAAAACGCAATCATTCAAAGAATGGGCGAATCTCCAGATAATCGCAGAGAAAAACTTTTCTCGGGGATTCAACTAGGTGACAAATTGCCGTCACAATTATTAAGGGAAATGAAAATGTTAGCCGTCGGTTTAGATTTAGATACCACCACGATAAAATATTTGTGGGTGCAACAATTGCCCAAACAGGTACAAGCTCATATCACAAGCGATAACAGAATTTTAGAAGAAATTGCAATTTTAGCAGACAAAGTTTCATCAATTTACAAACCCTTAGAAGTAGCTTCCATTCAACCTAAAGATGATAAAAATTCTAGTAAAGTTATTTCCTTACAGCAATCAGTGATTGAATTAACTGAGAAATTCGACAATCTTAGCAAACAGTTGCAACACAAAAATCAAAATAATTTTCATAGAAAAAATTTCTATCATGGCAACACCCGCCATAGTTCACATATTGACAGCTCTGTCAAAAACAACAACGCGTCTTACAAACAAAATCAAAATAAATATCGTAGTTATAATAATGTAAAGACTTGTAATAATAGTACAAAACTGTGTTTCTATCATGAACAATTCGGACACAAAGCTCGCAAATGTATTTCTCCGTGTTCATTTACATCAAACCAACCATCTAACTCAAAAAACTTGTAGAACAGTTCACTAGCGAGACGGGTGAACTGCATACAAAAATTCGTCTCTTCATAAAGGATCGCATACAAGGTACGTCATTTTTGATTGACTCCGGTTCAGAACTATGTTTAGTTCCGCGTTCCATATGTTTACGCCAAAGTTTAAAGGGTAAAGATAACCTAAATCTCTTTGCAGCGAATGAGACGGTGGTCAAGACATTTGGCACAACCACATTAAACATAGACCTCGGTCTAAAGAAAATTTTCAGATGGAACTTTATCATTGCAGACGTTCCACGCGCAATTATCGGCGCAGACTTTCTGAATCACTTTAATTTAATTGTAGATATTAGAAACAAGATGTTGATAGACAATACTAACAAACATAAGGTCGTAGGTTACAACACAAACTGTATTGATAATGATATTTCGTCAGTTTCATTACTAGATAAAAATAACCCTTACCATCAATTATTAGCAAAATATCCCAAACTGATTGATATAAATAGACCATATACTGATTGTCAACATTCTACAATACATTACATAGATACCCGTGGCAATCCTTTTATGTTCAAACCTCGACGTTTGTCTCCAGAACTGCTGAAGCAAGCAAAAAAAGAGTTTGAGAACATGGTTGCTCAAGGTATCTGCCGACCCTCAAACAGTGAATGGGCATCGCCTCTCCACATGGTAAAAAAAGAGTGACGGTACATATCGCCCGTGTGGTGATTATCGTAAGCTTAACTCTATGACAGTGCCAGATAGATATGCACTTCCACATATTCATGATATTTGTAATGATTTGCACAATTGTAAAATTTTTTCTAAGATAGATCTCCAACGCGCATACCATCAGATTCCTGTCAACGAAGCAGACATCAAGAAGACAGCAATTACCACCGTTTTCGGGAACTTTGAGTTTTTACGCATGCCATTTGGGGTAACCAGTGCGTGCCAGACGTTCATGAGGCACATGAACACCATCACTCAAGGACTAGAAGGAATACACACCTATATAGATGACATTCTGATAGCGTCACCCGACGAAAAAACTCACATACGACATCTGACTGCTCTATTCGAAAGACTACAGGAGAATGGTATGATACTTAACCCTTCTAAATGTCAATTTGCCAAATCATCCTTAATTTTTCTAGGATATGAAATATCAGCAGCAGGAGTTGGACCAGCTCCAGAAAAAATAAAAGCCATAAGTGAGTACAAAAAACCCAAAACAATAAAGGATCTCCGCAGATTCATCGCTCTGACCAACTTCTACAGACGATTTATACCGAAGGCTGCACAAAAGCTTGTCAGACTGAACGACTATCTAAAAGGGGCAACCAAAAACGACAATAGACCTGTCGAATGGAACGAAATCACAAATAACGATTTCGAAGAGGTAAAAAATTCTTTATTACATGCTACTAAGTTAAGTTTTCCTGATGCAAACAAAAAACTGTCAGTGTGGACAGACGCATCAGACTTTGCCATTGGTGGAGTTATACAACAGACAGACGAATCAAATAATTATGAACCAATCTGTTTTTTCTCAAAAAAACTTAACAAGGCACAATGCTCTTATAGCACTTATGATCGAGAACTATTAGCAATATATGAAACTATAAGACATTTCAAACATTACCTAGAAGGTAGAGATTTTGCAGTATTTACCGATCATAAACCCCTTCAATTCATGTTCAGTAAAAAAAGTTATGCTAAAGAAACACCCAGACAACAAAGACATCTTGATTATATATCCCAGTATACCACCGATATAAGATATATCACTGGTGAATCAAATGTTGTCGCAGATGCTTTCTCACGCGTCGAAATGATAGAAATGAATCATAACATATCATTAGATGAAATATCCAGAGAGCAATTAAAAGACATAGAACTTTTAGACATGTTAAAAACAAAAGATCACTCTCTTAATTTAATAAAAAACAATTTTCAAGGCTTGCAAATAATTTTTGACACACATAATGGTAACATGAGACCGTATATACCTAAAACTTTACAAAGACAATTTTTCCAAAGTATCCATAATTTAAGTCACACAGGTACCAAGGATACAATTAAAACAATAAGCCAGAGAGGTGTGTGGAAAAATATGAAAAGTGATTGCACAAAATGGTGTAAATTGTGCATACCATGCCAAAAAGCAAAAATCCACAAGCACACAAAAACACAAATTATTCCAATTCCACTACCTAACGGAAAGTTCCATACAATCCACGTGGACTTGATAGGTCCATTTATTCCATCAGAAGGTATGCGATACTGCTTAACAATTATAGATCGTTTTTCCAGATGGGTTGAGGTAATCCCAATAGCAGATATCACAGCTACCACAATAATACGTGCTTTATGGGACAACTGGATCACAAAGTACGGCGTCCCAGAGAAGATCATATCGGACCAAGGCCGTCAATTTTTATCTTCTGATTTTAAATCTTTCTGTTGCAGAATAGGTATCCAACACGTCAAAACCAATTCGTATCACCCACAGGCGAATGGACTTATAGAACGTTTCCACAGGACACTAAAAACGTCTATTAAAGCACATCACCCTATACCATGGACTAAATCTCTAACAACAATCTTATTTGGTTTAAGGTGCACGATACGAGAAAACCATAATTTTTCCATTGCAGAGATGATGTTTGGAAACTCACTGCGCATGCCAGCTGACATTCTACAGGAAAACACAGAAAATGCAGATCCAACTTACTATACACAGCAACTTATAACGTTTATGAGGAATGTAAAACCGAAACCTATTAAACATCACCACAAGGATAATATTTTCGTACATCCAGAACTTGGTAAGGCATCACATTTTTTCTTGAGAGACGATAGAATATATAAACCTTTGCTTCCAGCTTACAAGGGGCCTTATGAAGTTTGCTCGAGGGATGACAAAACTGCCATATTAAAAATAAACGGAGAACAAAAGAAAGTATCGTTGGATCGATGTAAACCAGCCTTCATAGAACATCCAGAGGAAGCTAACAACTCAGTCGACAGACCACATACATACATCACGCGGTCTGGAAGGAAAATATTTCAACCAAATCAGTGAAAAACCTGCATTTTTCACTTGGAGGGGGCTGTGTGGCGACATCTACCTGAAGTATCAAGAAGCACGCATTGAAAATAATTACTAAATATCTTGGTAACTAGCTAGGTATTAGTTTACAACGATCATAGGTAGATGGCGATGAATATTTCCTTAACAATTATGTCTGGTGAAGAGAATGAATAATTAGCTAGGTCAGATCTCTTTTGAACGCCCAGCAAACAACATACTTTAGTCTAACACATTACTAACATTTTTATTGTCATGTGTATTGGTGAATAAACTTTGTGAAAACGTATTTTCATGTAAGTAAAATATTACTGTTTCATTTCGTTCCTTTTCAATCACAGCATGTAATTTCATATAATCATTTAGAGTCAATTCAATTTCCTTACTTATCAAGCCTTCTGCAAATTGTATATGGAAGAAAGGGAAAATATGTACACAGTGGATCTGTGAGGATATTTATCATTAACAATCTATACCAACAAAGCCCTTCCATCCATAAAGTCAGATTTCTAGGAATATCTTGAAAAAATGTAACCCAATTGGAGCAGAATGACTTTGAATCCCGAAGGGTAATTTCTGTCATGAGCTTTTAAGAGGAGCGTCAAAGGATAAAAGAAGTAAAAGGATAGCTTTGGTTTGATAGTTTTTGAAAAGATATTGTTTTTTTTGTTGCTTGATCTACACATATTATACATGTATATAACATAATACAATATATAACGTAACTCCCTTTGATTTTGTCTTCTAAATTAATTAAGCGCTACACGTTCCGCATTAATCACCTATTCAGAATCGTCTCATAATGTTGTAACACACATGAAGAACTCGGCAACATTCGCCTTATCAATATACTTAGGGATGTTTATACTACCTGCTACTGAAACCTATTGAATACAAATCGAATTCCTTTATAGCGAAACGAACAGAATTAATAACATCTAGGTATTCTACATTAATTTTTTCCTATTATTTACAAAATCATCTTGTTTTCTAGTTCAGTATAAGGAATTCATTTATTTTATTAGTTGGAAACTAATTATCGATTGGGTTAAAGTCCTAGCATCAGATTTCTATTCATATAAAGTACAGAAGTCAATATATCCGCTTCTATTCAATTTTTGCTGCTGATTGCTGCTACATCAAAAAACAATGTTTTTGTACTTATTTGCTATCGCCTTACGATCGCAGAACTTAAAAAAAACACGAATTCTAAAATTGATTTCATTTAACTTTATATCCAAAGGTGTAAACAATAATTATCCTTTATGGCTACATATTTGTCCTTATTTTTACATAATCATAATTCTTCCACGAGTCTTGAATCGAATACATACCTTCCGACATAGATATAGCTTTTTTCGACTAATTGAAACTTTCGTTTCTATGATATTCATTATAAAGAAACTTAAACTGTAGTACGAAAAGCGCCGGCGTCCAAGCGTCGTGTTTGATAATTCAGTCTGGCGCCACCAGCGTCTCTCAGCTGACGGCATCGCTGCAACGCTACTACGCGTCTCCGCTTTTTATTTTCATTGCCAAAATAATATTATTTTGACATTTGCTAGTGTCGCATAACAGTTTTTGATTTTCTTTTTCACAAACTCAGTGTTTATTTGATTTGTGTTTTTTTTTTCAAATCTGTTTTTTACATGCTGTGATGTTTAGTGTTTTGCATATATTTTGTTGACGTAAAAAACTGCATTATCAAGTATCTGCAAATCAAAGGTTAATCGTTAAAAACACGGCTAAAATACATACAGGCATAAAGTAAAGTGTGTATTATGTTATATTCTATGTTGAATATTATGTACCGAGACAAACACTAATATTTTGAATTATAAGTTTTGGAAAACGATCGGCCTATACCTACGTCATTTATGATTGATCTTGGAGTAATTCTGAATGATTGATTTAGCTAAGTTTTAGTATGTCGCCAGTTTTCTTTTCTCAATATCTAGATATCTTTTATAAAACAAATATCTTTGCTTGTAGATTAAGTCAATTTGCGTATGTAATTTCAAGTAAAAGAATATAAATCGTCAATAATTTCAAGCCGGCTTTGACATTGAGATGTGTAAGCTCTTAAAGGCAGATAACCATCTCCATAAAAACTTTAACTATTATAGTATGCTATTAAAAATATTTAACTCTGAAATCCTAAATCTAAATCATGCGATATTTTTATATGAAACACTTTCAAATTCATATTAAGTCCATTTTACCACGGCGAAATATGTATTTTATTTACGAAATTGACTTTAAACTTTATGGTGAAAAAAGCGTGAGTTTTTGAAAGAACGCGTTTACGATAAACTCACCTTTAAGTTTTTCATTTGCCAAGAAATATATACTGATATTTTTGTTTTTTTGTTTCATCAATGTATTTTTAACAAATAAATATTAGAAATATAAATAGTTAAGTGTTTTAATCACGCATATGTCTTACATAAATGTTTTCTTCAACCCAGTAACAAATTTTTTTTTACAACTATTTCATGGATCTGTGTATTATTTTCATATTCGTACGTGCTTATTGCATTACTATATTCTTCATGGAACAATTGGAGTCGCATGAACTTTGTTTCAAATACACAATATTATTATAATTAATTCATTTAACTGGAATAGCGCCCCGTGTTCATAACAGCTCATTGGATAAACCCTCGTTAAATATTTTAACCCCAACTTAATTGTACTTAGAATGTTTATTATTACCACCGGTACATGTTAATAGTTTAATGCGCTTTACCACAAAGTAATTACATTGTACATATAGTTACAGAAGGGTCCCACAAATATAGGTACAGTACTTTCTTACAACTTTTATTTATCACTGTTGTAAAGAAATGTACCACTCTATTTATTTTAGGTTAATAACTGGTATAACTATAATAGGTAGATATTGAGACTTCGGATTAGAATATGTGTTACTCTCTTTTCTTTAAAATTTCGAGTGTCTTGTAAAAGAAATTATTCATAAAATATCACTTATAAGGCAGTTAACATCTACAGTTTAGCGATGAATATAAAGAGGAACATAATATGTGTACGAATATAAACATGAGAAACTGGATGAATGTAGAGGAACCGAAAGAAACATGTAAGGATAGATCTATATGGCAATCCGTTTCCTCTGCCTACCTCACCTGGGACACAGAGTGTGAAGGTATAGATAGATATAAATTTGGTGTTCTAAATTTGCTTTTTATCGTATTTCTGTGAGAAAAAAAAACCCTCTAACGCTCCTTCCTAAGGCAGAAACCAGCCTCTTTCATTCAATGGAGAGTATTCAATGCTGTTCAGAACAACGTTTTTTGTGGCCAATTATTATTCAAAAATTTCAAAATAAAACAATCAATATCTAGTTGTATTTGGTTAGCTGGAAGACGTTGCTCTGCAACAAGTCCGCCATTTGATAGAACAGTATTTTTTATTATATGTAATTAATGTTCTGCCAATAATATTTCACTTTTATTATTATTATATAAATTCCAATATAATTTATAAATCCTGATATTCTTTAAAAAAGAGGTGTTGATAAAGCACCACGTATAAGAACTTCAAGTGTAGTTTTAATGTTCAGGTATGCCATTCATTTTGAATGCTTTAAGTTTGTGACACGTTAAGGCTTACGTTGTTAACTGGTGCGCTTAAAAAGCTTTCTTTCGTTCTATACATCTGCAATTGAACATTTTCTTCCCTGTTTCATTTTTCGAAACCCTCTTTCCACTTCGATCCTATAATTTACCATATAAAATAAAGATATCAGTGCATTTTAATCCATGTTCTGTTATATTCATATGAAATCGTTTTATGAATATAATTACATCCATTAGTTCCAGTCTGTTGATTTTAAAAGTTCACTCAGGTCATCGTAGATGATTATGATGATGACAAAGACTTCGAACAGCAACAGAACTTCAAAACGATAAACACATAGTCTATATTTTTGGTGCAGATTTTCTCTTTATATGCATTTGAAGGATAAATGAATTCATATTAATATCAGCAAGCTAGCATTGGGTTAACATGACCATCAGCATTAGGGTAACCGTAAAGGCATATTAATATTGATTAGATAGGTAATTTTTCTCAAAAACCTTTGCCCATAGATGAAATGTCAATTATCATCTTGAATGCATAAAAAATATTATGGTATCTGACACAAGTCGTGCAAGTTTGAAAAAGGCTCAACTTAACTCACCAAGTATCATAAATATTTTTGCATATGTACATACGTATCTATGAAAGGACGAACGAGTCATTGTTGCGATGCACACAATCAGTAACCCGTAGTCTTATCTATAAATTGAAATCCCGTGGATCACCATGATTACAATAATGCCTTTCCACAATTTATCTATATATTGTACCGTATATTATATACAATACATTTATTAATATTATAAATGTATTTAATATAATATTGGGTATTAAATGGGTAAAACACCGATACGTCTAGTAAAATATTTTCATTCAACAAGGTACGATGCCACCTACCGTGAAAGCCTTTTTTATACAAAACTATAGAAAGGATGATCTGCGTATTTATTTTATGCAATTATTCTACTGACTACCCCACTTTAGGAGCCGGCGTGATCTTATTGATAGATAGAAGAATTAATCAGAAGAAACTAAAAATACATTTTAACATACTGCAAGAGGTATCGGATTTGGTTTTCAATAAATTCTTTTAATATGTATTAATATCTTCGTCTGTCGTCAAATTGTTATTTTTTTTTGTTCATCATGTAAAAGGCTTTGCCGTGTCAAAGTGAATAAATGAAATTATTAATCATCAAGAACTACTCTTAACGTTTCAGATTGGTAAACCATCAAGGGGGATTACAGATTTTATTAAAATGTTGAAATTTCTTCTTCGCAATAAGAACGTCAGCCACCTTGATCACTTTGTAAAGAAATGTATTTATAGTAAAACTCTACATAAATCTTTTTACACAATTTTTTAAACAATACTCAATTATTATTCTGTATCAAAAAGTGGCCTGAATAGAACCAACAATTTATCAATGTATTTCTAGAATATTGTATGTACGTCATAATATATATATGTTTATATTATTATAGTCAGTTGATATTGATAACAAAGTCGTATCCACTTAAAATAACAATGAAAACTAATCAATAGTATTTTATTTTTGTACCTATAACATTATTGGTTTATTTGCATGGATTAACATAGATGAAATAGGAATATACCTTAATCGTCTTCCAACATATATAATTTACATATAGAAGTATCAACTCTATTATATTTTATTTAGTATGTTCTTGTATTACGATTATAGGAAAGTATCGTACAATTCAATTCGTATAATACTTTTTTTATCATTCTCTGTGCATGGAAAACTGAAAAAGGCAAAATAAAAAGAACAATCTGTATATTGAATAAATTCAAACTAACGTTTTCTTAGTAGAATCATGGAATTCAAATAAAATAATTAATTAATTGTATTTGTCTCATATTATTAAAAGGATGTACAAGGTAAGATTTTATGAACCAGGAATTCAACCAAAATCGTTTGTTTCAAATTTAAATTCAAATATTTTTATTGTAGAATACATAGGTATATATATACATATCTTCCCCTTGCCCTTATTGGGTCGGGGGGCTATTGCGCCTAGGTTACTTCTCCAGAGATTCCTGTCCATCGCTGTTTCCGGGACTTCTGGTCGTCACTCCAAACAAAGTCTTTCAACACACATGTTCGACACCTGTATTGTAGAATAAATATACATTTATAATAATATTTTTTTTATAAATATACAGTAAAAACAAAATTGATTTCCTCAAATCTGAAATTCACTCATAAAACCTACTGAATCTTGACATCACAGAAACTGGTAATATTCTCAAATTTACGATTCATGAATAAAAGAAAAACAATCAAAATGATTATTAGGTCATTATGTTTTATTGATCGATTTATAGATGAATCATGACATAATCTAGAATACATATTATATGTTACGAAATGTAGGACTGTTATTGTGTAAAAATAAAATGTAAACATTTGCATATTGTAATAATTATAATACACTGTGGTTTGTATAAATATAATATCCATAACTTAAACCGGAAATCCGAAATCTCTACAATACACCATTGTTATTTATTATAGTAGCGCTTTATATTATATATCTGCTACGCATATCGACCATATATATTAGTGCACTAATAATAATAATACAAGTAATAATGGTCTAGTTTCAAGGGCAGTTTTATTTCGTAGAAGGTAAATAATTCGTGTGTTCACAAAAAAGATGCATATTATTAGACCTGACTTTCTACCCATGGTTAGAGGTAAAATAGGTTTATTCCTGGTTTAAGGACAAGATTAGGTACTCTTAAAACGATTTGTTCAATAAAAAAAAATATAAAAGAAGAATGAGCGGATGCAAAAAGAGTGTTGTGGACAGAATGCGCGTGAATAAACTACGGTGGTTTGGACATGTTGAACGAATGAACGAGGTAATAATGACAAAGAGGATATACTTGTCTGAAAGAAAGGGTGTGAGGAAGCGCGGGCATCCGAGAACCACATGGCTTGATCACGTGGATCAAATTCTCAAAGACGGCCGTGTGTTCAGTAAGAGGAACCGACGTGCGTGTATGAGAAACTGTATGAATGTGGAGGAAGCAAAGGAAGTGTGTAAAGATAGATCTGTTTGGCGTTTCGTTCTTTCTATTCGGGACACGGCGTGAGGGTAAAGTATAGTATAAATTTTGTTCTTTACTTTTATTCTTGAACTATTTAAATATCAAGTGCTGTTCTATGATCATAATGCTAAAAAAGCAACAAACTCTCTGGAATAATTTTAGCCAAACATATAATCGGATCAAAGCTAAACTCTTCTTGTAAGTAATGCGTTACTTAGCCAAATATAACAGTAGTAATAGTAGTTATTCCATGATTTAGATTAATGGTAATAGTGTTCAAAGCGTCAGCTATACCTACATAATATGTAACTATGGAAATGTATTATTATAGATCGTCTGAAAATTATATGATGTCATTACTGTTGAAACCCCTTCACGTGTTTTCACTTGAAAAATTAATAGCTCATTAAGTCCAACACGCCAAATCTTTAGGGATTACAACGATAACTATTATACATCTTCCATCACATCGATTTATTATTTACCACTCCTTGATTACAGTGATTTACAACAAATAAATTGATCCTCATTATTCTCCTACTTTTTAATGCAAAACATGGAAACAGATAAGGAAACGAACCTCCACATGGAATACTTACTTACTTTACTTTTCGTATGGCCCGGTGTTGATAAATCTTAGCCCATGTAATACTTTGGTACCATTGACTGACTTCTTTCCGTGGCATCTGTCACATTTGTATTGTGCTCTAATACCATTGTCATGGTGACTGTGCTTTTTAAGATAAGCTTAGCGATCATCAGACAAAAAAGTTCACAACATATTTTTACAAGGATTCATTTTATCAATCATTATTAACAATATTGTCTTTTTTAACTCTTGCCTGCTTTTATAACCCTCAACTTCCAAAAATACGACCAACTAAGAATGATATCGAGAATCTAATATGTAAATGACTTTCACCCATTTGCATCCCTTGTCCCAGTTAGATTAGAAATTTGACGCTTTCAAATAGATCTTCCAGAGATCTCTCTTTTTCTCTCTTTCCCCACTTATTCAGGACATCTTTTCACTTCAATCCTCTTTTTGAGAAGACAATATACCTACCTAAACTTTGCTTCTCCCGATCACAAATAAAGCAAAATTGGATTGAATAGTTTAAAAGTTAAACATGTATTTAAACAGCTACACTGAGGTTGATTAAAATTCACGTCATTTCACACTCTAAAAACAAGTTTATAATCCTGTCATAATGTAAAATTATGTCATTAATATACGAAGATTATATGAAATATGACAGTAATATACTGCTACGTGGAATACTTCGTGTCACCAAACTTGGCCTATTAAAATGCTAACACTCCCGGTTAAGTCATTAATTATACACGTACCTGCTATAATAAGACCTAATATAATCCCTTGTTCTAAAATTATCTTACTTTCAGAACTTACTTGAACTTATTTTTAAATAAAAGTGATAGTTTTATTTACTATGGACGAATTATAATTTAATAGTTGCAACCTTGTTCAATTTTTGACAATGTATGCTTTTTGGGTGTGATAAAAATAAAAAGTGATAAGATCATACGTGTGATGTCCATGATAATGTATATATTGTGATAATTGTCAAAATGTTGATGTATTGTAAGGAGGGAAATAAAAACTTAGTAATACATCACTTTTCTGTGTTACCAATAGTGAAAAGAGTGAACATAAGTACATACTTATAAGATTTCGAATAGCTCAAACGACCGTTTACAATAAACTTTTCCCATGACATTCATAAAATATAAAAAAATCCTGAGAAGAGGCGATTCAATAAACGTTAACTAGCTCTAAGTGTAGGAGCTTCACTTTCATCTATTTTTCCGAGGATAACGTCAAAGAGTGAATAAAATTACTTACTCGCTTTCCTTGTCCGATTTTAATGTTCCCTATCGCCGAATACAGACATTGCCATAATGTTAGGCAAAAGCGAGGCCACAGTACTAAATTGAAATAATATTTTAAAACCTATGCAGATACTTATTAAATTAAACACACAAAATGTGCAGGGCTTTAACCGTGGATTTGTAAATAAATAGATGATTTTAAGTTCATCAATTTCTCGTAATTTCACTATTTGAATAGACGTAAATCTAAGTCATATTTAAATACGAATATATCTATTATATATCTACACTCATGTTCTCTCCATTCGTTTCCAAAAACAATTTAAATGCAATCAACCAGATGCATCAGAAATATTATTTTAGAATGAAACAAATTCTATTTAATGGTTATGATATTATTTCATAATATTTTATCATTTACATAGTACCTACCTACACGAAACAGCTGTCTTCCGGTACTTCTCATTTGATTTATTTCAGCTGGAAATTTTCCCTTTTCAAACACGTGAACTCTATGTTATTTCTCCATATAAATAACTTGCATATCAAACAGAATACAGTGGGGAGATTTTAACTCTGATTTAATTTTAATTTTATGCTACGTACCTTGTTCCGTTTTCTAAGTCATTTAAAGCTAATTATTCTGTCGGTTTAAATTGCTTTCTTTCTTGATACGAAAAAAGCACTTCCTTTCCATACATTTAATAATAATTCTATATTTAAATAGGATTATTTCAAACTATTATATTATCTAATATAAATGTATTCAACGATTTTTGTGACAGATTGGGCACTTTTGTCTGCAGTTAGAATGTTTCCATTGAAATAAATAAGTATCTTCAAATATTCATTTGTTTTATTGATGTGGAGAATATGCTGTCTTTTTTTTAAAACTATCATCATTTTAAGTCCTTTTTGAGATAGAAAGATATCACAATACATGACGAATTTGCGTTCTGTACTTAGGATGACAGAAAATCATTAATTGAAACAATTATAGAAGAACGATTACCTAATATCTTTGCTTATTTAGATGCTAGACTGAAGAGTGAGTATATAAAAATTAACATATCTATAAATAAAAATGAACGAAGCATGGTGTATTTAATGCAAATATTGTGAATAAAAATAAACCATTGTGATGTGACTATACTAAATAATTGGTGTAATGGAAGTTTTTGTGTGAAGAAGTAACATTGTCCTAAAAGATGAATGGCGGAGGTAGTTCTGCTGGTAGCGTCACCAGCGGTGATCCTTCACCATCCCTCAACAGTCCTCCAGACACGATGGGAGACGTCTATGCTGCTTGGCGTAAGTTAGAAGTGTTCTTGACTAGTGTACATATATTTGATCTATTGCCAGTCATCATTTAAAATTAGTTTTTTTTTTAATTTTACGTCCGCAGCATAAATTAGTTGGTGTAAGAATCACATGTATATTATTGTTTTTGATTAGTCCCCAGAATTGCAAGTTATTGAACCGCGTTTCAAGTAAGGTAGATCTTATTTTTAACATGAACCAAGTGTATGGAAAACTTTTAAAAAGAAAGCTACATCCCGAAAAAATTTAGCTCATACCTATTGCCTACACACAATAAAGACTATTGAAGCTATAGCGAGATTAATAGTTCATAATTTTCCTTATCTGAAAGTCTTTATTTGTATGGCATGGAAAGGACATGTGTGTATCCATAACATTCAATGAGTATGCCACTGGCTGACCCACTTTTGAGAAAAGCGTATCACGAGACAACAGTACCTATGGATAAACAGAACCTTTTCTAGTAGATCGTTCAAATGAAATAGAGGTAAAACATAGCAAGTTGAGATCTATTGATAATTTCATAAATCTTATTACTTATACAATGAAATTTCTGCGCAAATCGATGCGCGCAATTCATATTCACCTTGTAATCAAACTATGTAGGTATACAACATTTCAATACTTTATAAAATTTTACAACGACGTAAAACGTCACTCAATACATTATTATAAATCATGTACATAATTAACATGCTAATTAAGTAACTACTCGTATTAACACTTGTGTAAATGTTTTCATTACGTACTGCTTCCCCGTTATATCAATTTGAATAAATACACAAAAAAAATGTTGCAGGTGTAGAAATGAAACGCTAATTATTATACAATATGATATAAAGAAGAGTTAACAAGGTTAAAAGTTCATAATGTGTTCATTTTTATTTGTATGTATCCATTTATTTTAGTCACAGTGATAAGCGATACCTTTCAAAAAGAAAATTTATGATTGAAAGACGAAAGGTGTTATATAATTTCTCTGGGCTAGATAATAAGATAATCTATCTTTTATGTGGGGATATTGGATGATAACGAAGCAAAAAAACCTCCCTATCTTCCGCTAGCCGGAAAAATTCTTCAGTATTTTGTATTGCAAAGCCATGAGTTTTTCCACACACCATGTTTTTTCTTCTATCTTGCCCGTCAGTTTAAGGTGGAAAATTTAATGTTTGATCAAATAATTAATTTATAATAATTTTATTTTCTTTTTTCAGATGAGATGCTTGAGGCTGAAGGAGGAAGTTTAGCCATTCGTGTAAATGCTTTGGAGAGGAAAGCTCTGGAACAAAGCGAGCAGTTGTTGTGTCTCAGATCCTCTCTTGCAGATGCCCTCAGGAGATTAGCTTTACTGGAAACGCCTAGGAATGGAATACACACAGCACCCAACACACCCACAAGATGTAAGAACGCCTTTATTTGCTTATTGATAATTTTAATTTGTATATATGTATGTACTATTTTATGTTGGGGTTAACTAATACCATGTGGACAAAATTAAGTATTGGCACAAATATTCAGAAATGATTTTTCATTCTTGATAAGTATTTATTTACTTTATTTTCGTGAGCAGGGACGAGCTAAACGTAAAAAGACGAACTAAGCCACTGAAATTACATAGCGTCAAATATTACAAAAATTACTAAATAATGATTTTGAAAACACATAGTCAGAGATCTTTGAATTCCAGATTTTAGGAGTTCTATGTAAATCAATAAATAAAAATATTTAATTTCTACACTTATGTTCTCAGATTAGGTATACATCTTTATATTTTTTTTTATCGTAATATCATGTAGAGTCTATCAAATGCGAATCTAATAATGTGTTCATATTCGGTCCAAATTAATTAATGTCAATGCTAAAGTTGTTTTTATGATAAATTACTTATGAAATTACATACTTTTTAAACTAAAAAAAAACAGCTTTTAAAGTACATAAGGTATAATACAATTCAGTTAATTTATAAATCATAATATTATACTTAAATAAATTTTTCAGATATATCGAAATTTAAATATAGTTTTACTTAAAAACTTTTCCTTTTATGACTTCATGTGTGCGTGACAGACTTCAATGTTGTTATTACGTCATTTGTAAAATAACAAAGAAACTATTCAAATATGAAATTGTTATAGATATTTGTCAAATCTATACTTTATTTTATATAATATCATCAATTCGGCGAACCTTAATCGCAGTTTTATTAACGGAAACAACTTCATAATTATTTTTGGAATTTCTCCAGATTTTGTGAACGCATCTAAACTTCGATTATTTTGAGTTTTTTTTATGTAGATAGATAATTATGTAGTATTTTATAATGGAGAATAAGAATCAGGCGAAATTTTGCGTTTTATTAAGCACAAAATTAATTATTTCCGATTTTCCTACGCATTTGACATGTCACAAGTACTGATTTTTTTTACGTTTAACTGATTTGTAGGTTAGATTAGAGTTAGTCAGCAGGGTTACTCTTGACAAAACTAAACACGATCTTAATCTAGTCTTGATCTTGATCATACGACGCACGAAGGGACTATAGTCAAAAATAGCGCGCTACCGCTAACGCGCGATCGGTTTGCGTGTATTTTTGGCCAATAGTCACTTCGTGCGTCGTATGATCAAGATCAAGACTAGATTAAGATCGTGTTTAGTTTTGTCAAGAGTAGCCCTGCTGGTGTTATTTTATGCAAAAACGTATTTATTGACAATCATTTCATTGTCATTTCTTGGGTGAAAAACAATATAATTACGTGAATATAAGTAGAAAATTCATAAATTTAATTTTGATGCGTTCATCTTCTCTGGAGTTTTACCGCATTTATTTTTAGACTCAATGTTTCAACATGCCCTTAGAATGACTCTTATAATAAAGTCACCTTAAACCAATTAATTTTGTCTATTTTACCCAACAAGCTTTAAATATCACAAGTATTTTCCGCCTAAATGAAATAGAGAAATATAGTACCCCTCAAAAACTCCTATGGTATAATATAAATGTACAACATAATACGATCTCAATGTTTTATTTCCACCATGACAGGTTTTTGAACAAAATGATACCAGTATTAAAAATATATTTGAATGTGTGGAAAATAAATCTGCCTAAATCTGTCCACATT
Source organism: Athripsodes cinereus (assembly GCA_947579605.1). NCBI lineage: Eukaryota > Metazoa > Arthropoda > Insecta > Trichoptera > Leptoceridae > Athripsodes > Athripsodes cinereus. Next base: position 9,114,768 of record OX388320.1, on the reverse strand, counting down.
ACGTAGGTGTGATTTATGAGAATCACAATGTTGTGTTTGATGTCTATATTAGATGTTTAAAATTTGACACTGTGGTGTTAATTATATTATCTTCTTAGTCCTAAGAAAACCAGTAGGTATTAGATAGGTACAGCAGGAGTAATTTATATATTCTCATAGTACCCAGTTAAATTATTTTTATTTAGTAAGTCCACACTCATTCTCTAATAAGCCATCTCTCCACTGCTTGGTATAGGTTTCTTCTCTACGTTTTGTGCTCTAGCATCCGTTTTACCACTAAAAACAAAAATAATAGAACTTCAAAACATTGAAATGTCTAAATGAAGGAAACAAGTGTACATAATTATGTAGATAATTCTCTTTCTGTATTCACAAGAAACGTTTTTTCTACCGCTGAATAGGCATATAATGTACTCATTTGTGCATTAATATATTAAGGGCATGGATTATTCACAGCTGTTTGAGCACATCAGCATAATGCCGCATAGAAATGGCTTCCACACATGAGACTATACATATTTATCATACCTAAGTGATTCTAGATATAATAATTAATACCATATAATATTATTAGCAACTCTTTTACCTCCATCGATTTTTGCGAAATGTTTTATGTAATTTTTCTATAGATTTACATATTAAATAATTTGCACTACTTTGAAAACATAAGGAGTTCGTCGGTAGCCTGGAGGTAGAGTCTCGGCCTTGTGAACAAGGGGTCTGGGGTTCGATCCCAGGTGCCGGCAAACTCCCATTTCATGACACAAGCTTTTAACTTGCTGTGAAATGTGTATAAGGTTGTATTTGGGTTCATAACAAAACCCAGATATATCTTTTTTTTTTAAATAAAAAATATTATTATGTAAATAAACATTGGGTTGTGTATTTCTCGAGGATCTCCCTTTCTTTTTAAAAGGCCTTTTTCAAAATCCGTAAACTGATAAGATGTTCAGTGTTATTATTATATTAGAGAACACGCCGACAAATCTTTTAGATTTGGCGTGACTCATTATCCTAAGATGTATATATTTCTTATTCAATGTATTATTTTCAAAAAAAAAAAACTTATAAATTTGTTTAAATATTTCAGCTACTACTCCTTCATCACAGAAATCAGAAATTCGGCTTAGATCTTCATACAAATCTCCAGAGAGCACAAATAACCAGTCAGTGAACAGAGATCCTTCCAGAAGAACTACAATACATGGCAATTCAAATAATGGACTTCCACAAAGGTAAAAGACACATCATATTTAGCATTAAGTCATGCGCATATGTTTATTATATTTATACTTTATTCTCTCAAAATTTTAATAATGAAAAAAGCAATTAATCTTTAGATATTTTTATCTCAGAAGTTTTTACATTTCTGAATCCTCTTTGGAATATATGTTTATCTCTGTCTTTATTCAGCCTGTGTCCATGGCTGTTATTAGCAAATCTACTTATACTTATTTCTACTTTTGTATTTCAGACGAGGAGTTCACTACCAGTCTACTGGCTCCCTTCAATCAGAAAGTCCCAACAGTTCATCAAGTTTAAGTCCAGCACCATCTCCGTCACCCAGAGCGACTCCACATCCTCCAAATACCTCCAATCAGAGGTATTCATTGTATGTGCCCCTCATTTTTCATTTTTCCTAGCCTTAACACGACAATCTTGACACCGCCGTAGAAAAACAAAACAGTTTGTAAACTCGAAATTTTATAGTATTTAGCACAATCATTATAATATGAACAGAAAGTTTATTTATATAGTTTGTGTCATTCAAATAACTTTCATAGCTAAAAGCTTTCATTAAAAGTTTTTATTTGCTGACCTAAATTTGCTTATGACCTTTCCTTAACCATAACAAAAATTATGATTCAAATATGCCATCGAAATATTTATTTATTTATTTATTTATTTATTTTATTCTTCTTGCACATCATCATTCATATAACAAATAAAATATAGCAATATACACAAAAAAAATGTGATGATGTGCAGTGGCGAGATTATCACTATATAGTGATTTCTTCCATCTAACCACTTATTTAAAGTTTTATTTGATGCCAGCTTTTTTTAATACAGTTACTTTCAAAATAATGTGATTTTAAATATAGAATACATTTTAGTGACACAATCTCCGTTTTAATCACTGCTTATTTAAATTCATTGTTTTCACATCAAGAACATGATATTGTGCATGAAAAGGTTAACATTGGTCACACAATGCTTTATATATTGTGTAGGTAAATGAATAGCCACCAACACATTCCAAATTCTCCACAACCTCATTGCATGTAATGTCACATTGTTCTGCACATAATTTAGTTTAGTTACTTCAGTGTTTTTGTGTGCATGTTTTAAATAAGTACTAAAAGTTTTCAATCTCCCGAGTGTTGCTATTCTGATTTACTGAACTTTAATTTCGTAGACATATATCGTTTTACAAGCTTCAAAACATATTTAAAAATAACATCGATTTAAGTAAAATAAATATTTTCTCATAGCCCAAATGACTCTTTTACAGTGGACCATTCATATAGGTAACAATGATATAACTCTATTGGAAATGTCATGGAATGAAGGACACCATTTAGTACAAAATCTTTCCGAATAGAGGAGGCTTGCTTTCATCCAGCCCCCTTCATTTTTACCAATTTGTGCACCAACATGCACCTCTTTTCGTAACACTCTAAATACTCTTATTTCATTGTCATAGGTACAGGGTACTGTGAAAAAGAGCTATCTAGGCTATCAGATACCTTGTGGAATAATGAAATACTGAAAGAATGATCTCTTATCAATAAAGCAGAATAGCAATACTTGTTTTGTTAGAACAAGCGGTTAGAAAATATAATATTTGTATATTATTTTGTGAATCCATTCGTAGAGAATGATATTGTAGTGTTTTTTATTTATAAAAATCATCAACTCAACTCACACAGGTCAAGAAATAATTCAACATCTAGCAATCAAAGTGGCCTCGGTGGTATGACATCTCCCGGATCTGGCAATTTAACCAAAAGATGGAGTTCAACCGGTGATTTTATAGCACCACAAGGCGGTATTGCAAACAATAGGTAGGTTATATATCTACACAACTTTGTCCATTTAAATGTTGACACAGTAAATAATACAAAATAACTAATATCTATAGTTTTGTGATCCTTATTTGTACAGATCTTATATTGTCTCAATTCAGCAATGGTAGAATTATCAATTTAGACAGTAGAAATATAGAAATTAGAAAGAACACAAGAGCACAATTTATAAGCAACTCGTATTGATAACTGTAAATTATTACCTAGTTACATTTATGCTAGTTAATAATATGCACATTAGTTGATAATATGAAGATAAATGTTTACGAATCTCCACCAATCATTGAAAAATAAGTTTATTGTATTAGGTATTTCTAGTGAAGCAATATGAGGAATAAAGTATAAATGAAATTAAAAATGAGTGAGACATCTATGTTACAACAAAATAGGCTAGAAGCTTTGGGAAAATACCTAAAGATGGCAATGTTATAGAATATGTGAATTATTTTTGTTGCATAATTATTTTATCCTGTAATTTCTATGATTTATCTAATTTAACAAGGTATTTGTTTTATTAAATTTGTTTTGTGTTTGTTTTGTTTACTTTCCTTGTGTTTAGCACGTTTGTTTTCCATTATCTTCAATATTATTTTTTGTTTCTTTAGATTTTCCACAAAATCCTTGTTGAATTTGTACTCCAAACCTTCACAGAATGGATCAGTTCTAAAGCATGGGTGAGTTTGTGTTCTTTTCTTTCCTTCAATTTTTGTTTCGTATGCACTGATTTGTTTTGTATATTTTTTGTTCATACCATATTTCATCATTTATGTATTATCTACATTATAACACTGTTTTTGTCCGTCATTCATTATTTTATTAATTTGAGACAAATCACATTTCATTTAAATATTACTGATTTTGAGTACTTCATGACCAAATTCATAATTTGTATAACAATAAGAATATTTCGATTCTTTAATATTTCAATTTCAAAACTCCTCGTTAATTTTTATGTTGGTAGATATTTATTTTACCAATTAGAAATGAATATTTAAATATTTACATAAAACACCTTAAATAAATATTTACACAATTTTTACAAATAAAATAATATAAAGTAGGTATAATAAATTTGCAAAAACATGACAGCAAAATTGCTTTGGTCCATAACATTGCCTCGAGAATCTATGTTTAAAATTATTTTGTTTTAAAATTCTCTATAAAAGTTTACATAAGTGGCAATGACAACTTGTAAACATCCATGAAAATTATGCAGAATGACTATTTATGTTCATCGTGTTTTACACATTTCAACATTATTTATTTACTTGTCTCGGCATGGGTGTACCAGGGGGCTACAGATGACAGTTGCCTCCCCCTATGATCTCAAAAATAGTATGAAAAATTGTCATTGAAGTGGAAAACTACCCCCCTTAGAATTCAGACCTAAGAATAAGATGTTTCTAAAATTTGTTAATAAAAATGAGGAGATCATGTCAAATTCCTTTACCAAATCACAAATATTTACGATAGGAGCATAGAAAATTTGCCTTCATTACTTAAATCGTGATAACTGAGACAAAAAAAATTAGTCGACACATTTGATAGTTGTAATAAAAAAAAAACTAAGCTGATGTCCCTCCCCCCTAGATAAATCCTGGATACACCTATGTATGTTGGATCTAGATATCTCTATTGATTCATATAAAATATAATATAATAAAAGTTGCTCTTTGGAATATAGATACAGGTGATCAAGCTATCTTCATGTTATTGTCTATGCTCGAAAATCATTGTTATGATTCGATGGTGTTAGATCAAAACTTGATATCTGCGATTTCAGTAAATTTTGTATAAATGTCAGAATAAGTTACCAAAGGTATATTTCTTCGTTTCATCAAACTTCGATTACTGGATAGTATAGGAAAAGTTATATAAAAACAGTTTAGAATTACAGTTTGCTTGAACTTGATTTCACAATTTAAAAAAAAACTTTGTTTTTGCTCCCCTGGAAATGTGGTCATTTGCAGATAACAGGTTTTGACCTGAAACCATCGAATTATTTTTGATGGAAAAATTTAATCACTTTAATTAAACTTCAAAACAACATGAATTTATTAATTTTTTGGACCACCAAAATGAACATTTGAGATTCAAATTGAAATAGGTACTGTCCCAATCCATTTTCATCTAAGGTATTTATATCTTGTTTAATCTGAGGGTTTAAGGTTAAATACATTGAAAATAAATGTATTTCTACGAGTTGATCAACATTAATTAACAGGTAACTTTGGGATTATTTATCCATACCTCATTTGTATTATTTTAAACAATATACATAAGCTAACATTTTCACAATAATTATTTAAGATTTGGTGATAAAACAAACACAACATTATCCTCAAGCAATATCATATATGAGTATGATATCATTATTTAATATTATTATATTCACCACGTGTGGGTGTTCCCAAAGAGATGAAGATACAAAAAATATTGTGTAAGTATTATTACGGACTACCTATCACCAAATGTTTATACACCTGACACTGTTATATTACAACCATTACAAGATAACAATGTTTAGCATTCATAATTACACAAAATTAACATAATGCTTAGCTAAATCAATAATTTTTACACTTAGAAATGTGCTTTATTTTCAATGAATGGAAAGTCGTGTAGATGACAGTATAATTCCATCCATAAAATGCTTAATATTTTGAACTCAGCTTAAAGCATTAATTAGTACCATTCATCCCAATACATGTTTTTTTTACGGCATAGACAATTTTTTAGCTCTCTACTCATGACATTGCAGCGAAGACATTTTAAAGAATGATTCCCATTTCACATATTAAATGGAGTAATTTATTGTCCTGTAAATGTGAAAAGGCAGATAGTTTACTGAAATATTCTTCAAATTCCCCCTGTCCGTGTACTGAGAGTAGGCATTTTACTATATTATATTCAAAAAATATAAGAGTCATATAAAAATGCTTTTGTTAATCATTTGGTATTCTATATTATCTTAATCTGAATAGTTACTCCCAAATCTTTTCTTTAAATTTTGATTTCAATCTTAAAACAAATTTGTTATTTCTACTATTTTATAGAGTAAAATTGAAGATAAAAATAACATCAACAGCTTTTTTGACCCAGTAAAGTATATATTTTATTAAACCATATTAAGTTTTAATTAGTCAAAGATCTTATTATGGTTCAGCAATTATTTATTTATTATTTTTTAAATGTAGTTGTCCTGTACTGATGACATTGACAGCCAAACACCCGCCCACACATCTCCATGTTTGTAAAACACTGTTGATTTCATTCATTCATCAGATCGCTCACTATCTTTATGGATTTATTGTTATTATATAATCACTAGGAGTCATCACATAACTTTTGTGACGAATTATACAATTTGTGATCTAAGAAATTCTTTAGTAAAAGATAAGCAATTTTTAAAATAAATATTCTGCTATAATCAGATCCTTTTTTATATATTTTATTGTTAACACATTGAAGAGTAATTTTTTATGTTATTTGAGTAATCTCCTTTCACTAACTAACCAGATACGTTAGCTCTCCAATATCACAACAAATATATAAATGTATTCAGTAAAATTTGTTAACTATGTTATCGTATTCAAACAGAATCATAAAGGTGGTATGTAATCAACAGATATCCAATGTATACCATGGGTAAAGTGCACTTAAGCCAGCCTAAGCCGATTCATAAGCATCGGGACATCTTTCCTATTTTTTACTTAAGGGAGTTTACACTATCTGCTGGTTACGCAGATAAGGTGTCAGTTGAGTAACATCCTTAAGATTTTCACTTACGCAGGAGTAAAAATTATTAAAAGTATTGCAGTTCATGAATTATGTATAATCACATGCGGCCAAATAAAACAATGATGTTTGTTTCTTACAGTAATAGATGTAACTTATGGTTTTATCTGGCTACAAATAATGTAGTGAAGTATTGTAATTAGGTACTGCGTTACAATAACAATAATCAGATGCAATTAAACAAATCAAATAATAATCAAATGTAATTTTAATGTTCATGGATACATCTCATTTTCCACTTCACTTCAGTATCTATGGTAGATCAGTTGTACTAAACTGAGATCTGTAGTCTGTGTTGGATCTTTCTTATTTTATTGAACACCTCTTTGTATGAGAGAGAGATGACCATCATAGATGGATAGTGTCTCAAGAATTTCTAATAATAATCGATAGTTGACTAAACATTTTTTTATCATCCACAATATTTCCAATGTTCTGGGCGGACCCCTTTCAAAATACACCGGTGCAAAGCTTTTAAAACAGCGGTTGGGGAACCTTTTTGAACTATTACCCCAAAATAATTTTGCGTAAGTCGATATTTCATACCGAGTACCGAAAGACTCGATTTTCTTGTAGAATATTTTCTCAACGAATACTTGTATACCACGAGATATGTGTAACAATACTAACACGTTTATAAAATAGCAAAGTCGAACAAATCTTTTTTGTCCCCAAAAATGTCATCTTTACTCCATTTGGGGTAATTTACCCCGTTTCTGCTGTTTCAGAATATTTACACGATGGGAAGAAGTGATTCACTTTGAATAAAGGACTTTGTATCTGTGTAAAGGAAGAGGGAATGTTAAGACAAGAGTACACACAGAAAGTGAGAGATTTGATTAGTTTAATTATATTACATTCATATTATATTCATGGAGTATTTTAATGTTTTCAATGTTGTTTGTTATTGTAATATCTTTGTATACTGTGCGTCTTTAAAATAAAATAAAAAATACAAAAAAAATTGAAACGCGAAATCTATGTTTAGAGGCTCTATCTATTGAAAAATTACACTCTAGTACAGTGGTTCCCAAACTTTTAATTTCACGTACCACACACGAAATTATAAATCAGTAGCGTACCACTGAACTGAATAATTAAAAACGTTTAATCTAATTATTTACTGTGTATGTCCTATGGCCATGGCTGCTTACGTACCACCTGAATAATTATCGTTTACCACCAACCACTGGTGGTACGCGTACCATAGTTTGGGAATCACTGCTCTAGTACATTAATTTTACACATTACAATAATTTTATAGCTTTACGCCAGTTGTCAAAAGTGCCCCAGATACAAGGCGAGATTGTATCACCTACTTTATTATTAATCTCTTTACAGTGATGAATTTATAACCAATATCTATACTTATATTTATTTCTGTATTCTTTTACGTATAAGCCGAGAGGTGTGTAAATAATTTAATTTTCCCATAAATAGAATCGATATAGGTACAGTAGCCAATTTGATCTTATCTCTAATAGTTTGATTGGGACATGTTGCCGCAGATTTTAAAATACGAGAATAATAATATAAAAAATTAATACCTAAATACAAATTTATTATTTCCATAAAACGTATAGCTTCAAGGACATTTTAATTAGTAGATACTTTACTAAGCATATAACTACATATTATGTAGGAGAAGCATTTTTTGTAGTTAGTTTTTATATGTTTTACCAAGATAATACTAAATGTCTTTACTATAAAATAGGTATACCTATGTTGATAACTAATATTCTCATATGGTTAAAATATGCGAAGACTGGCGGCCATAAAAACCAAATCCAGACAGTTTTTTCTTTTCTTTTTTGAACCTTACATAGAACTTTATATCTAAGTGTCGCCGAGTTTCGAAAACCGCTAAAACACATTTTTACGAAAATTGAATTACATATGTCGTTGGATTCGTAATAAAATATTCAATAACATATTCTTTTTTTTTTAAAAAAAAAGATATATCTGGGTTTGTTATAAACCCAAATACAACCTTATACACCTTTCACACTAAGCTAAAAGCTTGTTCCGTGAACTTTATTTTGTGTGTGTAACCAGTGAACCAGTAAAATTTATTTTAAAATTGAATTGTTGAAACAATCTTAAAAATAATAATTTTTTTGACTTCAGGAAAGTAAGTTTCATACTTGTATAATAGTTTTTTATCGAATTACTCCTAATCACAAAAATGTGTTATAGCGGATTTCGAAACTCGGCGACAAAATATATGTAGGTATTAGTGATGTAACGAATATTCGTATTCGCATTCGCGTTCGCGAATATTCGCATATTTCAAAGTATTCGCATTCGCATTCGTATTCGTAAAAAAATATGCGAATGTTTTGCGAATATTATTTTGGTAATAAAGTATCGGATATTCGGTAAAAGTACCGGATACTTACTCGGTACATTGTACAAAAAGGTACTGCAAGAAAATATTTTTTAAGAAAATCGAGGAGTTTTGAAATATTTTAAATTCCTATACCATTTTGAAAATTCGGCGACGGGGGGGTAGAAATTTTAATGTTTGAGCAATTTGTAGAAATTTAAGTAAGTCAATATTCGCATTCGCGAATATCCAAAATCACACATTCGTTACATCACTAGTAGGTATCTAAGCATAATATTACCTACCTACATTCGTCTGACCCAGAGAAACGTTGAACAGAGTCGAAGAATGCATCAAAATTACAGTATTTTGTTACACAAGTATCTACTTCTGATAAAATTTGAGTAGGTACAAATATCGGAAATAATTTTTACGTAATTAAAAACGAATACGCAATAAATAAATTGGATATAGACACATACGCAGTATTTTAACTAAATTTTAATAATGTAATAAATTACATTATTTAAAAATCCTAAAATACACAACCGGTGGATTTTTTCACCGTATATTTTTTTATGACACAACTTACTGGACATAATATTGTGATCTTACATTTTTGACTCTCCTCCCTGTTGCATATTTTTTTCTTGAAAAAATAAGGAGCATCATTTTGTCATTTCTTATTACAAATTTAATGAGACGGACGTATATATGTTATTTTTACATGCAAATGACTTTAACCTCCGCACATCCTCATTCAAACGTCGACGTAATTAGCAAGGAAATAATATTCATAAACCTTATCCAATTTTACATGCAATGTGTTAGGAACAATGTCCCACTGTGATGTGCATTAAGATTTACCATCTTCATTGTTGGTCCTCCATGACTGACCAAGCAGAACTTTGGTACTTACTCTAGAAGTAGTGGCCGCAATACTTGAAACATAAGACAATAATTATATATTTACTATGATTGTTTTATTGTACTCAATCTGCGTCGATAATCTTATGAATATAATTTCAGTAACTATATAGACAGAAACTTTTACAGATACAAATTATATAAGAGGTCTTTATTTAGATGTCTATTCCCTTAAGCCACGACTTTTTCTTTTTAATTTGACGCCAAGCGACTTGTTTCCATCAAAGGTATCTAAATGTTCTTTTTTTAAAAGGAGACAGCCCTCGCTCTTTGGATATTGAATAGAATTTAGTCAGTTCACGTAGGTAATTATATTCGTCGCCCAGTAATGCATAAGCCCAAAAGAATGTTAATCGCCATGAACAATCCAAGATTTCGATAAACTTTACCCAAATGTGTATTTTGTTCCCACAAAATATACAATGCATACATTCCAACAAAAAGGAGCATAAGTTTTGAAAGTAAAGAAAAAAGCTGCCGAGAATTCTAAAAAACTCTACAGAGGCAGAGATAGTGGGATCGATATTTTTAATTACACTCCAATTAGTATTTTTTTATCATATTAATTTTCTTTCATTAACTTATAATAATTGTTATCGGAAAAATAATTTTTAATTATTGTATAGTTTTTAATTGTGTAAATTTTATTCCTTTTTTGTGTTTGTTACAATGTTACTATAGAAACGTATCTTTAATAAATAGAAAAATCGGGAGAGGGGGGGGGGGTTAATTGCCTACTATAAATTTCCCTAATTAAAATAATTCCATAATATTATTAATATTTAAATATGTTATTTCTATTGATATAATCTTATTGATTCTCGATTTATATTTTGTGATTGAAGATTATGAAACATGTTTGTTTACTAAATTTATAGGTAGTATGTTTATCTAATCGCTTCTATTACACACAAAAAGGATTATCCACTTTAATTTCAGTACATATTATGTTTCCCTTCTCTATATCTATAAAAACCTATACTTGAATCTATATTTTAGTATCGAAAATACTGTCCTTGTGTCAAAAAATAAAAGTCACAAAACAAAAAGAAGACGAAATGACGACATTTATATTAACAAACTGTTTATATCTTCACTTACTTGAAAGTAAGATAAAATTCTATTCGCTGCACCGTATATTTTGTAATTTGTTTATTCTTTTACTGTACGTTGATAACAACCAATTTCATCGAAAAATATATCAAATATTATTTGACACATGCCACTATTGACTTTCGATTCTATCTCAAAATCAATATTAATATCATGTTATTGCCAAAGTAAAAATAAGTTATAGATATAATGTGGTGCAAAATAAATAGGGTTGCATTTGTTATCAGCGCAGTGTCCTGTTTGTCCTTGATATCAGCAGATATAATATTTACCAGTTTTTGTAATCGTCTTACTATATAGATTATAAATGTTGTGTTGTGGGATGATTGGAATAACTCAAGCCTGCGGAAAGAGCCTAGGTTGTAGGTACGCAAAATGTCGAGTCATTGCAAGATTATTCTGTCTTTATCAATTTGACTAAATCAGAGATTCTCAACCGATCATCATAGATATGTACCTACTTAATAGGTAGTTTTTCATTCTGTAATGAAATATTCAGTAGGTATAAAAGATCGCGATTTCCAGGATTCCAAATCATCATCAATAAAATTTGTTTTAATTTTTATTTTACCATCACAAAATATGTGGGGCACAGGTATCGAGAATAATAAAAAATAAAGGTTGATATTTTAAATACTAACAATTTCAAATATTCAATTTTTTTCATCGTTTCTCGTAAACATAATTATTATAGTTCTAACAAAATCAACAATACATAATCAAATCAATTACAACTAGAAAACTAGCAAAGTTTCTATGAAATAATTCTCAAAATTCACATGTACCTAAGCCAATGGAATACCTGATCACTCGTAAACGGGTGGATGATGGAGATAAATTTTTGCAACGTATAATTTCGATGTCCTAGGCAATTTGCAAAGAATCTTATTATCTCTTATAGCCTGCGACAAATATACGAAATGAAAAATATCTATACCTAATGCCGCGTAACTTTGGTGTTTCATTTTTGTCGCTGTTCACACAAACATTCTTCTACCTAGCTGTTCACTTTACAGCAACGAGAAAATCATTTTGTAGTTCGTATACAGAACACAGACTCAGACCTCTCCGTCGAACGTCTAACAACATTCATACAAATAATAAAGTAATTTGTATCCTCATTTAGTCATTTGCTATCGTGCGTTGGTGTGCCGAGCATCGTTCACGACATTACAATACATCTTCTCTAACTAAAAACACAATACATACAACGAGAAGATAATAATTGTCTTAATTATTTTTTGTTCTATGTTGAACAAACGGAGGAAATTCAAATTTTGATTACATTCGAAATTCATCCGGTAGTGTTGCAAGGTATAAAAATAATTGCGTAAAAAATATTGCAAAAATAATATATTATCATTGTAGAGGTGACTTTTGTATTGTATCTTGTTTATTATTTATAATATTATACGTTGTTTTTGCCCGTAATTGGATTCAATAGTAAAATTGCATAATAAAGGAACTGTGTCACCGCGTACATTCAAGACATCATGAGTGACCGGTAAGAATAAAACTGATATTTTATTTGTTTACTAGTAGGTATGTTTGATTGGAGTAATATTTATTTTACTTCGATATTATTTAATTAAATGTAGGTACATAGGGCCTATAGATGCTTTATATTTGCTTGGTTGAATAGTATTTGCATTATAAAATAATATAAAATGTTTGAAGAGCAACCGTAGATTCTAAATTTAAAATTATTGGTAATTACTTTATGATGTGTAAACTATATTTTAAATTACAATAATGTATTAGGGATGTAAAATTACAATGAAAAACAGTTGAATTCTTTTTACAAACGGATTTATTTTATGACAAAATAAATAGCGTCTACCTTAACAAATGTTCAAAATTCTAACTATGTAAGAACGATTTTAATTGGCTTCATCTATGTATATTTATGTATTATAACGGCATTTCCTACATGTGGGGTAGCCAGATGAATAATGAAATTCGTGATAAATCGCCGCACAGAGACTTTATTTTTTTCTCATACATTTTAAATTACACTAGACCATTCTATTTGGAGTCTCTAGTGAATTTTATCTGATTCTTATTAGAATGAAAATTGATGTGAAATTTTTCAATTAATTTAAGTGACAAACATTGTAGGTACCTAATAAGTAGTTTCCCGCGAATATTACACTTACATGCTATTTCAATTTAATATGATATGCATTATGTTTTAATATACAATAATTTATGTAGTACTTTAATACCTAAATTATTGCTTTTAGTCATGTCCATATTCCTAATTATTTATTAGAGTACCTACATTTACTATATACCTATCTAGTAGAAAATGTAGTAATTATACAAAGTTTTTCCAAAGTGACCTTTCATGTCACAATATTCCCAGGGTGACAATATATTTAATTTTCTCACCCTTATATTCTGTTCTTGAAGCTGGAAAAACGATGTTAGATGCCAAAAAGTATTTTCGTGTATGCAGTATTTCTCTGCTGAATATCAGTGGTGTAATGTAGTGTTTTACACAAATTAAAAAAAACACACCTACCATTAGAAAGTAAGATTCAACATTTTATCCTGACATTTGCCAAGCCTTTCCAGTTTTTGTACTTACTTCTATACTATACCCTCACAACGTATCCCAAGTGGGGTAGACAGAGTGGACGGATCCTTACATACTTCTTTCGCTCCTTCTACATTCATACAATTTCTCATATTCGCACGTTGATTTCTCTTACTCAACTGACGTGGTTCTCGAACGTCCGCGATTTCTAACACCCCTTCTTTCACATTTTTCTCATTCACACATTTTACGTTTCATATAAAATCGGCTTAAATTTAGCTCATTTTCTTCTAACCTAGTTACTTTTAACTTTTGTTGTCAATCATATTGTTTATTATTAGTTCGTTTTTGCTATGTAAAATTCTATAAAAATAATAGGCTTTCATATCCACTAGCTTACTTAAATAAAACCTTACTAGAAGTATCAAAATTTGAGTTCAGTTGCGTATTTGTTGAGGGAGAGAATAATACAAACATGACTAAAATATTCAAAATTCTTTTATTCGGCTATAAAGCACAATAAAACGGTTTTCCCGCAATTGATGATTTTGCAAATTTGAATTTCAAAATATAATATATCGCTTTAAATACGAGTAGTGTGTTCTAATATCGGTTATTTGCCCTTTTTCACTCATAATATATGATGTCCTATTTTTGTTCCGCCACTGTTTCACTGAGATATTTGGATTACCTACTTACATTGTAGCATAAGTACCTACATCTTTTTAATCATTACACATAATTCAATATTTTTTTTCGTTTTGTTTTGACTTTAGCCGCAATGCGGTTTATAAATTCTCACTCTTAGTAATTATTGTTAAAAATATTTTGTGGCTTATTTATCATTCTTTTATTATTGTTTTTTTTTTTAAATATAACTTATATAGGAACCTATTTGGATGTTTTCTTTCCGTCGATCGATAACCAAACACCGAAATACAATTTGATCGATATTAAATTGATGTGATTATTTTACAGATCATTGGCCGACCTTGTAATATGAACAAATTAAGTACCTACCCAATTATGTAATACAATATAACTTTGTGTGAAGCCACAGAATTGAAAAAATGAGCTTGTGCCATACCGAAATATAAAAATAGTATTTTTGCTTATCTAAAAACAGTTGAGCAGTTACGGCTTATCGACCCTCTTTGGCTTACCTATACTTTTCATTTGTTAACTCACAACTCATAATACAAAAAAACGGATATCTGTTACTTTTAACTAAAACAAAAAATCAATTATATTATGTTAGTTTTAACTTAATACAAAAATCTATTATTTCAGTACTTTGAGGTTGGTGTGGATTAAAACATTGTTGCATAGCACATTGCCAATGATCTATTAAAATGAATATTATAAGTAGTGTTTGATCTTTTATATCTAAATAAAAAGATCATCCAGAATACTGAAATAGTTATGTTAATTGCTTAATTAAGGTCTAAGTATAAAAAAAATAATACCCAACGTTTTTCATCTATCTGTACATCCTCAATTCCTCAATCAATGTGTATTTTTTATTAATTTCCTCTAAATTAACTTAACACAGTAACGGACCTATGACCTTCGTTTTTTAAGACAATATTACTAAAACTCAATGTGCTGTTTTAAATATTGACCAAAACAGTATTATTACCTGCCTTCTGGTCTACTGCCTATACCCAATTAAGTAGGTATTTAAATATTATATTATAATGGGTGAGTTAGTACCTATCGAACTACCTTCTCACTAAAAATAAACCTAATTTTATGCGCAATTCCTTTGTACACAGTTTCATTGTTGCTTTGAAGGTTTTAATAACAAAGCAAATCATCTATTCACATTGAAATAATGTATATCGTTTCCACAATGTTACAACTCATTTAGAAATATTAGAGGATGCACACGTGTGTAATATTTCTAAATGAGTTGTAACTTTATGGTATTATACACGTGTGCATCCTCCACTTGAATTTGACAGCTGACGCTTAAATATGCGGGAAAATAGAATTACCTAAAATAAAGGTGAAAAGATGTATGTAATTTTTTTTCTTTTCTTCAGAATTAGGCCAAAAGTTTAATGACTGTTGAAATTTCGTGATTTATTTCCTTACATGAGTAATTTTTATTTCGATTTTACCTTTCACAGTGATACCTTTGCAGTATCTATAAATTATGCCATTGCATTATCTACTAGTTACGCTTCGTAAAGTTGAAGTGTAATTACTTCATTAATCGTAGAGTGATCATAGGTAATAATTGTGGTTTTTACAATGGATATGAACACAATTTTAGTTTAATATGGATATTAACACAATCTTAATTTAGAATCATTCCAGCTCTTTTAAATAAAGTGAAAATGAAAATTTCAATATTTCTATTTCGTGTTTCTTTTCGTTACCACTGTAAAAGCTTATAACACAACACTTAAAAAAAAAGTATTTGAGTTTGTGCTTTAATTGCAAAAACAACATTATACACCTTTTACAGTAAGCTAAAAACTTTTGTTGTGAAAAGAAAGCCTGCCAGCATTCGATTCGAACTGTACTCCTCTTGTGCATGAGGACGGGACTACCTCCAGGCTACTAATGAACCCTGAACGAACATAAAAGATTTCTAATTAGCTGACTTGAAAATTATAGACAAATTATCTTCATAATTTTTTGTTTGATGGTATTGTAAAAATGTCTTCTCTATTTCTACTTATTCTTGTTTTAGTACTCACACTTGTCAGTTCAACGACGACGATGGAACAGTACGCATGTTTCTGCGAGGACGTCCCATCATGCTGCATGCTCCCACAGCGCAACTGGACTCGTATGACCTCAATAAAGTGGCTCCACCCCCTCACACCAAGTTGAAGTTAGACTGGGTCTATGGCTACAGGTAAAAAAATCACCCTTTTAATTCCTCTTTATAATACAAGGATAAAGTTAATTTAATCCCCTTTGTTATAATCACAAATAGGCAATACTTATAACATTTTTTTTATTTTTATTTTTTTCAAATCAAAGTAGATACCTAACTACCTAATACTTTAGACGTTTTACATGAAATTGATAATAAATTTGATTACATTTGTTGATCTGTGAACTTTAAAACAGATTTTTTGCGTCCCCTGTAAAATTTGGTTTGGAGCACATAAGAGGTTTCATTGAACCAACGACGATATGTAAATCCATTTATATGTATGTATGTAGGTTTATATGTTCACTTTATACACATTTTACCTGACAAATAATAGAAATCTTGCTTTTATCTTGATTATTTACAAAGGCATTACAGATGTTGTGAAAGCATTTTTAAATAAATGTGACATCTCAACCATGCATCTGATTTTTCACCAAATTTTCTTAACCTTTTTTTTGATAAATGATAGAGGCCCTACTCTCTGCGTGAAGTTAGGTTTATAGTTTTAGCAAGTTAACTAGTAATAGGCATAGCATTATTAACTCCTGGTCACATTAAGGGAATAAAAAAATTCAGAGCCTCGTGTAATAACAAAAGAGTCTCGGCCTCCAGAACAAGGGGTCCGTGATTCGATTCCAGGTGCCGGCAAACTCCCCTTTCACGGCACAAGCTTTTAGCTTAGTGGGAAAGGTGTATAAGGTTGTATTTGGGTTTATAACAAAACCCAGATATATCTTTTTAAAAAAAAAAATATCGTAATATCCTCTATAAAAACTCTCTTTTTTTTTTTTTAAAAAAAAGATATATCTGGGTTTTTGTTATAAACCCAAATACAACCTTATACACCTTTCCCACTAAGCTAAAAGCTTGTGCCGTGAAAGGGGAGTTTGCCGGCACCTGGGATTGAACCACAGACCCCCTGTTCTGGAGGCCGAGACTCTACCTCCAGGCTACCGACGAACCTGAACTCTTTGTTGTAATATCTTGAACAATAGTACAATCAGAATGAAAACAGTGACCTTCTTCATTGATGAACTGGCTGCTCAATTATAAAACATTCAGAATGGTAAACAACCTTGGTTTTCCGCATCATTCACCAGCATGAAACTATTCCATACCTACATATTTCCATACATACAATACACAGTGACATTGGCATTGATAATAAAAAAATGGGTAATCTGTAAACTCAAATAATATTGTTTGTGTACATAACTTATATATATATATATATATATATATATATATGCGAAGTGATTTTTTATTCGTATAACATGGAATTTTTACACCTACGAAAGTGTTGATATGATGTATTTTTTCGATAGGTATGAACCAAAGTGATTTGGTTCATAGGTACCTATCGAAAAAATACATCATATATATATATATATATATGGACAATTTGTAAAGCGCCGTTTACTCATAACTTATCTATAATATTGTAATCTTCCCAGTAATCAAGTACGTATCTTTATGTCGGAGCAAAACTACATTATGTCGAATATTCGGTAAATTAATTTATGAGCATTGTCTTGTTCTTTTTGACGACTTATTAACCTTTCTTCAAATGTATTGTATTTCATGATATCCACAGATTACAATGTGATGGCAAAATTTTGTGAAAGCAAACCAACAAACATGTGAGAAGCAAATGTAATTTTGTTGAAAAAACTTTGAACGACCATATTGAAAAATGGCATCTTGTGACATAATGTAGTTTCAGTCTGATATATAGATATAAAGTAGATATTACTGTGTATAACTTTATTGGATATTTTTTTTTATTTGGACAGGAAATGAATTAGATATAATTATAAATTTAATTAAAATCATATCAAGAGTATTGTATAAAATGTTATTGATTGATCCTAATTATTTTGAACATGCAATAGTACTCAGATACCGTGTACAATTAGTTGTCTATATAATAAATGTATCTAAGCACATATTCCTCATAATTATTATAACAGACATGCAGCTTCCCTTAAGGAGTAGACAAAAAACATTGAGCGGCAATTACTCTTACCCTTGCACCTACTTTTCGCTTCCATTACTGTCATACTCATGCATGCTCTCTTATTTAATGTGCTCAACACACATCTATCCTCCACGACCGGACGACCATGTCTCGGAGCACCATTTCTCTCATGCATGCATATTTTCTTGGTCATTCCTCATCCATTCTTTCCACATGCCCAAATCTAATTTCACATCCACATTCTTTCCACATGTCCAAATCTAATTTCACATCCACATTCTTCTGATATGACACTATTACGCACTCTATTCCAAATTAGTTTATATGATTTTTAAAATATTTGGGATCCGACTTAATCACAGTTCATCAATTTTATTTATTTGTTTACACACAATTTTCAATCAAATCAACCTACATTTGTAAATAAAAAATATATAGATATATTATGGATTCTTAATTTATAAAAGTGATGTTTACTGAAATAAAAATGTACCTCTCTTTTCAATGTTTGCAAAAAGTTGGTGAAAGAATCAAACACAAAGTTTGTCTATTGTAAAAAATAAAATAAAGTGCCGACTAGTAAGTAATAATCACAAAAAAAATTATCTTCTGCCACATCCCAATTGTGATTAATAATGTAATAGTAGCTCTTTAAAAAATGTAAGATCCTATTCTATTCTCATCATCATCATCTCACCCTCAACGCTCCTCTCGAGAGCACAGGGCAGAAACCAGCCTCCTCCATTCTATTCTAGGACTCAACTATCATCAAACTGTAGGGTTACTCTTGACAAAATCTAAACACGATCTTAATCTTAATGATACGAAGCGTGAAGTGACTATTGGCCAAAAATACACGCATACCGATCGTGCGGTAGGGGTAGTGCGGTGTTTTTGACCATAGTCCCTTTGTGCAAGATCAAGACTAGATTTAGATCAAGAGTAGCCCTGCAGAATGGTCATTTACTACAATAAAATTATGCTTGGAAAGTATTGTCTGTTAGAAGATTTAATAACAATATGTAAATTTTTTTTATTTCAGAGGAAAAGATTGCAGGAACAATCTCTATCTCCTACCAACGGGAGAGATGGTTTACTTTGTTGCATCAGTTGTTATTTTATTTAATGTGGATGAGCAGTGTCAGAGGCATTACCTGGGGCATACAGACGATGTCAAGTGTCTGTCTGTACATCCTAATAAGCTCATTGTGGCCACTGGACAGTGTGCAGGACATGATAGGGTAGATGCAAGGGTAAGTCTTTTTTTGTCTTTTTGTTATGTGAAATCTCTGATAAGTTGTTTTGATAATGAATCTCTCTTATCAAGCATAAATAGTCTTATTTGGAATGAGTAAAATAAAACACTCTATTGTATTACTTCTACAGTGACTTGATCAATTAATAGCCTGATTTCTGGAGTTTCGATCTCCTAATCAGACTGACACAATGTTTACTTTATGTTAACTTAATGATGAAAGTGGAAGCTCTTGAAAGTCAGTTAAATTAAACTTTCAATAAGTACAGGTGATCGGAAAAATTTACTTTATGTGAAATGGTTTACACAATCAATACTCCTGTTAACACATGGATATGATTGTGGAGTACACCTTAGTAATTTTCTATGTAATTGATCCACAATCTATTTATTGTCTATGATAGTATCTATATAAACCGTGCGATTCTATGAATTCGCTCTGTTCTGTTCAATTTGTCATATTCATGGTGAAATAAAGGTACGCTTTCTCCGATTTTACATGTGTTAAAATCAAATCCCTGATCACATTTCCTAAGATAGAAACCAAAGTTGCTGGCTAACAACTCTTTTTGATTTGACTATTTATAATTTGTTTATAATTCTTTTATGCACTTAGTCATTTTTGTTAGATATCAGTTATATGTTTGTGTCTTATACATCCATTCTTTATATATCAGATCTATGCTAAATCACTCATATATTGGCTGGAAAGTCGCTAATAAAACTATATTTCGGTATTCACAAAAGTCTTAAAATTATTTCTCTTAATGTTTCCATTCCATTCTTAATAATTAAATGTGTAAAAGGCAATTGATGGACAATTGTTACATATTTTCTTCAGACCTATTTCAAATGCAAAATATATTTTTTTATTTATTTGCAGCCTCATATCAGAGTATGGAATTCAGTTTCACTGGCGACATTAGCCGTTATTGGAACAAATGACATGGAGAGAGGTGTATGCTGTCTCTCTTTCTCAAGAGCGGATGGTGGAAGTCTCCTGTGTGCTGTGGATCAGGGCACAGAACACAACATATCTGTTTGGGAGTGGCAGAGAGGAGAAAGAGGAAGCAAAATCACAGAAACTAAGGTAACATTATTATTATGTTACATGGCAACATTTATAATATCTGTTCAATTTTTTTTATTTATTTTCAAATTTTGACCAATTGAAGTTATTTGAGTTACTTAAATAATAAATCAATGATAAGTTCAAAATGATTCACAAAAACTCAAAAAAAATAATCTAGGTTGTAAGTCGATAGCTTGATAGTTGAGTCTTGAATTTTACCCTGTCAACCTACTCTGCCTTCAACAGTATTTTTAATGCATTTCGGTGTATTTAAAACTTAGTTCACTTCAAACAACCCCTTGAAGGTAAAATAGGTTAGTAGTGTAAAATTCACTCAATTCAAAATCTAAAGACTACTATAAGGCTATCAAACGTTCTGTACATTTTTTTTTAAATTAAAAACTCACCTATTTGTTTATTTTTTTAGTGTTCTGTGGATACAGTTGTAGCAGCTGAATTCCATCCTCTGGACAGGAACCAAATAGTGACCTGCGGAAAGAACCACATAGCATTCTGGAATCTGGACCAGGGAGGCACATTGTACAAAAGGATGGGAATATTTGAAAACAGAGATAAACCTAAATATGTCACCTGCCTTGCATTTAATCATAATGGTAAGCATAATTTACATAAAATAATTTCAAAGGCATTTGTGTCTTAATCAGCTGTTCATTAAGAAGCCATCTTGGAATTTTCGCATAGACAAAATATGTAGCGCAGATAGAACTGCTTTTTTGCCATGACATGATGTACAATTTAACATAAATCAGAATTATTTCAAATACTTTGTATGACACTAAGTATGTGTGTCAATTCACAAACCAAGTGCTTGAGCATGTGTATTGAATTTTTCAAGATGGTTGTCTACCGAGTTAGAGAAATTGGCAAGCAAAAATAGTGTGGATGTACAGGTTGGATTGGAGCTCTCCTCTCTCCCTTCCATTGTCTCTCTTTTTCTATGGATTGATAAGTTGATAAATGTAAAGCTAAGAATATGTAAGCAATGTATTCTTTTTAAATTACTGAATATATATTTTTCAGGCGATGTTATATCTGGTGATTCAAATGGAAACATAATAATTTGGGGACGAGGCACAAATACAATTAACAAATACATCCGTGGAGTTCATGAGGGCAGTATATTCTCTATCTGTGTACAAAAGGATGGGTCTGTGCTGTCTGGAGGGGGCAAAGACAATAGAATAGTACAATTGGATGCAGATCTTACACCCACTGGAGTAGAGGGAGCTGTATGTATCCATTTTTACACATTGATATGTTATTATTTAATAGAGAAATAAAAAAGTAATAATGCCATTTAATACATTTTTAAGTAGGTACACTAGCACCATCTATTGATAAATAAAAAAAAACTCAACCAGAAAATTTTCATTTGAAATTCACCATTTTGTGGAAAATCATTGCAGGGGTACATTTTAAGAATCTTAATATCTTGTGAGTAATAAATAATAGAGTATTGAATCTCGTTTTGAATACCTTTGCACTACCAATAGTTCTCAGATCATGTTTTATTTTGTTCCATAATACTATTTAGGCAACCCAGAGAACAAAACTACTTCTGTTTGATATTAGTCTGATAACAGTCTGTGTGTCAGCAAATTATGAAAACAAAATGTATTATCTCAATTCCAGATTTATTGCAATTTTCCCGGTTTTACAATGAATTTTTCAGTATTTTTTTAAATGTTTATGTATTATTATTTTTTTCAGATTGAAGGACACTTCGGTGGAATAAGAGTATTAACTGAAGGTCGTGGATCTCAGGTACTCATTGGTACTACAAAGAATTGCATTTTACAAGGAGATATGAATCTCGGTTTCTCACCAGCTGTTTTAGGTAAGTTCTACGAAACACAACTTTTTCAAATAATAATTCCACACAATTAATTATTTACATCAAAGAAGTATCTGAATCCTTCTGTTGACTTACTATGCATTTGCGACACAAGTGATTGTTTACAAAGATATTTTACAAGAACTAGACTGTGCACTTTTCACCAAAATAAAGCAAAAATATGCTTTCTACTGTGGTGATATGGTCTATATTCCTACGAGAAATGAAACGGTGTCCCTTTCTAATGCATGGTTGTACTATATTTAACTCTAATAGTTTTATATAATACAATCATGTGTTAGATAGATACAGCTCTCAGATGTGCACAACCTTGTTATGTATTATGTTTATGATTGTTTACTATGAATTGGGTTCATAGTTTTCTTTTATTATTTTTACTTATATAAAGTTAAGAACAGAATGATATTTAAATTACTATCAGTTTGTACTCATTTCACTGCCTAGTTGAAAAGTCCACTGATTGTTTAACTATTCATTAGGTCCTCAAAAAAATTATAAAAAACATTTTAAGTTATTTATTTATTCATTCTTTTTGCTCATCATCATTATATAACAGTGTTAACAAAACAATATAAAATTTAAAAAACTAGGACGATGTGCGGTGGCAAGATTATCACTATAAAATGATTTCTTTCATCTAACCAAGTTATAATTTTTTACTTATATAATTTTTAACATTGAATTTACATTTGCAGGTCATTTAGATGAATTATGGGGCTTAGCTTGTCATCCAACTTTGGCTCAATTTGTAACATCTGGATGGGACAGACTACTACAGATGTGGGATGCTCTTTCACACTCTACAGTTTGGAGCAAAGATATTGGGGTAAAGATTTATTGCTATTTTTTACATAATATGCTGCAAAAAATAAAAATAATACCAGTAATCTCTTTTTTTTAGTTGGCATATAATATTATTTTTTTTTTATTTTCCTTACAGGAACGAGCCCAAAGTTGTGCCTTCTCCCGAGATGGCTCAGTGGTAGCAGTTGGTTGTCTCACAGGCAAATGGATGGTGTTCGATTCTGTCACAAGAGAACTAGTCGCAACAAATGTTGATGGGTTCGTAAATTTATCTTTTCAAACAGTATTTTAAGACTATCGTTTGTCCTCTTACTAGCTTAACACTCAAAATTATGGAAATCTTTTGATCTTGTGCAATCATCTCTGAAATTTAGCTCCTTCAAACCTCAGGTGACGCTCTCCAAGAACTTTTGTCTTAGCCTGCCTAATGATCTCCTATAACTTGGCCCCACGTTTATGGGTACCAATTTAATAGCACCAAACCTGCCAAATGTCATCAGGCCTATTAGCAGAATTCACTTGGTCTATCTTATGCTAGAGTTCCTCTTTACATAATAATATGTAGACAATGACTTATTTGACAAAAGTCAGTTAACTGCTACTACTACTTCTATACCATCATGGCATATTTCACAAGTGGGGTAGCCAGCAGACTAGATGCGTGTAATAAACATGCTAGCTATGCTCTCCGTGCCAACAAAGTAATTATCTGTCTTCAGTTAATAGTCTTTTTTTATTTTTCAGAGCTGAGCCAATACAGTGCATCAAATATTCACCAGATGGCCACTACGTAGCATTTGGATCTAGAGATAACTTTATTTACATCTATCAGATTGATGACGAAGCCAGGAGGTACAGTCGTCTTGGAAAATGTATGGTAAGTTAAAGTTCTTACTCTTTATATTGATATCTATTTAAAAAAGTAACTAATGATAATTCAAAAGCTAAAGTTTATAAATATTATATATTCCGACACAATATCTTGTAGAACTTATCTCATTTCAACTGTTTATCTTATCACAGTGGATTTGCAAGTGGATCAGCCAGTGAATCACCTGTTTTTTTTTTTTCTTTTTTTTCATGTCCAATAATTAAATGTTTTCTTATTGTTTATGCTATGGTTATCTATATGGATTGGAATTATTGTGTATTATATAGTTTTAATGAAGTTAATTTTGTGTTTTATTGCAACGTCAGGCATCAGAAAGAAAACGAAGGATGGTAATAACAAAATAAAAGATAATTCTGGTAGATGCATGTCCTCGACACTCGACAAACTACACTGTAGAATGTGCAATCGCTAAAGATGAAACACTAAGTACACCATTGATGGTGCAATACCATCAAAACATAGCTTAATATTTCAAAAATCTCTAAAATACAAAACTTTTTAAATGATGTACACAATAAACAATTTCACACACAACTTATGTACAGATGTTGTGCAATTATTTTGGCATATTGTACGTATAAATCTTTTTTTGATTTCCAGTAGAGAAGATTTATATTAATCTATGTAAAACATGTTTCCGACAGAAAAAATAGGATTATAGACAACTGTTCTTTATAGACACATTTATCATTCAAATCAATTAAGCCACCAAATTCAACAAACACAGCTCATTGTCGTACCCCATGCTTTATCACAAAAAATTAGTTCTGCATACTCGACATACTCCTCCTTCTTTCCATAAAAACTGCTATTATCACTGAGTATAAAGTATTGCTTATTTTTATTTTATTTTCTTCTAATATAAATTACTTTTTTTTCAACTCCTATATTTTAACTAACTCCTCCCACTTTACTATATTTCCTCCCATTTTTCACTTGTACCTTCCCATATTGAGTGTATATCCTTGTCACATCTTATTAGATATTTTTCCATCAACACTTAGCTCTTCTATTTTCTACTTAATTCCTCCCATATTTACTCTAGACTCCATTTCAATCCCCCCAATATTTCAGTCTGGCTCCACCCATATTTGTAAAACCCTGCTTCTATTTTTTTAGCTCCTCACATCTCTAATGTAACTCCGCCCATATATAATACGAATATTATTAATTGTGTCAGTGCACACGCAGTAGAATTCCATAATTATGTAATTGAAACAAGTGTTTCTTTCTACTATAGATTATTGATTCCGAGAGAGACGTCTTTCGACTTATCAGGTCATTGATAAGTCAAAAGACGTCTCTCGGAATCAATAATCTATAGTAGAAAGAAACACTTGTTTCAATTACATAATAATTCGAATGTATCCAACTTCATCCAGACTTTTCCCATATTTAGTCTTGATCCATATTTGACCCCTCCCATATTCAATTTGGCTCCTGTCAGAAGACTTAGCCTCCTATTTGATTGTCTCCTCCTGCTAGTATTTAACTCCTCCCATATTTAATTTTTATCCATAGTTTCACTCATAGCCTCATAATCATTTGTACCGGTAATATTTCGTTTGTGTCCATGCATTTTTTTTCATCCAGTATTTTTACAAATCACTTGAATGTATTTCAGGGTCACTCCAGTTACATAACACATGTGGATTGGTCATCTGATAGTCAGTATTTGAGGAGCAATTCTGGAGACTATGAACTTCTTTATTGTAAGTATTTACTTACTTTCCCATATTTACAGAGATATATTTATTGATAATTGAAGTGAATCTAATCTACCTACATGTTTCCTCCAGAGTCTTGTACAATCTACATATATTAGTTGTTCCAACCTCTGGTATCAAACATTTGGTCCAATAAGAGCAAGTAAGTAAGAAAATTAGATACATATAAAAAAAATGTTTTTTCAGGGAATCCTTCAACCTGCAGACAGATTACAGCCACATCAAGCCTCAGGGATGTAGAGTGGGCCACAAACACCTGCACCTTATCTTTCTCCACAATTGGAATATGGCCAGAAGGAGCTGATGGAACAGATATCAACTCTTGTGAGTCATCACATGATGGAAAGCTCATGTGCACAGGGGATGATTTTGGAAAAGTCAAACTGTTTACATACCCTGTCACACAACCAAAGGTAAGAAATTTTCATATAGAAATGTGTCTTATTGTGGTATACTCTTTTGCTTATTTTTTACTTCATTTTATAGGTTATCAAATAAATATGTAACTAACATTATTTGCTATATAATAATAATATAAAATATAAAAAAACACTGTTTTATGTTTCACATTAATGTATACCAAAGTATACTACAATTACGCCTAGCGCTTTCACCAATATATTGGCATCATCAGGGCGGAGTATAAACTAAATTTACAAGAGAAAACAACGTCTATATATACATAAGATATTAAGGGATGTTAGGTGGGGGTGTTTTTGAACAAAGCAATGGCGAAGTCAAAGGAGTTTGGACATTAATAATGTCCACTTTGTTGGATAGACATTTATTAATCTCCAATGATTCAAGAACGTTCAGTTTACGTCCCTTACCCTCAGAATGCAAGACCATTACATTTTCAACATTAAAAGAATGGTCATTCTGAAAGCAATGGTCTGCCATTTTTGAAAGTGCAGAAAGTCCCCTGAACGCTCTATGATGTTCCTTTAACCTCGCATTGATTGCTCTTCCTGTTTGTCCTATATATCTGGCTTTACAGTCATTACACCAGATGCAATATATTCCACTCTCATCCAACTTATTCCTCTTGTCTTTATTGTTAAAAATTAATTTATTAATATTGTTGGTAGTGTAAAAAGCACAACGATAATCACGTTTTATTTGTTATATTTTTCAGTCCTTGTGTCATCAATATGGCGGACACTCCAGTCATGTAACAAGTGTCAGCTTCCTTCACGATGATACACGCATCATAACAACTGGAGGAATGGATACAAGCGTCATGCAATGGTCTCTCGACTAAACATCATAATGATAACTATAACACATCGATCGCCTAGTTTCAGAAATCAATAACTTGAAATTCTTAATATTATGAGATACTGAATGATAGACAGACGTGTCGATAGACGACATTCAAAATTATGAGGCTTCATCACAGTCGACCAAAACCACAAACAAATGTACTTTTGATATTAAAAAAGTTATAATTTTAACAGGTTTTGTTGCAGACTGAATTGATAGAATATTGCTTTCAACGTGATATGATAAGACAAAAAACTCAATTTTGAATAATCTCAAGTTATTGGCCTATATAACTGATTGATTGATGTATAGTGTACAAGATTCCATTTCCAAATCAAAAATATAGTCCTTGAAATAAGATAAACTTTTCTAGTATTGTATTTATTTAACATTCGCGTGAGTTAGATGCTATCTTTCTCAAGAAATATATATCCAATGTACAAAGAAAGGCTCAAATAAAAATCATTCCACAATGTTATTGTTTTCAATTGAATAGCGCACACTGTATTTTATACTTGCAATTCACAAAAAAAAATAGTTTTTGTATTATTTACGCCAATGAGATTTTCATCACATTTTTTAAATTTCTATGCATTCTTTGGAAAACTAATAAATGTTAAAATCTGTAAAAAAATTTATAGTATTTTCATCACAAATTGTATCCAGTATGTTTTAATTAAAACTGTAAGTGCCATCCTTCTTCGGGATGCCATGGCGACGTCGTTGGATACGCAGCCAAAAAATTCTATGATTGTCGACGTGGCCAATCCCTAGCCACGTGATTTAGTTCCAATACAATTTTATATGAATTATTTGACTATGTAGCCGGCAACGTCGCCATGGCGTCCTGGTGAGAGATGGCACTAAGTGTGGCCGTAAGACAATTGTGAATTTAAACAACAGTCCTATATACCTACTTACCTAATATTACAAATAAATTATTTTAACATCCATTTTTATATTAATAAATACGTTAGGATTTAATTATATATTTAAATGATGTGCAAATATTAATTTTTAAGCAAAATAACACGCAGCTTAAATGAAAATGTTAATAATAATAATAATTTATTTAAAGACTAGACTTTATAATCTTTGCACCTTTTCCAGTTTATCAAAAATCTTTGTAAAATAAAATATAAATTTACTAAATTTTTAATTTTAAACTTCTTTGTTTACTTTTAAAAGTGTATTAAATTTTTTTAAATAAAATTAAACAAAAATAAAATTATCATTTTTTAAAATTTAAAATAGATTAATTAAACCCTTGTTAGACCTTTTTCTTTACATAGTTGCAATATGCTAGAACAAGTGACTATAAGCATAAATGAGACATCGTTGGTAGAACAAGTGTCTATAAGCCAAAATGACATTAGAAATACAGCTTTTTCAAGTTTTTAATTGTGTCTCCTTCAATATTGTTTATTTTATATGACCAATTTATTGAACATTTATATTTCAAAGTAAGAAAATACATACAAGAAAATTCTTTAAATAAGTTAAAATACTCGCAACTGGCATTGAAATTGAAATCTCAGCAATATTAATATAGCGTCATTGCATATTCAAAAAGGGACATGTGAATTCATAAATGTTTTGACATTTCTAGAATAAACTGCTTATAATGACATCATAACCATTTTATGAAGTGATTCTTAGTATCAAATATTAAAATTCAATACTTAAAGAATAATATCACATGCCAATAAAAAGTCCAAACTATGTACAATTTAAATGCCTTAAAGAACAGTTTCACAAGACTATGCCCAAATAAAAATGTGACTACATGTCTCTTTTTGAATATGCAACAACGATAGACCCTTTAAATAAAAAAAAAAGAATATTAGCGTAACAATTCAAGATATCTGAAAATAATAGAGGAGAATTCATTTCTGCATTCTCCTAATAAAAGGCTTATAGGTTCTTGTTCTATCTGCTGCTTCATTTAATCTTTGCCCTTTTCAAATATATTATATTATAAATCCATGTACATATACGTTTAGAAGACAACAGTATTTCAATGATTATTTCCTTTTATAAAAAATATATTTGTGTATGTAACAATAATAAGAATAATACCTACTTACAATTTTATTTATTTATTTTTATGTTTTATTATTGTTTATTCACTTTTTGTAAATATGATTATAATTTCTGATAATAATCGTAATATGGAACCAATAGACTTAGATTTGTTGTAATAAAAAATTATAATTACCTACTTACATTTTTATTTGTTTTTTTTTATTTCACCAAAATTAAGTAAAAAAATCCAAAAATTTCTCGAATATAATTTTACTAATATCAGTTTATTTCTGTATTATTCAGCATACATATATTTGTCATGCAAATTTCTTAAACTTGAGCACTATTTGCAAAATAAATTAAATGTGAATGAATTCCTAAAATATGTCAGAGTTTCATCTAAAACAATGTGGCAGCAGTTATATAATAGTAATAAACTTTGTTGTACAAAATATTCAAACAAAAATAATAAGCAAAAATAGGACACAACCTGGTATATACAAATAATTTAGCACAATAGGCGAGTTTATAGCAGAAGAACAACAAAATATAAAATAAAAATTAAGTCTTTAGGATGTGTACATATAGATAGATGTTTAGAATTTTCTTATTCTTACATTGTCATTTGCAATATAGTTTACATATTCTACGACCTGCATATTCATTACATGCAGTTAGTCCACAAGCTATCCCACTTATGGGATATGCCGTGATGGTATAGATAGATAGAACATTCTACAAATAGTTTCATTGGATAAACTGCAAAGAGAATTGTGAAGGATAAAAGGGTTGATTGAAATGATGTGGCCTTAAGATTTATAACTAAAACAATTTTTTTTAAATGTTCTATTTCAGCAGTAATTTCCTGCCATTTTTATTTAGAAACGCTTACGAGCAAGCCACCCATTGCGTCTTATAAACTACCTCTTAAAGAGGACTAAGCTAAGCTGTCCAAAAAAAAAAAAAGTTTTAACGCTTTTAGTCCATAGCAACGAATATAAAAAGTCGCTTTTAAATATTTTTCCCCATTCTTAACGGACATCTGGTAAATCAGGGATGTTGGATATAATGTAGGTTTATAATTTCTTTGGTAGAAAACGGATAAATAATTCTTTAAGGTACACAAGAATGCAGCAAATAAATTATAGCGTGTTTTGGAATGACGCTTTTGCTAGTTTCTGTAACATAATAATCTCGGAGTTTTTTCAAAATGTATGAATAAACTATTTCTGCAAAATCAGTTTACAAGAAATGAAGAACTACGGTTAAATCTTCCAGCTTTATTAGCATCTCGTACACAATATTCACATAGATCATATTATCAATGTTGCTGTACTATTAAGATGATTTTTTGAATATGGTATATTCATCCTTCTTAAAAAAAATACCAACAATATTTAGTATGAAGACAGTCTATACATTCCGGCAAATCATGTAAACTCGCATCATTCTATAGGCATAAATATTTTAACATTATTATTACAACATATTAGTGCTTTCATCACTTTCGGCACAAAATTTAACTAATATCTTATGAATATGATTATTGAGCCTAAAAACTATTTAGGATAATATCACAATATTTCCAGGAGGAATAAAGAATTTCAAAGACATAAGTTTTGGCATCAGTATATTCACTGTGTCGGTGTTTAGGTAGTAGAATTCCATATCGAAAAAATAAAACAGGTGTTTTATTTTTTCTTTTTGGCATCAGTGTTTATGTCGTAAATTACCTGTTTTTTTTTATTTCACAAAGCTATAAACGAAGTACTTTGATATACTTACAAAGTTGACAGCCTAAATTGAAGCTCATGTTTTTTGTCTTTAAAATTAAAATATAGAAAAGATATTATTGTGACTTTGACACTGAGACGACTAATAACTTGTATTAAAGTTTCATTAATTTTAATTATTTTTATACATAAATTTGACCATTAACGGTTGTGTAGTCAATAGATGTTAGAAAAATATAAAAATATTTAATATTATAACGTAGTTATAAAATATATACTAAATTAATCCTGTTTTCTTACTGTAAATGTTTTGTAAATATTATTTTATTGTAATGTCAATTTTGTGCCTAAATAATTTAACTATTTTATCTGTGTTTTTCTCATTTTATTTTTGCATTTTTGATGCACGCATTAACTATTTTTGGATAATACCAAATAAAACCCAATCTGGAATTTGCAGTTGTTAAAAAAGTAATTTGACAATATAAATATATTTAACTAACTACGCAATTTTCTTTATATGATATTTTTAACATCAGCAAAGTTTAGAATTTTTCGACCAATATATTTCGTATTTTTTGGATATTTTATTAGATAAATATATATTTATTTATTTATTCTAAAACCTTCAATTATAATATTTCTAATGTTTTATTTGATAATGAAGCAAACACAATATTATTATTTTTTATGTAGGCATCGAATTCTCATACAAAATAAATATATTAAAAATAAATAATTCTTATGTTATACGTGTTTCATTTTCCACAACTTCCCAAGAACCATAATAGGTCTTTTATGTATAGATATGAGGTTAATTTGGGATACAGAAATAAAAAAAAATAACCATTTATTTTACAAACAATTTATTTACAAGAGAATTCAAATTACAAGTCATAGATAGGTCGGTTAATTTTATAAAGAATAAAATTTTAAATAAACCGATCCGAAGAGTTGAATTTGAGAAAACATAATCTTGATTAGAATTAACAGGATACCATTGTTCTTTGTAATTAATTTAGCTTTGAGCTGTGAAACAAATCAAATGCTAAAAAACCTGATCATTTCAAAACAAAATATTAATAAAAGGCGACATTTCACCTTTTTTACTTTTATTTACTAAGATACAAAGTATTCCACTTTATAACGAGAAACATTGTGGAATGCCAGAGTATTTAATAAATATTTAAATTTAGTACCTAAGCTAAAAAAAATAATTCACTGGTAAATGCATTGTAATAATATATTGTAATCTAGTACGCCGCTAATATTATGAGATTGAATGCATAGAACTTGTCCAATTTTCATGGTTTAGTGATAAAGCAACAAGCATCAATGTTAAAAAATTATATACAAAAACAATTACTGTATAAACTTAAAAACAGAAACACCATCTAAATAATATAGACACGAGATTACACTAACTGTTCCGTACTACTTGCGGAAAATTCTAATAATCTCCACGCCGCTTTGGGATTTAATTCTGTAGGATCTCTGCACATTACCCATGCATATGTAACACGCATAACTTTATCAGGATCACCCTCAATTACGTTGTGTTTAGAATCACGTACGCACATAATTTGTTGTGACTGGAATGTAATAACTAAAACGGGACCTTGATCCATTACTTTACCCATAATGAGGTCAACATTTTCAATATCTAATATTTTTGAATCTAAATAATAACCTAATTGCTTCGCTTGAGTTAAAGGAGTCACAATAACACTGTACGCACTTTCATAA
This sequence comes from Athripsodes cinereus, assembly GCA_947579605.1. Taxonomy (NCBI): domain Eukaryota; kingdom Metazoa; phylum Arthropoda; class Insecta; order Trichoptera; family Leptoceridae; genus Athripsodes; species Athripsodes cinereus. The sequence continues at coordinate 9,081,712 of OX388320.1, read as the reverse complement.
CACCAGTCTTTTAGTACTTCCATATCTCCACGAACCATAGCTTCTAATATGTTTGGAATAAAGTCGTTTTCGCAATCCTTCAAAAACTTTTTTGCTTCAAAGGTTGGATCTATTTTGCAAATTTCTGTCATCGTCTCAGAAAGCTCTGTCTTTTGAAATAAGTTTCCAAACATGTCACCAACTTTTTCAGTTAGTAATCGGGATGCTCTGATGACAGGGTTTTCGGATTCTTCATATTTTATTTTCCAATCTAAAACCTGAAACAAAATAAAATATTATTACTTATCAAGAATTTTTTTTAACCACTTGTAGGATTGATTCGACAGTACTGGTAGAGGAATACATAATAAAATATGAAATACTTACTTTATTTACATATTGATTATTGTCTTTGAAATTCTGCCATTGCTGGTAAAACTTGGAGTCTTTGTGTAATTCCATTCCCATAGCCTCTGTATTGGGCTGAACCATCTTTTGATCCATAAGATCTGAGGTGTCCACTCTCTTTCTAAGCTTTGCAGGAGAAACATAAACTCTACCCTCGATGCCTTGAGTGTTGATTTCTTTTTTGACAGCTTCAGTAGCCTAGCATTAAGAAATAAAAATATGAATAGGTTGTAAGACATATTGCAGCCATAAATATGTAAAATTACTATTGATGAATCAAGCCACACATTTAAATTAATTGACATAATTTTAGCCAATAGAGCAGTGTTTCCCAAGGTGGGGCGCCGCGCTTTCACATAATATTGAAAATTTACCAACTGTTTAATTAAAAAAGAGGCCGCTGGAGCATATGACTTTTAAAAAGACTTCAGTGGGGCATGGCATAAAGAAGGTCGGGAAACACTGCAATAGAGCCTATCAAATTGTTTACCTGAGATATTGTCTTAAATGCTTCAGTTTGTCCGAATTTCTGACTCTTCTCTGATATAGTATCACTCACACCCTTTGCAGTTTTTCCTATTTCCTCACTGATTTGACCTGAAAGCCAAAATTGCATTACTTCAAAAGAGAAACATCATACAAGCTCATTTGTTTTAATTTGGATAGAAAGATGATTTGTACCACTTCTTGTAGGCAGATATTGGCTCTACTATATTCCTCCAATGGACTGACCAAAGTCAACAAATACAAGTATTCATCTCTATGCCAAGAAAGAATCAAGACATTTAGGCTGGTTGCTATACATTATCGAACAATTTTAGACGTTGAATGCTACTAAATCAAATTCATAAATTAAAGTTGGTGAATTAAGTTTTAAGAATACTTGCATATATCAGGATACTTAAAAACTTTCACAAAAGATAATAGAAGATCTATCATTTTTTCTCTAAAAATTTCACAATAAATTTAAGACTTTAATTATGGAATGACAATGACAATAAAAGTATTGCGTACCTGCTTTCTTAGCAATATCTGATTTTCCAGCTTCATCAATAACCTCTTGTACTCTGCCTTTAATTCCTTCCAGTTTATCCTTTAGTACATCTGTACCCTGTTTGGCTTCAGCTTCCACAGTTTGGAACTTCTTTCTAGCTGCCTGAAGAGCATCCGATTGTTCTAGTTTGTCAGCCTCCTCTCTAAACTTCTTCAGACTGTCCTTCATCTCTTTATTCTTAGCAATATCTTGTTTGACATTTTCAATGAATTTTGAAAAGAATCCCGGTTGTCGTGATGAATAATGATTTATCTGTTAACAAAAAATAGATTAACTTTTTCGGATTTCCTGAACGTGTCTAAACGTCAATTTTTTTTGCATAATTTTATGTAGATTTGTAATATTTCATGCGGAGAATAAGAATTCAAAGGAGTTTTGTTGAGTTTCTAAAACACATAATTAATTATTTACACTTAGTGTGCGTTCGGTACATAGTTTTTTTTTTATTGTAGGTTAGGTTAGGTTAGATCAGGAGTTATTTTATGATAAAGCACATTTATTGACAATTATTTCAACGATGACTGATTGTAAGTTAAGTTTCTGACATTATTTTATGCTACAGCATTGAGTACAAAAAATGCAAACAATTCTTTTTATGCTTATGAAATCGACCAAATTTAGACAAATTATCATTTCTCAGATGAAGTACTTTATAATATAAGTGTTCAGCTTATCTGAAACTTTGTCTATATTTTATGTAAATACAATGATATGATGTAAACATGGCTGTGTCAAGTATTCCTAATGAAATATTCATTTTTACTAAATCATTAAGAATAAAAAAAAACTTACAAAGATAACCTATTGAGACATTGTACAATCTGCCTTTAGTGTATATTCTATCACAAGACAAATAAACACATGAAAATTATTTAAATAAATAATAATACATCGTTACCACACAATATTCCACAAATTATGCAATTCACGATAATGCAAATACATTTAAGACAAAAAGGTTTTTGACACTTACCAATATAGGTGTTGTATTTTGCACAAAATTTACGCTATTATGTTGGTGTAACTTGAGGGATAATCTCACAGAATAATTTAAAACACCTCTGCACCGATACTGTAAAAAATAATCAACATTAACAAATACACTCCAATATTTTAAAAATTAAGTACACCTAACCTCACTTTTTACACAAATTGATAAAGGTGACGTAACACACAGATAAACATATTCATACACCAAGAATAAACACACTTGCGAAAAATTCTCACCATTTTTGATAATGTGTAATGTACAAATTAAAGTTAAAAATAAAAATTACAACAAATTCATAATCTGTCAAACTTTCATGCTCATGGAAGAAAAAGATGAAGAAAAACTTGAGCCGGGCCTCTGCATTGTTACCCGCATAAAATAATGTTTCCAATGTTACAAGTTTACAAAAAAATATGGAGGTAAATTAAATAAATGACAATGATCATTAATTAAATTTCGTTACGTTCATATTATTCTGCAGATTATAAGAATGTATTGAATTGGAAGGTATAATAAAAATTATTGGTATATATAATAACCTATTTTTTTATATAATTTGATGTAGCTATTATTTTTATAAAAAAGAAGGACTAATAACATACTCTTTCATTGAGAATTTTTTTTTTAATTCTGTATGCATTACTTTTTAAGTAAGTATAATTATGTATTTATGTTGATATCCCAAATACAAAAAAAACTACTATAGTAAGTTTAATAAAAAGTACTGGAAGGCAATGTAGTTAAGCATTATACCTATTCATTATAATATATTAAGGGACCATTTATGTTACATATAGGTATTTTTATGAAATATTTAATAATAATTATTATATTATTACTATGTAGTCGGTAAATCTATACTACTCCTCTCAAAGGAGTAAGAATACAATGTAGGTACCTACCTATTAGACGTTTTTCTTTGGATCATCATTTACATGGATGTGAAAAATCCAGCCTCAAAAGTACGAATGCCGCATCTTTAAAATTGTTACAGATTTAGTTAGATAATTATGCAAGTAATAAGAAATTTGTCAACTGTAAAATTCACTATTTTCCTGCATGTATGTAACTGGAATTAATAAAGTATAAAAGTTAAGTGTTTACAATAGATAGTAAAAACATTATTTTACATTTATTATGAAATCAGGAATTTGATCTGCGATATGGAAAATAATATGATCGATCCTCGATCGCGCGGGATTGGGTTCAAGAGTACGGTTTTGAAGTTGGAATTGAGATTGAGATTGAAATTTGATTGGCCAAATCGGAATCGAATCAAGGGTCAAGAGTAAGACTACAGGTAAGTTTGGCACTACACTTGGTCAGCGCTGTTGTATGGTACAGAAACCTGCACTCTAAAAGTACAAACCATGAACCGTGTTTTATTTTATTAATTGTGTTATATTATGATTGATTATTATGTTTAACTTTTCTCTTACCTTATCTTATCCTATCTTATTATTATATTTCCTTGTTTTTGTTGTCTTAGTTTTGTTTTAGTTGCTTTGAATTTTTTAAACTGTGGTAATATAGGGGGACTCTTGTGGTCTATATTGCATTTAATATTAATTGTTGTAATACTTTTGTTGACTGTTTGTTTCCTTCGAGAAAATAAATAAATAAGATAAAAAAAAACTGTCTAGAAGAATTCGAGATGTGGTTACACAGAAGAATGCCTCGTATATCGTGGATGAATCTGGTCACCAACTTGAAAGTAGGTACTGAGAAGAACAAATTGCTACAGACCATTGCTGAGTAACATTAATGTCCGCATGATTGCATTCCACTGTCATATTCTTCGAGGGAATAAATATGAAATCCTCCAATGCATATTAATGGTAAATTTTGAAAGATACGTGGTCCTGGCAGATAAGAGGCCTCATGGTTGTCCAATATAAGACACTGGACTGGAATGGGGCATTATGTAGGAACTCTTTCGACTGGCACAGGTTAAAGAGGCCTTTGCAGAGGTGATTGCCAATGTTGGGAAAACCTGATAAGGCTCGAGGAATAGATGAATTTAGAAAGATTTATGGAATGATCCATCTATTAACCATAGTAAGCAAATGAAATAGTTTTTTTTTTAAATAATGGTCTCAGTTTTGTTTGGCATGTCAATAGGTAGGTAAGTAAAAGTTCATTGTGTTGTTGAACCGAAGTAATTAGTAAGTAATAAACTATGATGTGTACTTCGACTACCATCAGAGAACATAAAATGAGGCTTAGCAAACAATAAATACATAATGCTAATAGAAACGCTGCTATAACTAAAAATACTAATAATATGTTATGTAGGCCACACATAATAAATAGGTAGGTACACAATCATACAGATTCCATAGGCTGTTCAACATCAAACTGTTTATGGGTACCGCCAAATTCAAACTTTTTAAAACTTTCCTTCATCACGGATTACCTGGGACAGCCGATGAAATAATAAGAGTACATTCACGTTGATTGTAATAATATTATTATGTTAACTTCCATCTCTTTTTACGTAGTGGCTCTGTTTATTGTACAATATATTTATTGGTAGAGGTTTCGCTCCCACCGCGTATGATATTATTATATAGTAAAAGCACGATAAAATACCTTCACCAAATCTACCTTCAGTAATAACTTTAGTTTACAATAATTGCCGCTGGTGTTCGCTCGTCTCGCTGCTTGCCAGTCTGTTGTTTTGATACTGTATATAGTAGTGATTGATTAATATTTCGCGTTATCTTACAGTGCATATTAGATTTTATTATCTTTTTATCTTGTGATTACAGTTGGACTTTGTTGTGAGTGTATAGTGTGTTGTAATTATTTTTCACAGTGTCTTTTACCACCTGTTCCATGAGGAATATCACCATGGAAGAGGTACGTCTAGTATTTTTATTAAAATTATTTTTATCATTATGAAAAGCTAAAATATTAAAATTATTATTATCTACACATAATGGGCCGACTGTGTCGTGCCAATTTCAACGTTGTGTTTTACCATTGTTTGAACAGCATTCTCTGTTCTACTTACTATATACTACTGTTCAGCACACAACCGAGATACTTATCTCAAATATTTACAGACTTAATTCAAAATTCATCTATTGTAGTATTTTAATAATGATCTCATATTTTTTCATCATTTTATCAGTCCCCATTATAATGTAAAGTTATTATCGTCATAATAATTATAAGATGTTAACGTTGTATTGTAGATCTGTATTCGATTGTTGTCTTCTAGTGCTACGTTTTATAAAACGTAATTTTATTTGGTTCCAGCCGACGGTGAAGGATGACCCTCTAACAAGAATCCAACGCGAAATAATAGAAGTAGTGGAGCGTGAAAATGAATTCAAAAAAATACATCCGACATATGCGAGAAAATTATCCGAATCTGATATCGTGGTTAATAATAATAACAATAATAATGACATGAACGGACACACCAACGGTAAAGAACACAAGCAAATACAGAGAGCTGTGTCCACATCACATCTAACCAATGGTTCAACTCCGACCAAAACAAACGGTCATGGCATAAGTAACGGATTCAATAGAAGGTTCACGCCAAACACAGCGCAGAAAGGTATTATGCAAAGGTTTATAGCTTCGAAAGGGAAATTAAATATTACTCCAATAAACACAAGCCCAACTGCCTCAACAAAAGTATTCATATCGTCACCTGTCGTGAGTCCCCCAGTCATAGCCAAAACACCAGATGGGAAACCAATTAGGAAGGGATTTGTACCTGTCGAGGAGAAGATACAAAAAGAACTACAAGATATCAAAGATAGGGAAACTGAATTAAAAATGTTACGTAAGAGAAACTCCACATATCAGCTAGATTTCTCCTCGATGGACTTGAGTGATAAAGAAACTGAGTCTGAGTCAGAAGACGATATCTCATTACCAGGGAAACTTAAAGCTACCAAATCCATAGGAGAATTGTATGAAGCTTTAGGGGACACGAGGACTCCATCTCCATACCAAGGCTCAGGGCCTGATTCCTATGGATCCATGAAACCTGCAAAGTCATTGGCTGAACTTTGTGAATTGGCTCCTGGAGACGAAGTGCTGGCACCTAGCTCTACAAAACTCATCGCCAAGTGGGAGAGTCTTATTCAACAGAAACAAGAATCAGGAGCGGCCTAAAAGTAGGTATCGATGTTGTTGCGTAATTAAAACAGTGTTTTATCCAATTCGGAAAGTCCATAACTATTCCAAAGCTTTACCTAGTTGTATAGAATTAGTAAATAATTAATTTAAAAAGGGGAAGTGTTTATTTTATATAAAGTGATGTGAAAAATAATAATTACTACTATTATACCACAGTTGGTGCTTACAAAATAAAATAATATAAACAATCATAACATTAAATAATTGAATACTTAAAACGTTATTCCGTTTTCCGGTAATTATTTTATTATTAGTGAACCATATTGAAATCTGCAGGACAGTTAGAAATTATTTTGTAAAACATGGAAATACTTAAAACAACTCATTTCAAATACTACAATTAAACTATCTACGTAATATTTTTGCATTCTGTTAATAATAAAATAAGTACATATTATATGCCTGTGTACGTACTTAGTAACTGTAAATGTAGTTTTTATGAGGTAAGAAATTATAGTGATTCATCATGATACATTATTTTATTTTTATTATGCCTGAAAGTTTATACAATATTATAATGTTCATATTTTTTTTATTAATAACAATAATATAAATTTTAAGTTATTATTATTATTATTCAAATGATAATATTGTTTATTTAAATGAAAAATTATGTGTTTATATTATATTTTTATTTATTCAAAAAATATTTCTCGTAATGTGAATTTATTAAAGTTTTATTCAAAACTTAAATCTGATTTTTATACCAAAAAGCGCCTTCTATCAAAACCTCCAAACAAACTAGTTGAAGAATCATTATTGGTTGTGTTGAGTTATGTGAAATATGAAGTGAAATATTACACTTTTATACTTAATTTATGAGAAACTATGTTTATTGATGGCTGTGAGTAGAGTATGATTTCAATTAGGAATATTAAATTAGTTTTTTCTTCGATGTGATGGTTACAAAAAGTAAAAGTATCTATACATAATATTATTATGACTGTCTTTGCGATGTATGAACAAAATTCTGCAGATATACATAAATATCTTTGCATTAATTTTCAATTGCGTTTTAATTGGACGTATTATACTGAATTTAATTTTAAAATACACTCGTACAATAGTCAAAATAACCTTGTGTCACGAGGGCGGGCGAAATAGGTCTTCTTTTTACGAGATGATTTTAGGATGTAAATCGGTTTAAAACAAAATGATACAGGCAATGTGAATATGTAGGATTGCGCCATTTCGATGATTTTTCCTAGGTAATTGTTGATCGCTGAATATATTGTGAACACATAATAACAAATGTATTCTTTGAACCATAAAATAAATATGACATTTTATGTGTTTGCCTATTAAAGTATCGAGTGATTACCTATTTTATACATGACACTCTATACGGAGAGTGCAAGTCTTAGATATTTTATCTCGGTATTTCAAGTTTGGTAACCTTCCTCAATCAATATTCATATAATTATTAAATACTGTATATACACGAGAAAATGATTTGAATTTACCTACTTACATACCTTGAAGATACATTTTTTATTTAATATTATGAATCTGGGTTAACGGCTTAGTAAAAATTAGTAAGTAAACAAATAAATTAGGTAGTTTTAAATTTTTGACTTTCAAAAATTTTACATATTTACACATAGGTTGAAGATATCGCTCTTCCAACATAGTTTCCCGCGCCCTTGAAATGGATGCTCCACTAAACGGCGCCGAATAAATCATCCAACATACATACAACATACGTACCATCACGATATTTCCCACAAGTAAAGAAGCCAGCGGACTAAATTCATGTAATAAAAATTGAAGTTATCCTCTCCGTACCAATACGTATAAGTTAAAGACATTTAGGATAGGTGCCATACCTCATTCCTGAACTGAAGATGTTTAACATTTTATACGTGATGTTTTACGATTTTTCACAAGACAGTCAAAAACTAACAGATTTTTCACAAGACAGTCAAAAACTAACAAATTTTTCACAAGACAGTCAAAAACTAACAGAAAAGAGTGGGACCAGAGACTCTAGTTTACCTTTTTCATAATAATTATTTTAACAGGGTTTTCAGTTTAACTTGGAGTTTTAATTGAGTACATTATTATTTAAATTATTATTATATTTGCCCATATCACATGATATTTTATCTTTCTTATCAAAAACCAAGTGGATACAGAATGATGTTATTATTATGTTGACAATACATAAATGTACATAAATTCAATTACGTAGATCATGTGATCAAATATAATATAACTGTTTGAGATGTGATATTATACATTTCAAGTATTTAGCTAGTTCTATAAAATAAGTACCTTTTGAATAAACTGAAAAAGATTTAGTTGTATAGGTGTATATTTTATAAGGCAGTATACACATTAGAACCTATTGCCGGACAATAAGCCTAAACATTATTAACCAGCACTTAACAAAATTAGTTTATATGCAATATATACTTCATAGTCATTCAATACAAACATAATTATGTCTATTTGCCTGGAAGATGTTGTTTTACAACAAGTTTGCCCTTTGACTGCTCATTGTTGGTCCACTGTTTTATAGTTTTTATTTTACTATCATTTATGTATTTTTGAGGTTAATAATGATTTATTGTTATTTAGTTAACGTATGTATTTAAAGTTCTAAAAAATTGTCGCAAGTGTTCGTTTGTATGACTTATTTTATAATCATTGATCTCCTAACTATTATTTAACTTATTCTGCAGTTTATTTTAACAGTCAATTGAAAGAAATGTAACTACATATGTGGTTATTATTTGAACGTTTTATCTTGTAAAATAATACTAAATAAAAACTTAATATTTTTTTATTTAAGCGTGCAACTAGGTTTTAAATATATTTCAGTTTTTATTTTCTTGGCTGAAAACATAATAATTTGACTTTGCACGACTAATATTCCGTATGTCCTCATTTAATTTTTCCCAATTAAAGTAACTTTCAGAATAGGTACCAATACTTAGTTCTAAATAGTGTATTTTACTGTAATGTTATAGTAGATAATACATATAAATCTTGATTTCAGATGTCTTATATTATATGAGCGTTGTTTTATTACACGAGGAAACATATCAATAGCATGTTCGTGATAACTATTGTGTTAATTTTGATTAATGTCTGGTTTTTCCTTCATTTCGTCTATTCAAAAACAGAACTTTCACATATCTGTATGACAAAGTGCCGAAATTAAGTAATAATAATAATATGACACTTTATTTTATATAGCACTGCATTGTGGTAATTATCACTTCAAGGGCGATCTACTATATTAAAAAAAAACGCAATAACATAACATGCATAGACAATTCACACAGATCGATCTAGTCCCAAACTCAGATTGAATCTTGTAGGTATTATGGGTTATAACGCGACGATACACATAATACAATGCACTGAACACATATACATGGAACACCCAGACCCAGGACAATTTGAAAAAGGTCATTCTTCATTTTGCCCTGGCCGGGAAATGAACCCGGAACATCGTGACTCAAAGGCAAGAACGTTGCCTACCTTTGCGCCACACCGGCCGACAATATCAATTAATAAATTGTCGTCAGAAAGGTAAAATATTAATATTAAGAGAATTAATTATATAAAAATAAATAATTTAGGTAAATACTTAAGTCCAGTTTCATTCGCCAAACTCAATGTAAATGTCAATAAATCCGGAACACATTATCTGCGTTTGAAAGTCGAATCGGTGATAGCGCTTTGTCCAAAAGTTTGATAGCGCTTCGAGGTATTGACCCAGACATATTATTGATGCAATAAACACATAACAACCTAGTGATCTTTCGCATTATAATCATTTAGCCTCAGGGGATATTTACAGTAAGCTGTACATAATTCTATAAACAAAACATATTTTGAATGAGGAAGAGTTCATTTCCTTGAAAAGAACAATTATTATTAATAGGTACCTTTAATATGGAATAGATTTTCCTCTAAAATCTGGTTTAGTAAAAATTCATTCAACATATTCGTAGAATTTAATTTCAAAGTTGATTATGCAGTGTTTGATCCAGGTAACTATGTATCTGTTTATCAATAATAATTATATCATGTGTATTTATAAAATATATGTAGAAACACATAAAATTAAATTTAGTTGTTAGGGGCTTTAGTAATCAAAATACCTATAATGTAGATTGTAGGTATACTTATATGCGTTTGTTTATTTCATAATATTATAATTCGGTAAAGATACCGGTAAACCTATGCATTATTTTGTAATTTTAATAATTTTGGAAATGAAATGATAACAGTAAGTAATTAAATCGATAGCATAATAGCATTCATATCTTACGGAGAAATTATTCGAAATTATATCATTATTTTTAAGAAATGTGACACCAAAAATATATTTTTGTATGAAATGTCTTTTCAACCCAAATAAATTCGGGTCACTCTTGAAAATGTCTACTAAAATTTTATTTGTTTTCCTATAAAATTAACAGGCGAATAGATTTTGGTAGCCAGCAGACCAGCTGCATATAATAAACATGCAAGCTGTCCTCTCCGTGCCAATATAAAATCAATACATTCATGATGGGTGGTAGGTAAACCTCATCGCTGAATTTAAGATGTAAAATGTCTAAAACACTTGTCTTTTTTTTGGACACTCGAAAACTAAACTAAAACTGAAGTAGGAACTAAAAATTATTTATTTGAATTTAGAAGGTAAACGGTAAACGAGCATATTTTTAACATTATGAGTGTCTCTGTTATACTCGTATAAAACAGTACTAAATAAAACACTTTTTGACTAAATTCAAACAAAATAATATAAATGCTTTCCTCCGTTTCGTGATAAAACGTACCACATGAGATGACAACTTTTAGAGTGGAGTCCCTTTCTTACATATTGCAAGTACATCATTACTTTAGTAGATTTATATAGGAAAACGATCTGTTAGAATGGGATAGCTATCTTAACAATTATTATCTCAGGTGGCACGTTTTTACAAGAAAGTGAACGCGTCTTATAACGTATTAGTAATATATATCTTTGGTAACCCACTATTAATACCAAATTCAAATATTTTATAAAACCCTATATAAATTTACAAATAACTGACAGTTGTTTGTAAATTTGCGGTATGCCTACTGTTTAAACGCATTGTCATCATATTATGAAAATATTCTTGTATTATTTGTACAACCCGCTGTTCATTTGAATAAATATCAAACAATAATAAAACTCCGTTGTCAATAATGTATTACAAGTTACCAAAATAAAAGCAGCAGATATTTTCACAACATTGTTTTAAAATATATTTTTGTTTTCTTTTGTAATTTTGTTTGATTTTTTTTTAAGTTATATAACGCATACAATCAACACATACACACACTACAAAACTGTTGCAGAAGTTTATTATGATTATATTATATTTACAGATAATTTCATAATATTTATCATGAATCATTTGATATTATGATAATTATCTTTTAATTTCATTTGCGTCATCTTTTTAATAAGATAGTCACTAAGGATTGACTAACGACACGGGTTTTAATTATTAACATTAATATTCGAATGTAGATTATTTCAATCTTAAAGCAGTTTCAAAATTTTCTTATTAGTTAGTCCACTTTTTACCCTATTAGTGAGAGATTACGTGATGGTTAAGATAAATAATTATTTACCTATTTAAACATCATACGGCTAATGGCTATTAACAAAATATTTATAAAAAAACTTATGGACATATTATGGAGTACATAAAATATATAATATCTACAATTAGACCTTTCACGACACAAGCTTTTAGTAGCTTACTGTGAAAGGTGTATGAGGTTGTATTTGGGTTTATAACTAAACCCAGATATAAGTATCTTTTTTTTAATAACTAGATCTATCCCCTACTGTCGATTGAAATCTATTGTGTATTATATTTTATACGAAAGATTTCAATCGACAGTAACGGATAGATAGATTATTGAAACCGGCCATTAATCAATAAGTAAAATATATAAACAAATTAATAAACAATATTACAAGTCTTGAACAATTTGTGACATAACCAACAATCACAGATGAAGACCACAAAGAAATATGTTGATCGATTCTTAATTTCTAATGATTGTTATAAAAAAGAAAAAACGTTACATTTGAGTTCAAATTGATGATATGTATTAATAAAATTGAATTGAAAACTAATTCCACATGGCCTGTATCTTGATAAAAACTATTTCAAACTTTGTTGTAGACGAGATGTTCTTTATTGTTCTTCTATTTCATTCACCTTTACGATGCCAATGGATAGATATGATATGATAAATATGAATCGTAGATGCACGATGTGATCTATTTTATTTAAAAGCACTACCTATATGGAGTTTTATACTTTCATTTACCCATACATATATCTTACAATAACATGAAATTGAGAGGAATGTCCTCCGTCTTAATCCTTGTTTTTTGGTCTTTTCCCCGTTGTGTTACATGAAAATCCCTCACCCTTTTCAAGGAATATGGCGAAAAAAGATATCACTAAAATCAATTCGATTCGAACTATCTAGAAGTTGTTCAAAGAGATCTGAATATTGATTCTTCGGTGGCATAAAAATGTATTGTGGTCTTAAGAATGTTGTATCAAATTTCACGAATTCGTGTATTATCTTCATCACTTACGATGATGTAGATTTTACTATCAATAAGTCTGGTGTGCATGTGACATTCAATATTTACAATACATCATCAATCGATTGGAAATAATATAATTAATGACACGTATCTACTGATAAGATTTTTTCTATTATTTATTGAGCATCAGGTTTCATACTTAGTTTCACTATCTAGTTATTGGTTTTATATTATTAATCATCAATAAACATACTAGATATTCTTTAGCTAGAAAATACTTACACATCATACCAAAACACAAAGTTGCTTTAATCGTTGAAATTATTTATGACGCATATACCACGTTTTACACATATGATGAATCCATTGGTTACCCCTCTTACCACAGATATCTAGATTGATGAATGAAATCTTATCTTAGTATTTGTGTGAGTAAGATAATTGTATTTTTTCCCTTTTGGAGATGTTTAGATGTTAAATTAGTACCTACATTATTAGCGATTTGAATATTGACTCTTAGTTTTTAATACAAATTTTTGATGGCAAATTTATTATATCTGACTGTGGATGCTCTGTTTCTTATAATAGAAATAGAGCATCCACTCTTATTGGAAAGGGTTTTCAAGTTTCCTGTAAATATAAATCATTGGTGAATATGTCAATATGCTTTTAGTAGCTTACTGTGATAGGTGTATAAAGTTGTATTTGGGTTTATAACAAACAAAACCCAGATATATCTTTTTTTAAATAAAAAAAATCTTTAAATATCACTTAAACATCGGAAAATCAGCGATGACACATACCACATATTCAAAATAACTTTTTATGGACATGAAAATCAAATTTTAATCACAATATGTACGTCAATTACTTTCTGCCTCAAATATAGGAAATACCGTAATAAAGTAGATTTGAAGATTCGTTTATTAATAATATTTTTGTACAGATTTAACAAGAAACCTTCGCTGATATGAAAACAAATAATCATTGTCCATCCAATGACTATATTACTGTGTCACCTAGGGAGAAAATAGCAGATATCAGTAATAACTAAATCATAGATAAGTCTATCAGATCTACAATCAAATTTAATTGATCTATTTGCGTCTATTAAGTATTAATGATTTTCATTAAACTATTAATAATATAATGCTTATACGTTTATCAATTTATTTCGCTTGTATATTTTTTTTATGATCAATTAGATATATTATTATGTTAAATGAAGTTATCAATATTACTGTACACAAGAGTAGTACAATGCCGTTATATTGTAATAGAAATGGTGTAGACATTTATAGTTACTCTTTTAATTAGATTGTATCTGAAATTAAAAGAAGACGATAATATTCTAACTAAGCTAGTCAGTTGACTACAACTCTTGTAATTAAATTGTATCTGAAATTTAAAGACTATCATATTTCTAACCAAGCTAGCCAGTTTGCTAATGGCTATAGCATCTAATAGTTTTAAAAGGTTTACTTAGTTGAAACTTAGGTCTACTTAATTACTAATATTTAAAAAACATCTAATAGTCAAAATTAAACATTGTTTTAATATTACATTTTAAAACTTACAATAGTTAAAAAAAGGTTATATTTTCGACTTCTTAATCTGAGATTATTAAAGTTTCTTACATTTAAAAAAAATGATATCAGAATGATCGAAATCTCGTGGAAAGCACACCTACTACTTAATTGACATAATTTTTCATGGAAAAGCTTTTTTACACCTCTACTCTTTTTCGTAAGTTTTCGAGTATCCTGTAATAGGCAGGTGTTCGAAAAATAAAGACTATTGAATTCAGCGATGAGGTTGGCCACCCATACTGATCGTCAAAAGTTTTTGTTAGCTCGGAGAGAACTGCTTGCATGTTTATTACACATGAGGATGGTCTACTGGCTACACAACTTAAGGGATATGCCGTGATGGGATAGTAGTAATAGTGGTAGGCTTATTTTGTTATTTCCCTGTATATTCTAATCCATTATGTTCGTCCTATATTTAATTCCATTCCATTTTTTCTTCCAACACATTTCTTGGAAACAGCACAGTGTAGAAACGAGTATCCTATCCTATGTTCACTCTAGACTTATTTACCAGAAAATTATCTAACAGAGAAACCAATTCCAAATAATGTGTTCTTCCTTCTAAATAACGTAGGTAAATGCAACCTCCAAATAACGAAAATTTACTTAAATATACTTGGTACATTTTAGCTTTTTTGATCGCTACATTTCTCTGTTGAGCAACATTCAAAGCTAGTAAAATAATTAATAAAACTTTCCTGAGACATAAACAATAATGATAATTTATTCATGTTGATTCTTTTACTTAAGATTATTAATACTAGATAATGAAATAATAAAGTGTGTATGTATGTTTCTACGTACGTACTTATATAATTATTTTGTACATAAACTATTAATAACAGAAGTAACTGTTAGTAATTGTTTTTCTTTAAACATTTTCTTCTCGTCTGCATGTTGAATAGATAGCTGATGTACTACCTAGTTGTTGTTTGTATATTGTAAAACAATGGAGCTTGAGAAAGACAAATAGACAATAATAATAATAATAATTCGTGTATTTTATTTATTTATTATTAGTTATTAATCTATTCATTTATTACCTATTATATTGTCAGAATGACACTCATCAATAGATTTATAATTGTTTATTATTGAGTAGACATAATATATTATCTTATTACTCTTGCTTGAGAGCTGAGTAAAAAAGCTTTATAGGTACCTACCTTCAATGTCTATGAATTTACGGTTTTTTTGTTAATCACGTTACACACTCTGTCAATTAATATCATAATATTGCAGTACGTTTCATATTGTGACAACAAGTACTATACTACATTCTGCATTATGTACGAAGTGGAGTGTTGTCAAAAACAGGCAAAAATACGTAATTTTTAAACGAGACCTAAGATTTTTAAGTACGTACAGTTCCGCAAAATCATAATATGGTTACAAATTTTAAAAGAAATTCGTACCTATTAAAAAAATATCGTTAAGGTAAAGTGGGGGAATATGGCGACTTATTTTTGAAATCTTAATATTTTTCAGTTTCATGTGTTAGAAGTGAAAAATGGGTATTTAAGTAGTTTATAAATTTATTTAAAATTATGATGAGCTTAAAACTAAACATTAAATTCAACTTATTATTGTATAATTAAAAAAAAATTTAAAAAATGCCATATTACCCCAACTGTTGGGGAATATGGCCACAGTTAAATATTAAACATTACACTTCTCACACAATATATCAGATGACGTGCAAATTTCATGCAACCATTTCTCGCAACGCACACATTTGATCCAGTCGCATTTTGGGCCATTTTTATCACCAAATCTTCCACTACATTCTACGCATGTCTCTTCATCATCGTTTTCATCAGCAGAACTTGATGCTAAACTAAAAATTTCATTGCCATTGTCGGAATCTGAGGAAGTTGAATGCCTCTTCTTTTGTCTCTTTTTTTTTTGGAGCAAGTTTTTGTTTAGCATTTTCCCTCTCCAGTTTTCTTTTGACTGCATCGAGTCGTTTTTCTTTATTTTTTCGTTTTTCGGAAATGACCTCAGGTGACGTCAAAACTTCAGCGTGTTGCTTTTTCCTTGAGTAACCAGAAGGACCAGCAATTGATGGAATCGGAGCTAAATCTTCAAAACTGGATTGACGAGGTGACATTAATAATACAGTTGGGAGTGTGGACGATGGGACTGGAGAACTAATAGAGGATATTACAGGATTTAAAGGTAAGGGAGCGGAGGTTGAAGTGGTGTCATTGGAGACTAAAATTTGAATATCACTAGGATTTCCAGAAGGAACATAGTTTCTGTCGCAAGGCATTAAGAATGCATAATCTGGAATGATAGTTGGGTCAAATGGATGGATTCCACATGCCTTAAACCCAGAAACTCCATTTTGAACAGTAGCTGCTATAGACCAACAATTATTCAGAAGTCCGGCAAATTGAAGCCTGGATATTTTCCTTCCTGGGTTATTTCTCATCCATGTATGACATACGTTCTCCCAGTTAGCCTTCAGTGACTTGAAAAAACATCTATCCAATGGCTGAAGATAATGTGTAGTATGACTCGGAAGACAGAATAAAATGATGTCATTTGCTGCAATGAAGTCCAACACATCAGGATCTGAACAGTGAGATGCATGCCCATCTACAATCAGAATTACTTTTCCAGGATCTTTGCGTGGAACAAATATAAGTTCGAGCCATTTTTTGAACAGTTCCGACGTTATATACGCTGACTTCTGATTCATTAATACTACTCCTCCAGGTGGCAAACCATCTTCAAATTCGGGCTTCTTATTTTTCCCCTTGAATATGCAAAGAGGTGGCAAAAAGTGTCCTTCTGCATTTACACAACTAACTACTGTCACTGTCTCCCCCTTTTCTCCACTCGTTGCTGAACACACAGACTTGGCACCTCTGGTTGCCAGAACTTTTCCGGGATTATTATTCAACTGTATGCCCGTTTCATCCATATTATAAATTTTTCTTGGATATGAAAAAAAATCATTTTCTTGAAAAATTTCTTCAAGTTTTCTGAAGTAGGCATTACACTCTTCTTTGCACATCCCCTTTATTCTTGCTATAGAGACACCTTGAGCCTGGCGTATGGATAGCTCAGGATGTCTCTTCATGAATAATGTTAGCCAGTCATAGCCAGCCATTTCTTTTTGCTGGTTAAAAGAATGTTGCAAATTATTCTTAACAGCAAATTTGTAGGCCAATATTTGTATATCCCGAGCAACGGGAGGATATCCGAAGCTTTCTAACTGCTGGACATATTTCACCAATTTATCTTCGTTTTCATCTCCTAGTGTAGGTTTCCTACCAAGAGATTTTTTTTGTAGATTATTATCTATCATTCTACGAAGTATTGTACGTACAGGAATATTATACCTTCTTGAAATTTCTCTATAACTTCCCACTTTTTCACGAATATCGCGAACCGCAGCATGCAAATCCTCTTCCTTCCATTGTCCTCTTATATTCTTAGAAATATAGTTACGCGGCATCGTACTAAAAAATAGTGAAAAAAAATAAGAATCAATAGAATAATAAATCTAAAAAAATATACAGCTAATATAACTTGATGCGGGGTTATATGCCGCATGCGGCATATTGCCCCGTCGACCGTGTGGCATATTACACCAAAAAGACTAGATAATAATATTCAACACGAACAAAAACGTACAAACAACATGGCGGTGTTTAGTATCAAAATGTTTTACCGAGAGGTTGTTGAATCAATGAATATTAACATAATCACTATACTTTTTCACTATATTGTAATTTATACTAATCAATATTGAACACATAAATTTTTTAGCAATAGTAATTAAGAGCTTACCTCAGTTATTCCTTTTTTTTGTTGTTTTTGTTATAAAATAGTAACACAAGAACCGCCCTTATCCACACTGTATCATTAACTAACTGGAACAAGTGACCACTAGTGACATCTAGTTCTAAAATGATAAATTAAGCCACATTTCATACTAGTGCGGCATATTACCCGACGCGGCATATTCCCCCGCTTTACCTTATACTATTTAAATTATTTTTAAGATAATGTAGTCTACCTTTCAGATACATAGTTTAAGATAGTTTTTCATTGGGTATTTCAATCAAAACCTTATCTTTTCTATGTATAATGTATACAAAAAAAATGTTGTTTTCGTTTACCAAGTAATATATTTATGCTTAAACGAACTGAAGACAACATGATAATATTCTTTATAATATATTTCAAGGTTTAATAACCAAGTTATGACACAGTATTATCGTAATAATAATAACAATATATTTTTTTATATTTACTACAGGTATTAACTATTATCACGATTTATCATTTCCACAATAGCGAGCGACCTGAAAGAGGCAGGCGAAGGTTAAAAAAGCCTCTGAGAGTTAAATAATAACATAATCATTGTTGAATAGAAGTATTCCGCAATATATAATGATGTTGAGTACCTATATACTATATTGTACAATATTAAATTGGTATGTGAGGGTTAGAGGTTAATGCTCCGTAACAGCTGAGAGCTTGTCTCGCATTCTGAATACCATATAACTCATTATGTGGTGTGGTTTACTTAATATCTTGTTTTTTTTTTCTGTGTTATATCTATCCCATCACGCCTTCTATCAGTAATTAGGGTAGGCAAAGTCAGTCAGTCAATAAAAAAGTTTAAAAATTAAGTTAAACTTCTGTTGAATGTTAAGCTGGGTCTAAGATGGTCATATTATTATATTTTAACCACCAATTAAATAGATCTTCGAACAGTGTATGTAAACAAAAACATAAAAAAAATTATTCTGCCCATTAATTATCTTATTAATACCTATCTTTAAAAGGCAAACTATATCTCTCTAATGAATTTTATTAATAAAATAAAAACTAGGGTTTATGTTTACATACAAATATTATGACATGTCGAATTAAACTGTTTGTTGGCCAATATGGTAATTAAGTACTGACATATTTTTATGGGTTTTCAAGAATAAAATGTGATGTAGGTATTTTGACAACAATATATAATTTTGAGAATTTTACATTATGTAGGCACTGAAAAGAAAACATTCTTGAAGAACTGAAGTATGTAAGTGATGGAATTGAAAATAATGTATGAGAGTGTGAAGACGTGAATGTTCCTTTCTGTCAACGTTACAGGAGTATCTATAGTATGGATACACAAATAGATGTTTTATAATCATCTTCTTTGAACAGAATCACCAAAGATTATATAGAAAGATTCGGAGCTGTTTAGAATGCGGTGCAGCTGATCATATGCGGAAGAAGTTGGCGCAGAGATCAAACCTAGATCCTCAGCATTGAAGAAACGCCTGGACACTGAAGTGGAGGAAACGACATAATGGTTTAATAGCAGTAACCATTTCCTTGATTATTTCATTAAATACTAAATTAAGACTAATTCAAGGAAACAAAACTTAAATAATTATATTTTGTGCATACAAATCTGTTTATCAAAATTTATTTAAAATGGTTTGTTAATGCGTTTGGCTTATCCTTAAAATCATTTTCATTTAAGTAAATACACAACTGTTAAAAATAATTTATTAACTTACTGTCTGCATTACAATTACGTCAGATAATATCAGACCTAGAGACTTAGGTACCTAATTAACAAAATAATACATTCTTAGATCCATATTAGGCAGTAGACATAGTAATTACCATTATAAATTAAATTTTAAAACTACTTAATAGCTAGTCGTTGACAGCTGATATTATTTCAACTTGATTTATTTGCTTTTGTGGAGAAGCGTCTCCATTTTTATTTATATTAGGCAGAACACCCGATTGCGAGTGAATCTTGTAAAAAGATAACTAGATCGATTTCTTTATTACATTATGAATCAGAAAGGAATTTCTTAATTCATTATTTTTTACTTATGGTTCTATTAACCAATTAGGTATGTATACTAATCGATGTTCTGATTGAGTTGATATCTTGTAAGTAATCAGATAACGCACGTTATTAAGCTCCTAAATTATTATTCTATTTAGAAATACACAAAAGATAACACTGATTTAAATTTTTAGTAGATACATACGATCAATATTTTTAACGAAGTAAATATCCAAGACATTGAATTTAATACGATTAAGATAATTATGGAATAAAAACTGTTTAGATACCAGTATAAAGTTATGTTGGGCTCAGGAATGGAAAGATATAAAAATCAAAGAAAAAGGACAAAGAAACATAAAAAACACTATTTGTACATGATTAAGAAAGGAAATGTTCGCCCAATGATCAAATATAGATCAAAGATGGACAAAAAGGGTAGTGGAGTGGAAACCTCGTGAAGATAAAAGGAGTAGAGGAAGACCTCAAACACGTTGGTCAGACGACATTAGAAAAATCGCTGGTGACTATTTGCAGAAAGCTCAGGACAGAGATGCCTGGAGACATATGGGGGAGGCTTATGTTCAGCAGTGGACAGAAATAGCTACATAAGTAACATCCACGGGTAAGGGAGTTTATAACTCTTAATTGAGAATATGATGAATGGTGTTTTATATTTTCTGGCAATGTAGTCTTGTTAAATAAAGTTACGGTTTTTACTTTGTATCAATAATTAGAAACGCGATAATTTATTTTGTTTTAATTCACGAATCGATCTAATGGACAGGCAAAATAATGCGGAAGCTATCAAAAGCACGGAAATAGTAAATTTAAACTATTTTAAATGGAAGTTGAAAGCAATAAAAAAACCAAATATAAACCCACATTTTAAGAAGATTCCCACACTTATCAACAAGTTCTCATGATAATAATAATAATTTTATTGTACAATATAAGTAGTTACTAAATATTTGACGATTTTTTTACCGTAGTACATTTTTATTCTTTAAAACCATAGCCCATTAGTAACTGCACGTATAAGTTAACAGTTACAATTTTACTAAGTTAGTGTTGGTATAGGTATTACGAAGTAGTTTATGTATTAGTATAATAATATTTATATGTTGTTGTAGCTATAATCGATACAACACTTGGTGAATTTCACTTAAATTCCATACAGCATCATGAGCCAAATTGGCCTCAAAGTGGACCGCAATATCATCAAGCACACGAACGCCTAAGGCTGTGTAATAGTGAATTCTTTATCTCTATACTGGTATTACTTACATATTATATTTACCTATATTATTATTATTATATGTATGACGAAGCGCATGGTAATATTATGCCGGCATATTATTATTATTTTTATACCAACAATTTCAACAAAGTCGGAACGCGTCGAAGACGATGAGGTGTTAACCAGAGGAGGCGAAAAAAGGCAACTCCTTTAAAGAATCAGCCAACAACGAGCTAACTGGGTTGGCGACAACATCAGGCACCCAGGGCTGCTTATCACCATCGCGACGGGTAGGACCGAAGGCAGAAATGGTAGAGGCCGACCAAGTAATGCTTATATGAACCAACTGAAGAAGGACATGAAATGTGGCATATACGTAGAACTAAAGAGACTATCTGAAAATAGGGAGGAATGGAGAAGAAAATCCAAACTCGTTGTGGACCAATCCAATGGATTGTAACTCATTATATACATATGCCAACAATATATTATAATAAAATGGTTTATTCCTTATGTGATACAAGAAGGTATGTGTGAAATTATTCATTTGATTAAATTTGATATTTTTTCCCAATACCTATTACCATTACCATCTTGAATGTTTTTATGTAACACTGAAAGGATGCCCTCTAAGCCGCCCATCACTCCATGTGGGAGAGAAACCGTGATGGTAGATATATGTAGATTAATTGAAATGTTAATAAATTCTGTCGGTTCTCATATATTTCGCCTAGTTCAGGGATTTGTAAACCACTTGCGGCTATTCGACCCATTGAATGTAGCTATAGTAGCTAAATAGAGCGTGGAAAACAGGCTCCTTTAAATTTCCACCCTTCGTCGTCGTAACTTCTTGCTCTTGTTTAGGGTTGCAGAAGCTTTGGCTTACATATGTTTTTTTTTTTTAATTTTTGAATAACTTTTTCAATGGTTTTCATGAAAAACGATACCTACTATATTACATCATGTTCTAAATTTTACGTGATCAGATTGCATTCCATAAGTACAGTTATTATAGATACAGTCAATATTTCCTTACAATTAATTAAGTAGGTACCCAGTGATAACGTTCTGTTGATAAAATATAAATGTAATCGAGTATTAACTTTATCAAACATGAGATAAATAAAAGACAAGACAAGATTGTTGATACACATAATATGGTGATAAAATAGCACAATAATTATTTTATTAAGTTTTTAATTACATAAGTTGATAAATAAAGCATTTTTTATATTAATATCAAGGCGTTGACTTTAACAAACTGATATACAATACAATAGATGAAGTGTAATTGAACAATTCACCCAATTTCTTTTAATCTTAAATAATATAAGAACCGATACTTCTTTCATTAATGAAGAAGCTGAAGGATCCATTGTAGGCTATAAACAAAATCGTATATAAATCCTTGATTCGTTATCCACATTACTCAGAATGATAATAGGTACCTGACAAGTCAAAAGACGTGTCTCCGACGATTTATAATCTAAGATAGAAACACTAACTTATCTCAATTTACCTTATTATGGAATTCTACTAGGTGTGCACTGACACAATTAATAAAAGAAAAACAGATTACCAACCTTCTGCCATCCATTGTTGGAAATAAAATATAGATCTTTGTTTTTGATCTGCATATATTTCAAGTAAATTGCATTTAGTAACCAATGATATTTAGATAGATAATTATAATGAAAATACTTTAAGAAGATAGACCATGACTGATCATTTGGAGACTTATCTGGGTGTATAATGCTGAGAAAAGTGGATGGCCATTCTGCCGCCGCGTCAAATAGAAAAAAGAAGATAGAAAGATTAATTGAAATATATCGTTCAGGTTCTTTCTTATGTGAATCATAATGGGTTAGTACATATTATTTACTTGAAAACTGTATGTACACTATATACCTATAGTTTTATAGTTCGCAAATAAAATTAGCAAATATTCATATCTGTAAGAATGCCGTTATAATACCTATAATCTTTCAACTTTAATTATTTATTGGAACAATATGCTATCACTAAACAAATATCAGTTACTTCTATCAGTTTATAATACATACCTAACCACTTGCATGTTTTACACTATTTTACGCACGCCACACTTATTTCAGTGTATAATTGGACAACAGAATCACAAGCTATTTGATGTAAATTTTTTCTTACGTTGTATTGAAAATAAATATTAATCGAACCTTAATCAGATAGTTAATTTAAGCATGTAACCTTTAAAAATTGTATATGTACTGCAAAATCAGAAAACTCGTCAACAACAGGATATTTTGACCCTAGAACTTGTTATCCAAAAGCTCTAGGCTGTTCATTTAGACTTGCAAGTCCTACTTAAGATACTAGCATTTATTTTTGTAAGTTATCACTCATAGTTACATATATGTTATTCATTCATTCATACTATCACGGCATTAGGTAACCAACAGACCAATGACATGTAATAAATACGTGCAAGTTGTCTTCAATAAATGTTAAAAATCTCAAGAAAGGTGGCATGGCATGCCTCATCATTTATTTTTTGTTTAATAATTTACAAGCACAAAACAGATAATATCTACATATATATATAACACAGAAAAAAAGGTAAATCTTTCAAAGATCGCTTTCATTGAACAACATACGCCACAATTAATTTAAAAGTTATAGATACCTAATAACTATTTATCTGAAAGAGGGGGTGTGAGGAAACGCGGACGTCCAAGAACCACGTGGCTTGATTACGAAGATCAAATTCTTATGGATGGCCGCGTGATGAGTAAGAGAAATCGGTGTGCATGTATGAGAAACTGGTTGAATATAGAGGAAGCAAAAGAATAGTATGTAAGGATAGATCTATATGGCGTTCCGTTCTCTCTGCCTACCCCACCTGGGACATGGCGTAAGTGTAAAGATAGATAGATGGAACCTGATTGAATTGAAGATATTAAATGTCTAATGCCTAATATATAGGATGTTTTACGAATGCCTTTCACAGGACACTGGAAAATTAACAAAAAAAGATGGAAGACCTACTTTACATGGCAAATTCACAATGCATATGACTAAGCTATAGGTAGGTAGGTATTCACAGATGTAGGTAATATGTAGATTGGCAATGCATTTGTTCATTTCAATTCTCTGTAGGTAATAATAATAATATGTACTATCATGGATTGGCCCTGATGATTTGCAACTACTCGCTGAAACTGGTTTCACCTCTCTTGTGGCTGTTTGTATCCTCGACACTCGTGGATTAATATCAGCTACACTTCAGCGACCACTGTCGAGGTTGTGAACTAGAGAAACATGTAGTGAATAATTTGCTTACACTTCTAGGACGATATATACCTAATACTGTATGCTGCATGCAACTATATAAGTGGTTTGAATGCAGATGAAGACTATAAAACGATACTCAGTAGGTACATGACAATTGCATATATGTAGGTAAGTATACATTACACAAACTTTGTTTTACCTTGTATTTAAGGTTGTATTTGGATTTGTCATTTTTTTAGTTAAGTAAAAAGGTACTATTTTTCGGTTATTATGAAAGTTCATTTTTACTTTTATCAAAATGAATATTTGATTAAACACTGTATTTTTGGGACTAATGATGAACTAGTTCCGAAAGGCGTCTGCCGAATATTAGATTTATTTTGTGAAAGTTACAGTGTAAAAATTTATTTTTTTATAAATTTAGATATAGGTATTTCATTAATTGTATAGGCATTTACTTTGTAACACTTCATTTTAAATTATCAAATAAAATAAAATAAATATTTATTTGATAATTTAGATATAGGTCGATTATTTTCAAAGAAGTTAATCTGTCGGCGATCTATTTCGTTCAGTGCAAGACACCATAGGTGGCCAACTTTTTCAGCAGCTGGGCCAAATTTTAGAAATCTAGTATGGAACATTTAATTATTTTACTTCACCTTAAAATTTCTACCCCTCCCCCTCCCATCGCTAAATTTTCAAAATGGTATAGGAATTTGAAATGTTTCAAAAATCCTCAGTTTTCTTTAAGAACATATTCTCAAAATACCTCTTTCAAAAAAGTAACGGGTACTTGTAGCGACTATTATTAAAAAATGGTGTGCATATGCTTCACGAGCCGCTGATATTTTACTAAAAATGGATGTCTCCAGTTTCGATACCAAACCACACATATATATTCTAAAAGCATTAGACAAAAAAATATATGCACAAAATATTATTTTCAAAACTACCTATACCAAGTATAAAAACGCTTTTATTATTGTTAGGTGTTTACGCACTTTATTTTGAATTATCACGTTTCAAGGAAGTATTAATTTTAATTAATTTTTATTAATATTCCTGCCATTATGCAAACCCGTTTTGTGGGTAGGTAATTAATATTATTTCTCAAGTGTGGAGAAATGTCAATGACATATTTTTATAATCAAGACTTCTATGTTATGTCGTGCGAACTATGATTCTATTACGAAAATATTCTTAGTAATAATATAGAGGTAACTATATAGTTAGGTGAGTATAACTAGACTTGAAGAATATGAGACAAATAAGTAGAGTAGAACCAATATTTTTAGACAACTTTTTGTATAACAGTACAAAAGTATAATGATGTGACATGTCCCAGAACACATGACACTAAATTCAGAAATATTTTTTTATCTTATTGTCGTACCTACGTAAGTCATATTCTCTTCTTAAGTATGAAATAATATGACAGAAACATAATCTATCACAACTATATACAGATTACAATATTGCTAGCTGGATGGCGGTCTTAAAATATCTAATTATTAAAATTGATCAAAAAGACATTTTTTCTGGCTGCAAGACAAACATTAAAAGTGCGGAAGAATGAGAAAAGATTTGAGGATAGATGGTTTGATAACATAAAGAGAACAGCTATGATCATCATTATAAGATTTGTTTAAATCCTCTGGCTGAAGAAAATGTCTGGGTTTTTTTCAATTAACCCATTACTGCATAAGGTTTATTCCTGCATATTTCTTTACGATTTCTTCAACACTTACAAAACATTACCTCAATATGCCTAAAATGAGTTTTTTTTTTTTTTACTAATTTTACTTTTTTAGATCTGGAGCGTCCCGTTTTCGGGACGTTATGCATAGATGTTACATTTCAGTCTTATATAGAGAAATTAAATATTACTCATTGTGTTTTTTATATATCTATTTATTTTTAAGTTTTCAAATAATATAAGTGTGAATATATTTTATAACATTTTAATACTTGAATTACCTTTAGCTAAACATAAACTTAGAATTTTACTTACATTTATATAGAAAAAAAATATATGTAAATCAGTGAAATAAAAATTAACTCATGTTATTTATGTATGGTAAATTTTGAAACATTTTGGATGAAGTCCGACTGAACATTTTTCACAAACGTACACAGTTTTTCCTTTGCAATGAGCACAGCGGCGTTGCGTATTTTTTTCATTTTCCACAATCCAGTGGTTTGTGCAATCATTGCGTATGCTCGTCAATGGCTTAGGAAAAACCCGTCCCTTATTGGAATCAATTCCATGTTTTTTCAATAACGTGATCGCAACATACCTTCTAAAATTTAGCAAACAGTCTGAATGACTGCAGTTTTTTAACCGTTTTGCCAATAACCAACTATTTACAATTGTTACATCCAGAAAATAAGCGAAAATTGGCCACCACCATTTTTTTATTCTCATTCTCGACCTATAAGCTGCCACGAGCTGATCCATTTTGTCGACACCTCCCATGTTTAGATTATACGCCATCACAACCGATGGCTGAGAAATATTTATAAGGCCTTTTTTTTCTCGAGACCAACAATCTACAGGCTGGATGGAAAGCTCTTGGAAGTTCGTAGCCATAGTAACCACGTTGTTATCATTCCATCGAATCAACATAACCCCATCATCGCTTACACGGTAATCATAATCACCACGTTTTTTTCTTTTTCGCATCTCTGTGACATGGACCAATGGACATTTTTGTGTGCGATCAGCTCGTATTGTTCCAGTAGCGCAAATTCCGATAGATCGTAGGTAACTCATCAAATCCAAAGAAGTGAAGTAGTTGTCAAAAAACACTTTATGGCCAGCTTTTGTTGGGATATTTCCGTCATTCAATAGTGATACAACAACATCTCCTCCAACACCAAATACCTTTTCGTTATTCCCCTTTCCCGTATATATTTGAAAATTCATCATATACCCATCGCTTGAACATAAAGCCCAATTTTTAAAACCAAATCGGATGGGTTTCCCTCGAATGAATTGCTTTGCGTAGTGATTGCCGTAATAGGGAATCATACTTTCATCTACACAGATATTTTCATCAACCCCTCCGTGATATCTAAATGATTCATTTAGTTTCTGAAGAAATGGTCGAAGTTTGAATAGGCGATCGTTCTTATCAATTTTAGAATTATCGTTCAGATGAATATGTCTAAGTATTGTTTCAAATCGATTACACCTCATAGATTTCGCTAAAATATGTGGCACATCTTCTTCTTTTGACCAATACATACGCTTGTTAGGATATTTTCCGTATCCAGATAATAAAAGTCCACCAATTATGACAAACAATTCATCTTTAGTCATTTCTAAATTAATATTTTTTTGCGTTTTAGCATATAAATTAGTTTCATGTAAAATATGATCTAATAACTCTTCGTTGAAAAATAATGAAAAGAAATCGATCGGAGTTTCGCACTTGGTTGCCTCAACCGATGATCCAACGGGAGTGCAGACAGTTTGCAAATCAGACTCAAGATCTTTTTTAAACCATCTTCTCTCTGTCCTCGTACGTTTTGTAGGCGGTGGAATCAAGGAATCTTCTTCTTCAAGATCTGCGGATGTAGCTACTTGCACTTCACAAGCGGAATTCAGCAATCTCCATCCCAAATGATTCATTTCTCCTTCGTTTTCATCATCACTCTTATCCGAATCTTCGTCTGTATCATTACCTGTCTCTTCGGGCGGAATCGCATAAATAATTGACTCAAAATTATTGTCAGTGTCTTGTCTTTCTAATTCACTGATTATTTCTTCGACACTCAATCTGGTAAAAAAATAAAATATCTATGAATAAATCATTATCAAGCAGCTGAAATGATTTCAAGGGAAAGAAGAACATTACGAAGTGAAATGTTAATTCGAAAATTAAAACGAAATTAGAAACGAATGAATTAGTAAAATAAATAAGTAAATTTATTTGAATGAATTTCCAATAGTTATGTACTTTTTGTAAATTTTCTATCCCAACTTGACATAAAATGTTAACATTTTTCGCACTAAAATAATACACAATTCAATTATTTCATCGTTTTGCAAAAAGATATAAAAAAAGTAATGAAGTTTTGAAAATAATGACGTGCGCGAAACGTTAGTTGGTACTAAGTGTATATTCTCAAAGTGTCATGAATGCATAACGTCCTATAAAAAGGATCTCAAAAACTAACTGAAGATTACGCACAAATATAAAATGTTAATCATTGATTGTTATATATCAAATGAAAGCTGAATGTTTTTATTTCGACACTGTTTTAATATTATTTTCATAATAAACAAAAAAATATAAGTTTTTATCAAATTTCTTACCCAGCGCGCACACTGTAAACTCGCTTGGCGGCCATCTTGGATTCAACTAGCTATTCCAAAGAAATCAATGCATTGTTGCCAAATATATTGACGCTACGAAGTTGCCAATTTATTTAGCTTCATATTGGTCCAAAAAAAAACAAAGATATCTTTATGTATACTCAAAAATTATACAAAATACTGAGATCCTAAAAACGGGATCTTATGTCGTAATGGGTTAAAGCAAGGAGCGATGCAAGAACACGACTTTTTATTCAGACATCTTTGGAAGAGAGAGATAGATACACAAATACATAGACAAATCATACCAAGTATCAAGCATAGACAATTTTTTGTATATCACAATGAAAAAAACTTTCTACATTTCACAATGGCTTATTATCATTGGTATGGATAGAGCATCTTGTATCTTTATTACATACAGTTAGTCTAATCATCTAATGGCTTTTCCATTTGTGGGAGACGCCGTTATGGTATAGGTAGAAAGGATTCACATAGAAAGAGGTAATACTCATTTGATACAAAGTCGCTTTTAAAATGAATGAAAGTGTTGGAATTCGTTTTTGTATTATAATGAACTAGAAAAAAAGTATAGAGATAAAAAATAATGTAACAAGTATCAAACAAAACTATCATCATAAAAAAAATCTGGATGGTTCCAATTACATTTAGTATCCAAGATGATACTCGGATCATTGTGGCTTGGTACCATACAATTACATACAATAAAAAACGAATTATCTAGATTCTTAAAAACATTATACAGTAGGTACAGTAATACCTTCACGCCCTTCTACGGAAAACCTACTTTTAAAGTTACGTTGACTTGTTTTGATATTGAAATAAGAACAAAACAAAACTTTGTGTTTTAGGTTATTCGGTACATTAATGTATAACATAGGTAGGTACTTATCTTATGTTTTAATATCATTGTGTTCTTACGAGTGATATAGACGTGATAGAAGTACTAAATTAAGTATAGTTTGTACGTGCCGTTGTTGAAAGCACGTACGTTGAATTAAAGTATAATTATTTATTATTGTGTAATATGACCGAAGCTTTGTGTAATACTGTTGTTGTTGTTGTGACATGACCGTAGATTTTGTTCCTTTTTTGGTTTGAATATTTTGTTCGAATTCAGAACGCTTCGATTCTGTGGAACACGTAGTAATTTTCAAAATAATTGAAAGGTATTGAAAAACTATAAACCATAGCGTAAAACTAAAAACCGTAAACTATAAAATAAAAATAAAAAAAACATCCGTCAAATACTTTGGACAAACAAAACCTTATTCGTAAGCTTCGTTAGGCAAAATCATAACAATGTATGTAATTTTGCATTATTATAACGTGTTCCTTGATTTATATTTATATAAGTAGGTATGTACTGTGGATTTCTCAAAATAAAATTTGTATGGTTTCTAATTATTGTTTTCAAATTTCTATTCATAAACAACAAATTTATCAAATTTCATACATAACCTAATTTATTTTTTAATTAAGCAAGAAAATAATTTTCCATTAACCACACATTATTATACATTACTCATCAACATCATCATTCTCCTTCGGTCCCTCAATTCTGAGGATTGTGACCATCATACCTTGTTTTGCAGATCATCTGTCTCCACCTTGAACGATCGTCCACCATGTGTAAGGCCCCTTGCAGTGAACTCTGTGTGGCCTCTCTTTAATTTGGTCTTATATAAGTAATTATTATTTTTAAAACATTGTGACAAAACAGAGATGGGAGATGAAAACATGATGGTACATAAGTCTCACATATATTGTTTTAATAGGAAGATGTTTCATTTAGGAGTTTTTCAATAATTGGAACGTGTTTTCTTCGCAATAAGATATCCAAACATCCTCTTCTTCTTCTAAGACCACTCCCGTCTACTCCTGGATTAATGCCTCCTGCATTTCCTTCCACATCATTCGATGCTGCGTCGTCTGCATTCAGTTGACCCCAGCGTGTCGAGTGATATTATCCCTTCACCTCATTGGGATATCTTCCTATGCCCCTGGTTGCAGCTCGTGGTCTCCAAGATGTAAAATACTTTAACCATTCGTCATCTGGGTTTTAAGTTATGTGTCCCGCCCATCACCATTTATGAGTTGTAGCAAATTGTACAATATCATTAATTTTAGTTTTACGTCTTATTCTTTCGTTCCGCACTCTCTGTCTCTTAGGGTGAAGCCCAGCATAGCTCTCTCTGCAGCGTTCTTTTAGTGACTCGCATTTTGTCAACGCTCATAATTAGTGATGTGAGAAGAGAAAATTCTCCAAAGAAATTTCTCGAGAACGAGAAATTTCTCCGAGAATTTCTCCTCTGATGGAAGAGAAATTTCTCTCCATAATTTTTCTTAGTGGTATTATGACCTTTCACCCAGTACACTTCGCAGCCAACCTTATTGATCTAAAAATTTGTGAGGCTGATTAAGGCCTAAATCAGAGGTTATTAACACTTCTTATCCATGTACGTACCTGCAATTTTTTTTAAACTAAAATATGGGCACGTGGGGTGTCAAACATCAAGATTTTTTTATCAGTTATTAGCACTTTTTTATGTAACATTTTTTTGTTTCCATAATTAATTGTAGCCATATTGGTGATAAATTGTCTCAACATTTGTACCTACATTGTTATTGATTGATTGAACAAAGTATTTATTATTATTATACTGTTAAATAAAAAAAAAATCTCCGAAAATTCTCTACTTCAAGAAACTTACCGAGAAATTTCTCGGTAAATTTCTCGAAAAATTATTTCTTGAGAATTCCACAACACTACTCATAAAATAATAATTAAACGTTAATAAAATTCTAAGAAATGAAATTATCGATGTCGATATCACATTCGTTACTTCTATTTTCAGCATCAATATTTTGATGCGATGTTGTAATTATTGTTAATTTTATTCTTTTCTCGGTCCACTGATCTGCGACAAAGTAAGAGTGTATTCAATAATAGATTATACTTTTAATTAACTTTATAAATTGAACTGTGTAATAATGTTTATTATTAAACAATAATAACATTGTTTTATTTTCTTGTATTTATCATTATTATTATTACTATTTGTCAATTCTATATTCAGGTCACCTCTGTCAAGAGCAAAATAACCGAGTGTGATGTCATAAGTGAATGTCGAAGTCTTGTATTAATATAAACTACTGTTAAAGCTTGTTGCTTGTGGAGTGTATACAGTACTTGAAAGGACTTCAAACTAGAGGTCTAGGTTGTCACGAATCAAAATATTTTGAAGGGAATAAGATAAGTAAGTACTATGTAGTCGGTGAATTAAAGAAACCTCCTATGTGCATTTATAAAGGTTTTATAGAGAACAAAAAACTGCTTTGCTGGATGACATTTCCTTAGGTTGATTCGTTATGTGGAAGGTGTTTTAAAAATTCTGTAGTATATTGAATCTCTAGGCATGATTCGAAAAAATCATGTAATAATTTTTAATTACATGTGAGGTTTTGATAATTATATAAAGCAGCACGTAAAGATTTAATTTTTCACAATATCTTTTACCGAGAAAATCTCATTATAGGCGGTAGATGCAGCTCGACGAGACGAATATTTTCGTAACAAAATCTCTTTTTTTTTTAATTTACACATGCAAGGTTTCATAGATCCACCGACGACGTGAGGTTCCTATGTAAGAAACCTATTCAATTTTGAAAACATTGTTTCCTGCGGAAGAAACCGATTTAGGACGAAAATTAGTTCACTAGCTAGCTACGAGGACGAACTGATCGTCAAAAGATGGAAGGAATACCTAGAACAATTGTACAAAGGAAAGAGCATACTCCAGGAAAGCAAAGCACTGGAAGCAGAATATGACGTAGAAAATAATGGAGATGACATCTTAAGAAGTGAATTTGATATTGCATTAGCAAAGTTGAAAGACGGCAAAGCACCAGGCATCGACCTGATTCCATCAGAGCTGCTTAAATGCGCGGGAAAAGGCATGCTTGATACATTGTATAAGCTCGTCTGCAAAATATACGACACAGGAGAGATACCTGAGGACTTTGCCAAATGTCTGATACGAGCGCTTCCTAAGAAGGCAGGCACGACAAAGTGCGAACAACACAGAACCTTAAGCATGATATCACACGCTTCTAAGATACTCACCAACATTATAATGAAAAGGGCGGAAAATAAAATAAACGAAACACTTTCAGAAGATCAATTTGGATTCCGCAAGGAGACTGGTACACGAGATGCAATCCTGAGTCTCAGACTTATTCTAGAAAAGAGAATAACAGTTAATAAAAACACATATATAGCATTCATCGACCTAGAAAAGGCATTCGATAAAGTAGAATGGGAACAACTTTTTAACATCCTAAACGAAATAGGAATGAGTTACAAAGACAGAAGAGCAATCTGGAGCCTATATAAGAACGAAATGGCCGTAATCAAAAGCGGAGAGAGCTGCGCAGAAGCAAGGGTCGAACAAGGCGTAAGACAAGGATGCTCAATGTCGCCAGCTCTCTTTAACTGCTATATACAGCGAGCCATTGATGAACTGAGAGAAGAAATGAAGAACTGGACAGGAGTCAAAATAAATGGGAAAAAGGTCGACATGATCAGATATGCTGACGACATAGCACTGCTCGCAGACTCCGAGATGGAGCTGAACGAAGCCTTAGGAAAAATGGAAAGTATTCTGTTGTCAAAGTACAACATGAAAATAAATAAAGATAAAACAAAATGTATGGTCGTTGGAAAAGAGGAAGCGACTGCGAACATTGCCATAAATGGAGTGAGCATCAAACAAGTAAGTGAATTCGTGTACCTGGGCAGCAGAATAAACCAGGATGGACGCTCCAAATCGGAAATTGTAAGCAGAATAAACCAGGCAAGGATTGCCTTTAACAAAAAATCAAAGATATTGGAATCCCCAAATATTGACTTAAGCGTAAGGAAGAACCTTACTAAAG
The DNA here is from genome assembly GCA_947579605.1 of Athripsodes cinereus. Lineage (NCBI taxonomy): Eukaryota > Metazoa > Arthropoda > Insecta > Trichoptera > Leptoceridae > Athripsodes > Athripsodes cinereus. Next base: position 9,047,351 of record OX388320.1, on the reverse strand, counting down.
CCTTTGTATGGAGCATTCTGCTTTATGGTTGTGAGACATGGACCATCAGCAAGAGTGAAAGCGGACGGCTGGCGGCCTTTGAGATGTGGTGCTACAGACGCATGCTCAAGATCCATTGGTCGGAGCACGTCGAAAATGAAGAAGTATTAACCAGGGTAGGCGAAAAAAGGCAACTCCTTAAGAGAATCAGCCAACAACGAGCTAACTGGATTGGCCACAACATCAGGCATCCAGGACTACTCATCGCCATCGCAGAGGGTAAGACCGAGGGGACAAATGGCAGAGGCCGACCAAGAGACGCATATATGGACCAACTGAAGAGAGACATGAACTGTGGCTCATACGTAGGGCTAAAAAGACTGGCTGAGAATAGAGACGAATGGAGAAGAAAAACCAAACTCGTTGCAGACCAATCCAGTGGATTGTAACTCATTATATATATAGCTAGCTACCTTGAATTAAACTGCCAGTATAATGGAACTGCTGATTTTTCATTAGTTTGTCTTATTGTCCTAACGATGGGAACGTATATTCTACATGTGTTCACATATTAGTAACATTTCCAAGACACTTGAACCCAAATGAAATAATCAGTGATACAGCCGATTAAGAATTTTGTCTTAGTCATGAGGTTTATTTATTCACAGTTTAAAATAAATGATCTAAAAATCAATGTGACAATCATCAACAAATTCTATTAGCATAGATATAAATATATAAATACATGACTCTACTATCAGGCTACCTACCACCTCTATACATATTTTTATACTTAGGTACTATAAGGGTGTCTGGGATGACTCGGATTTATTCGTAATACAGATTCATTCTAATGCAAAGCAATGGAATTCCATAATTGGATTAGTAAAAAACGAGTGTTTTCTTCTACACTTTATAATATGACATTAGAAGTCGAAAGATATCTTTCTCGATAATTAAAATCCATCGTAAAAGAAAATAGAACAAAGAACACACTATTAATCCAGTTCAACAAACAGAATCTGATATACAAAAGTATTGATGTTTTATCAATGCTTTATATCAAATGGCAATAAAACAGCGTGCTAGATTATAAATACTTTACTGACTATGAAAAAAAAGCAAATCTGACGTATCTATCGTTCAGAATTGTATCATACTGATAGTATTCGAAATAATGAAGATGAAAATGAAGTAAATTTCTCAAGTCACTGTCGGCAATGGATTAATAATGTAAGTAATGATTAAAAAGATCCGGTTATATAGATTCATTGACTCAAAAAATAACTGAACTAATTCGATTGACATTCATTCGTAGATATCTACATTATGTATTGAATTGGTTTCGCGAATGTTATAATGGCGTATTATTACTTTAAAATCTTTATAGGTATTGTAAATGACATTTAAGTGTTAAATTGAAATGCTCGATAGCTCAGTGATAGCGTATTGAATTTTCAAACGGGAGGTCAGAGTTCCGATCTATTCAGCCTTCACAATGCAAGCATTTTGCTTATTGTGTACTGATTCTGTAGTTGTCCATCTTGATTGATTTCATTGAAAACTCATAGATACCTACTCTTAAAGGTATTTCATAAAAAAAAAACATAGATTACTCTATCGCAGTCGATTAGTTTTTTTGTGGTACGATTCCGATCGATAATTTTTCAAAACTAATTTTCTCACTCAATGTTTGGTCATGCACTGTTATGGCTAAGTAAAAAAAATGCTGATTATATGGAAGAAATTACGATAATATTAAGTCAATCGATTACATTATTTTGGTGTCTGTGTAGTATAGGAAAAATATGTTTATATTTTGTTGAGTCAGTAGATGCGTACTTGTCGATATTGAATAATAATTATAGCACATACAAGACGACCTCTCAATGCCAAAAAAATATGACACAAAACATCGTCTCATGCAACGATTGAGTACAAAAACGTGATTGGAAGGTTAATAATTATAATGTATTTAAATAAATGTTTTTGGCTTCGTCGAATACATACCTAAATGAAAAATAAACAAGTCCAAAATAATATTTCAATGCATTGTCATAAAACATACTTCAAAAGTCTGACTTATGTAAGTAAATTGGATTAGTAATTATATTTGAACCGTTTTATTATTGGGTCATTAATCCGCTTAAAGACAGAAGCACGTTTATTTGTAAGATAGACAGTAAATGTAACATGTCTAGCTTTAGATAAAATTCGTTATAATATATCTATAGATAATACCAGACAGTATGCTAAGTCAAAAGGGCAGGGAGTTATGTCATAAATTCTAATTTGACGGAAAATTCGTATTTCGTTCTTTTTCTTATTGGGTACGTGATTCAAAGATGGAAAGTAAAGAGGTGTAGTTGCCAAAGAACTACGTGACTTCTGATCTAACCTAGATTTTAACTAAATAGTTGAGTATTGAGTAATAAAAATCTACAGTAAAATTAACTATCAATCGTGAAAACACCGGAATAGAATAGCCATCCCACCCTTTTCTGAAAGTTTTCAAGTGTGCTGAATAAGGGCAGGTATTTATCATAGATATTTGAAGACTTTTAATCTCAGGGATGAGGTATGCCACTAAACAGATAGTTTTGAAATAGTGCATTATCCTACGAACTGTCTGCGAATTCAATTTAGGTTCTCATGCATGCAATTTAGTTTGTCAATCGTTGCACGATTAATTGAGGCCGTCAAGTAAGCGCAGAATTACGATTTCAACCAATAATAAAATTATTCATTAATAATGATTAAACAATAGGCAACAATGACCTATCATTGAATAAACTCCGTTGTTGCAGTTGTGATATTATGACTGTGACGTGTTTCATAAAAACAATCGACCCGCCACTATGACAGACACTGAATACTAATCACAATAATTATTGTGCCCTTGTGATGTGATGTAACCAAAACATAATAAATGTTGTATTGATCTCATGAGTTCATATTTCACCTAAAATCCTAGAAAGAAAAAAGCATTATTTACATGGAGAATCTATATTTCATAATGTACCTAAGTCTCCAGAATTTAGAAATGAAGTCACCCATCCTGGAGATCTTATTTTCTTATCGTACGGAGAGGATGTTGCTGAATGTAGCAATTTCGCTAGCTATCCGATGAATGAGATTAGCTATGATGATTGACATCTCAAATTAATGATAATATTATAAGTCCACTTTTTGGCTTTGTCTTACTTCATCAGTATATTTTCTTTTTTGCATAAATAGTTTGAGTCTTTCTTAACAAAAAAATATAAATAGTTACATATATGATTGTGTTAAACATAAATTTCTAAAACATATATTTTAACATACGTATGTCGTCTAAAACATTTATTTTAACATACGTATGTCGTACTCGTTTCTTAATTTCTGTTTGCTTTAAAATATCATAGATATTGATCTGCTGACTATATCCCGTGGAGCACCCGGTAAAGAATTGGTCTCCCACTCTTCTCCATAAGTTTTCGAGTGTCCTGTAAAAGGCAGGTGTTCGAAAAAATAAGACATTCTACATCTTAAATTCGGCGATGAGGTTTGCCACCCATCCTGAATGTCTTGATTTTATATTGGCACGGAGAAGACAGCTTGCATGTTTTATATGCAGCTTGTCTGCTGGCTACCCCACTTGTGGCATATGCCGTGATGGTATAGTAGTAGTAGTTGATCTGCTGACTACCCCACTTGTGGAACATGCCGTGATGGTATAGTAGTTTATATATATTTGATAAATTGGCTAATTATCTCATTTTTCCTATGACGTATTCATACCGTTTGCAGCGATGAGAACATGCTCATAAACATAACTACAACAGCTTTTCCTAAACATTATGCTAATCCTGTGAGAACGTTCACGTTCCGAGTATTGTAGTTTTAATTGCAAATGATAATGATTTTATTATAAAGTTATAAAATGCGGTTGATTTTATGGGTAAATAAAGGGAAATCATTTACCTGATATTTTACCTTGAAAACTTTATGACTCAAATCATTAGTTGTTATGTAAAAATATTGAATTTAAAAATAATATTATTAGATATTGTCGAGGGCACCGAAAGCCAGTCTTTAAGGCTGCCTAGTGCCTACCATGGCACCCCTTGTGTGGACTAATTGGATAAATGGAAGTCTCCAGACTTCTGAGTTATCTGGGCGATCGGTGGGTCTTCTTCAATGTTGAGAGTACTTGGGGAAAGTTAATATTAAAATTGTGGAAATTTGATATATAACTTCAAGACAGACGATGATTGCTGTCCAAAAGGAGCACTTTCTGAGCATCCACAAGTTTTCTAATCGTGTAGCTGATATACTCTTTCATAATATACCTTCCTGAGACATCGAAATGGTAAGAGTAAATTTACTGTTCTTTTTTGGTATTTCCCCCAGCATAATATGACTGATTCAGTGATTAAGTAACTCAATCGTCACAAATTCGCTCTGCAAGGAAGAGACTTGTTTACTTGCTGAATTCCTTAGAAGAGCGTCAAAATGCGAAAGAGGAATTCAAGATAGGAATTCAAGATGAATACTTAACTAACATAAAACTTGAAAACTGAAAATAACGAGGCGAAGACATATTCGTTCCGGATACATTAGATAGAATAAAAATTATTTATATTTATTAGCACACAGAATCTCCAGCAAGTGGAGGAGCCAGTGGATATATTCCTCGTAATTATTAACCTCTCTGTACCATAAATATAGACAAAGCGTTAAAGAAATGATTCAACAGAAATATTTGATAAAAGTTAGAGAAGGAAGAGGTTGATTTCCTTGCTGTTTCCGAAAAGGAACGTAAAGGTTGAATAAGAATATTTGTTGGGACAATCTATCTTATCTATACCATCACAACATCTTCCTCAAGTAGGGTAGCCAGTTGACTAGCTGCATTTAATAACATACATGTTGCTGTTGGTTTTCTAGGAAATACAATAATATTTGTGTGAAATTTGAAGGTTGAAAACAAAGATGTATGCCAAGTACATAAATCGCACACCGCAATGGCGAGGTCGTGTTAATATGCAAATTTAACACATTGTTCTATTTTTAATAAATTAGTTACTATGTATTCGAATTACGACTTAGACGTCATATTTTAATGTACAGTTAAAAAATATATTAATTATGTGTTATTAATTGATAAACATAGTAATAAACTAGAAAAACAATTACATTGTGTAAAAGTAGGTATGTGATGGTTTGTGAGGTTTATTTCAAATGTGGGTCTGTATATTTATGAACAAAATTCAACTAAGTTGTGAGATCTTAATGTGCTGGCCTCTTCTATTTATACGAACTTTGGACCAAAAAAAACTCCAAAAATACTCGAGTGACATCGTCATATGATTATCTAAATAAACGAACTTTTGTTCCAAATCTACGTTCTTTTCGGTTTTTTATCAAATCTGAGAATTTAAATTTTCGAATGTGATTGAGAAAACCTAAAAAAAGTCGTCACTTTTCTATATCCAGATAGGAAATTTGTCTTGAGCTAGTCTCTTTCAAAAACCTGAGTTGGTAAATCTGGTCACGAGTTAAAGTACCGTCCAAGGCACTGTCAAAAAAGGTCACGGTGTCTTTTCTTAGCTTTATAAATGATAGTTTCATAATACGTTAAAATTACCCATATTATTATTATTATTTATTAATTCTTTACTGTACATTGATAGCAAGCAATTTAACACTGAAATAAATTAAAATTAAATACGATCCTACAATCAATATGCAGAGAGTGAAATTATCACGGAGGCGCGATTTCTTCCAATGGTATATGATATGAGCTTAAAATATTACAAGAATTAAATATATTATAAAAATAGGTACACTTAATCTTCTCTGAATCTATATAAAAGTTTATGACTCCTGAGATTTTCGGTTGGAGGTGCCTCTATCTTCGACGAACTTTATTAGCGGTAGTAGTTATAGGCTGGCGCATACAGTTTTTAATAACTAGTTGAACAATATAAATATAGTTAAGTTATAACTAAATACATACATAGGAACGATTATTTAGTTTAATCTTGATTTAACGGTGATTTTAGATAAACAATACGTTTAGTTAATACAGAAGTTTATTTTAAAGTTACAACTATAATACACAATTCGATATAATATAGTGTAAGGTTTGTATTAAACCAGGGATCGACAACTGTAGAGTTTCGTTGATTAAACATTTCTAATGCATTCATATATCAATCAGACATCTCGATTGCTTACGAATTGGCTCTAGGCTGGCTCAAGTGATCATGCCTTTATTTATTCGTTAGTGGGTGAGTTCTATGATGGTATTTGTTTTAATATTTGGAAATTCAGACAACAATTTCCATCAGTGTATTTTATGAGAGGGGTCTTCAGAGACAAAACACATAATTTGGACATACATATAAATTAATGAAAACAAATATACGAGGTTTTATAAGATTACCGTACTTTTTTTTTCATTTCATTTAACGTACCTGATAACTTTATTTTAAACGTTATCAAGTACGTTAGAGAATAAATGAAAAACGCTATATAACACTTACTGAATTCACGAGTTCAAAATAACATAAATTCACATACTCCTACATTTTTCACTTATGGGGTAGCCAGTGGAATAACTGCACTCAACAATCATGTAAATTGTCCTCTCCGAGCAAATATAATTTAAAACATTCAGGAAAAGGTAGGTAAGTAATATAATGTATTAAACTAAATAGTTGCTTATCCCTTTATCATTCAAACGGGTAGTTCGTAATATAGAAGAATAGAGGTTACACTATTATAGTTCAAAGAACACTATATATGTACATATGTATAACAATAATAAAAATATAAATTAAATATACCGGAACAAGTTGGTTTGCCAGAAGTAGCAATCACATCAGATAACAATATTATAACAACGTGATATCCACTACTTCTGTTACTGTTAATAATAATAGGTACCTACTAATAATTTGCAAACAATAGCAGGTAGATGCGCGATTTTATTTGTTTATCACGATAATGATATTAATAATAATATATTATGTAGAGAGAGATGAAAACGTATGTAAAGCAGTGCAATGGTGATGATGTGAATGAGAAAAAATACATACACAAGTTATTATTAAAATGTTTTATATAAAACATCCTCTACTGAGTATCTAATAAGCGTCTTCAGAAATAAGTTATGCCGCCTATCTTGAAAATGTATTGTTTCTAAGTATGGAGAAGACAATCTGAAATACCTTTTTTTTTAGTGGAGGGGAAATCCATCATGGACACCCGGCCTTTCAGACCGGGTAGTGCCGGTCTTCTACCGGCTAAAACCCCTCCTCTTCCTTTGCAGCTTGGTTCCTACCTTTCAAACTGCAAACTTTGACATGTCATCCCACCATTTGCAGTCGCCTTTCATCCCTTTCTTTCTGGGCTATTATCTCTTCCATGTAACTGCCCACCCTACTATACATATGGGGATTGCAGCATTGACTCTATCATGGAATCGGCATCGAAACGGCCTATCTGGGTTATCAAGGCCTCCCGTTGTTCTTGCCATCTCGTACACGCAAACAAGGTATGTTCAGGGTCATCCGTTTCCAGTTATTATTAAAATGAAATCTGGAACACCTGGACACTTATTAATGATGCCATGATGGTAGAAAGAAATAAATTTTAGCTTAATATGTTGGTGAACTTCATCTAAAGCAGGGATGCACAGACTTATAGGGAACAGAGGCCACTCGGGAAGATTATGAGCCAAAGACAGGCCGCTGCAAGAAAATTAACGATAAAAGTTTTAATTTTTTAATTTCTTGAATCTTTCTGAAGGAACATCAAAGACGAATAATGTTTATAAAAGTTGTATTGTAGGTGTTGATAAATATTTAAGTATTTATATATCTACGGCGTGAGACTCCTGGATGTTTACAACACAAAAAAAATAAATCAAAATTCTCATTCACAACACAGCAATACAAGAACAATTAACGAAGAATAAAAAAAAAAAAAAATTATAACATAAGTCATGTTATGGAAAATGTTTCATGTATTATGAAAAAACTAATTAAATATTGGAGTGTCAATTTTTGAATGTCAATTAAAAGTAAAGGAAATATTTGTGTAAATAATATATTGATATGTCAAAAGAATGAATTCTCAATAAGTTTAGTTGTCAATAAATTAAATAAAAAAAAATTACAATTTTACCTACTACAAATTTCAACGATATTGCGAAGCTAGATGAAGGAATACAATTTAAAAACAAAAATAAAATAATTTTGCAGTGATGCAGTATTTTGGTAAAGATTACATTTGAATGTTTCGTGATGTAAAAAAAACTATGACCTATAAAATAAAACATTAACATGCAATAATATAATATTTATCAATTCACGTCCGTTTTACTTTCAGATTTCTCATCTTTCCACTTTCGTTACAATGTGCAGTAGACATTAGATATATATTTTCTCTAATGGGCGGGTTCAATCCATCCCACATGTAGCCAATCATTGCACACATCAATAGTGAAATTATTCATGCAATGCTAAAATGATTTCTTCATGATAATTATAGGTACCTACAGATCTACAGAAGTATACCTACAGGTGCAAACAAATTATTGAATTTCGATTTGTTTGGAGACACATGCGTAGAATGTCAAGAATTTATAAGTGTCTATTTTTTGTAATATATATGTAGATAATATTATAGGTATGTATGTGACACGGAGAGGATAGCTTGCATTTTTGTTACATGCAGCTGATCTACTAGCTAGTAAGTCTTCTCTTCTTAATCTTTTATTAGACCCAGAGGTCTGTTCATGCAAGAGGGTCCTCTTGGATGTGGAGGCCCAGCTGTCCTTCCATCGTTTAGGTGGTCTTCCTGGTATGCGTCGTCCATCAGGTAGTCCATGTAGAACAATATTTGGGATTCTGGTATTACCCATCCTCTGGACGTGTTCATACCAAAATCTTTGCCGTTGTCTTCCCCACCTAACAACATTCTGGACCTCACATATCTCCCGGATTATAGTATTTCTCACACGGTCTCGCAGACTTTTTCCGGCAGTGGCTCGTAAAGTCCGCATCTCTGTTGTACATAGCATGCTTTTGGTTTTGGTTGTCTCTGCCCTTATTTCTTTACCATACGTGAGTATTGGGCGTACACATGTCTTGTAGATGCGAACCTTACTGGCTGTTCTCATGTCTAGCTAGTAAGTAAGAATGGAATATGACAATATAAAAATGGTAAATTAAATTCAAATGTTTTTTCTACTCTAATAGTTTATTGACAGAGACGTCTTTCGTCTTACAAGGACAGATAATCTTTGTTTTTTCTTTTATAAGACGAAAGACGTCTCTCACAACAAAAACAATTTAGTAGAAAAAAACAATAGTTTTTAATTTCATTATGGATTTCCACTACCTATGTGGAACTCCTCACTCCCAATACAACATCGACACAATGAATAAAAAAGGTAAAAGGTTCACTTTCGTCGCACTGCATCGTGCATAGTGTCAAATCAGTTTGTATCTAACGATTCGTAATTGATTATTAAAAACCGTTGAAAAATTACACGGTAAATTACAAAATTTCATATGTTCTAGTGCGTAGTAGAAAAACAAATAATATTAATAATACGTGGGTGTCTCTTTCATAGTTACATTCATTTATGATTCACTTCTATATTGATAGATAGATAGATAAACATTCTGATAAATAAAACTGCAGATAAAGGCAATGCTCAGGTTGTAATTATATACTCTGTTATCTACATAATATATTATATTATACTTATTAATTATTTTTATTTTTATTACTCATCTGATATGAATGCTAAACGTAGCCACTACAAAACGCACATGAAAAGTGAAATTACTGTGAAAATCTACTATGTTCTTTTTTGTAAATATGATTAAGGAAATATTATTCGATGTATTTTTATAGTTTCGTTTTTTATTCTATATTTTGTATTGATTACATAGATAATAAACTTGCGTTAGTTATTAATTATTTTTTTACTGTAGATTGATTGCGAACAATTCCGCAGGATGTGTATATTTAAATTAAATACGATCAATATACAGAGAACGAGTTTATTACAAAGGCCCGATCTCTTCCAACTAACCCAAGTTATTAATGAGAAAAAATAACTATAATAGAAGAGATAGTGAAAGTCAGTGTTAATGAGCTATGGATATACCTATTGATATTTTTAATATTGATGTGGGTGGATTTTATGAAAATATCTCCACCTTTTTTCAAACCTATGTACGATCTGGAAAACCACAAAAAAATTCATCAGAGATGAGCAGCATTTTTTAAAAAGGTAGCCATACTCCATAAGAATAAAATGATAGGTATCAAAAGTTACAGATGAGCCAATTAAGACACATTTATACTCGATATAATGACACAAAAGAGACTTAAAAATGAGTTTATACAAAATAAAAGCTAAAGAATTAACAAGAACAAAAAAAAATTGTATGTACCTTCTCAATTATTTATCACAATAATAAAAAGTGTTGTATTTTCTCTCACAGAAGAGTGTCGCTGGCTAATCCTTTTGAGGAAAATACCATGATGATATATATTTATAACTGCAGGGCTACTCTTGACAAAACTTAACACGATCTTAATCTAGTCTTGATCTTGATCATACGACGCACGAAGTGACTATTGGCCAAAAATACACGCAAACCGATCGCGCGTTAGCGGTAGCGCGGTGTTTTTGACCATAGTCCCTTCGTGCGTCGTATGATCAAGATCAAGACTAGATTAAGATCGTGTTTGGTTTTGTCAAGAGTAACCCTGCTGAAAAGAAGTGTAAAGATACTTATGTAAATCTACCTACATGAAAGAATGTTCGGGTTCTGACAGGCGTCCCGCAAGGCACTCTTCTTGAAATTGTGTAAAATGTGTGCATGTTATATTTTTTATTATAAAAGTTAATCAAAGTACTTATTTACATAAGATCACTCAGATAGTCATGTCAAATTATAATAACTATATAACATCAAAAAATACTTTACACAATCAAAAATTTCGAGTGCTTTTAACATTGAATTCTCAACTAGTGTTTTGATACTATGAACAATTTTATGTAAGTACATACTTGAGTTATCGACTATAGATAATCGAATATAATCAGATTTTAAATACCAACCAATAGATACAATGTCAATGACTACAATGAAACTAAAGGCATTATGATTGTAATTTCCTTGTAACTGAACACCACCAATTCTGGCATTGTCTCATTTATATGTAGGTAATATGAGTAGGCGCAGGATGTCCAACAAAGACTTGAACCGTGAACCATACTATTTCCTTTACACAATATGAAATGGCTAATACTTTACACATAATATTATAATATCTCTTTAGTCCTTTACACTTCATATAATATTTTGTGTAGGATGTTTGAATATTATGTTATATTATTATCTTGTTTGTTACCTTGATCCTGTCATTGCGGAGTATCAATCCACAATCAAGATCAGGCTTGTCCAATTTAAACTGTCATCGATAATTGCTTCACATTTAATATTTATTTTACAATTATGAATTTAGTGAATTGGATCAGAATATATTATTTCTTTTCTGATTTATGTTCTAGTTCAATCTGTCTTGTTAATAATTTTCTATTTCTTTCGTCTTCCTTTTGTTTTGTTAACATCTTTCCAATTTCTAATTGTTAAAACTAAATTGTGATTTGTTAAGTATAAGTGATCGTCCTGTACATAAAAGCATTATAATATAAAAGTATAAAACAACAGCACTCTTTATTTTCCACGATGATAATTATATGTCTCTACCGCTTTCGACAAGCTTACTAAACATTATCAAGAGAACTCTCCTCATTGTTCTTTGTGTTATTGTTTAGTACATTTTTTATACTACACTATACTATACTATAATAACTGCTACTACTACTTCTATACCATCACGGCATATCCCACAACTGGGGTAGCCAGCAGATCAGCTGCATGTAAGAAACATGCAAACTGTCCTCTTCGTGCCAATATAAAATCAAGACATTCAGGATGGGTGGCAAACCTCATCGCTTAATTTAAGATGGAAAATGTCTTAATTTTTTCGAACACCTGCCTTTTACAGGACACTCGAAAACTTACGCAGAAGAGTGGGAGACCAATTCTTTACCGGGTGCTTCACGGGATAAACACTTAAATAATATGTTTATTCACGAAGTAAACACGCAAACCCTCAAACAATCACAACATTAGCACCTATATTACATCTATTCAAAGAAATGGAAATTATGTCAAAATATAAATATATTTTACTCTTCAGTTTCTAACATCATTATTTTTTCTGTCTTGACTAAATCATTACCTACTTCACGATAAAGATTTTTGCATCCACGAACACTAGTGAAAATTTACAATAACACAATTCAGCTTACCTTACTCCAATATTAGTGAAAGTAAATTGTTAGGTTATATGAGTGCAGAAATGCATCTTAAAGTTAATTAATTTACTATCGATGAAGCTATCAACAACATTATAATAACAATTGGTGCATTTGACAGGCCTGATGTTAAGTCCATTGATTGTTCTACATTGTTTGTTGTAATGAAGTTCATTATGGATATTGGGTTGCATTGCATTGCAGCTGCTGCTTGGTTGAACACGCTTGGTTACCCACCCTTGCAAGTACCTGCCTGTGTGGTGTTACTGTTGGCTTCTCTGTCACATTAAATAGAAGACCACATGACTCTACTTCACTCTAACTCCATATGCCACTACTAAACTTGGATACTATTTATATTTTATTGTTTTACTGTTGTATATAGTAAAGAGGAAGTAAATAAATTCGGGAGTAAAGAGGAAGTGATCCCGATTTCATATATATAGTGTGAATTGTGAGTCATGTCCAGGAAATAATTTAAAGGGAATTAAACCGATTAGTTTGTTTTCTTCCTGTTTATTAGTATAACTATCATCTGTATGAGGGACAAACCACAAGTGCATATTTTATTATAAAAAAAAACTATGGAAATAAACATTAGCATTTTCGAAACTTTTTATTACTACCTCTTTGCGAAAATCATAGAAATCCTGTTGTCAAAAAATATTAGATTTATTTTGTAGACGAATGTAGATTTTTTAATTTCAAATGCTTTTGTTTTCGTCTATTACGCTGCAAAGTCTATTTTTACAGAAATGATTCTTCCACATATCTGATCTGCCAGCAGTTCCTCCACTTTCCATCTGTTTGGAATATTTTCACGAAGGCGATATGACAACATGGTTTTACGGAAATATAAAAACTTTTTTTTTACATCTGAAGTGTTTATGGATATATTACATAAGTACGAAACATCAGCTGATTATCCCACTCACCGAAATTTAGTAATTAAAATAATTCACAAAAATCTATATTTATGTTGAGGTTAAGTACATTCTTTATTTACAAGGATTAACATAATTTGCATAATCATGCCATATTATGATTTCAATGTGATAAAAATTAACGCAAAACTATCGAGAATCGAGTATCCAAGCGGCCATCAAGAATTCATCACGAGGAAGGACAGTTTGGACGATGTGGGCGAAATTCAACAATAAAATATAGTATAATCATTCTACAAATCCATATGAATAGTTTCGTAGGCGAAATTAGTACAATTCAATAATTAATAATACTCAAAATATATATTTTATTAAATTTTGAGTATCGTTTGCTTTTGGAGGCGATATGACAGTAATTTATTAGATATACCAAAACAACACTATCCGACCTTATTTATATGTTTTATAAAGCTCAATAAAAATTCCAGGGATTTTTGACATAATTCAAGCTCCAATATGTATATGGTTACTCTCATATTAAAGTTTGAATCACACCTATTATAGCTATACCTCTTATTTAGATTTGCTGAGCCTAACGAACCCAAGTTTAACTTCTATAAGAGAGTCTTTCTTTGGTGTTGCCACCTAGAACCACCTGTTGATGATATTGAGATGTGGCCACTTCATCATCAGCTTCAAAAGCAATATAATAACTGCTCTTTTCACTTATACCTTAAAACATCAATACGCAGTCATTCATAATTATTTTCATCGTTATACATTTTTGAATATTTATTCAGAGAAAAGACAAATTGAAATCTAATAAAAGAAGTGAAAAGGTATCTTGTTGGAAAATCAATGGCCTACGGATGATAAGAAAGAATAAAGAATAATAAAAAAAATAACCTATATTAATTTGCGACACACTTATATTAAACCCATTCGTTGGTCATCAAAATATAAATCATGACATCCACTGAATTAAAGAACACTATTTGTACGTATGGACGAAAATGTACAAGAATCTCCTTATCTTAAATAGAGAGAAAGAGATTCTCTGGTCTACCTTGCGAAAAAAAGCTGACAGACTAATACAATAAAACAGCGTGTAATTGAGATCAGTTTAGACATATAATTATATACTTTAGTTAGAGTATTTTTTTGATGAAATGTCACATGTCATTCTAATTTGTCATGGTATTTATACAGATAATGAATTTCAATGTCGGTACATGATATTAAATATCGCAGCGTATTTCCCAATACGATTGTAATACACTCTTTTTATACTCATATGATCTTTTATATTTTTATCTTTTTTAGTCTCAAGGGTAATCGTTAAAATAATGTTAAATCAAGTGAAGATAGGATTGTACTCTCGCCATAATGTTCATTGCAAGTCAAATATATTTGTGTTAAAAGTCTTGACTTATATTTGGAATAGTTTTAAATTTTATCAAAATAAGTCAAAATAATTAGGACTTAAATCAATATTTTGTCTTAATTTTGTGTCTTTTTTGTAACAGATCTTTCCTTTGTTTACATGTTTTGTATGTAGGTACACAGAGGTTTAACGTGTAAAAGGCTTTGGCCGTAAATATTTGTAAATAAAATAAAATAAATATCAAAGATCACGTACAACATCTACCCATAAAGGTATCTCTCACAAATGGAGCAGCCATCGAATTAACTGTATTTAATGAAAATACAAGTCTTCCTTCACAATATTACATTGTGGGGATGTTGTTAACCTATGAAAGTTTTACCTTTTTATCTGCACTTAAATTTATAATTATTGTCGGTTTGTGCTTTTACTGTGAAATAAAATTGTACCTTTTAAACAATATTGTATTACATGGGAGCACCACTACCAAGACACTAGAGAAACAAAGAAAATGAGAGAATGGTACAAATGTTCTGGCTTAGAAACATCAGTAAGTTTAAATTTCGGTGGTAGCTCTCGAACTTCCAAGCGAAAGGTTCGTGCATTGAATTCATGATACAGCTTATTTATAAGTGTGAGGATGTTCGAGGTGTATTTATGTATATATAAATTTATGTTAACCCATATACAACTTCTAAAAATCACAAGGGTGAAAGAACTGTTTTAGTATAGGATGTAAAAGTTTACGAAAGAGTGATAACCTGCGTGGCGTTGGAGGGACCTGACTCAGCACTAAAATTCAATAATACCGTAAGAAATCTACCATTATTATATTCTATATGGATACTGAGCATGAAATTAATTTCAAAATACTATTCTCCGTTGACCAATGTTATTAAATTCGTTGCCCTCTTAGTCCATCTCAGTGAGCGAATTTGTTATTGCATTTGCACACCGAGTAAAGATAGGAATCTTTTTATTACGTCGAGATGACGTTACGTAATAACGTAACACTACTTTATACCTATCTATGTGTAGATCATAGAGTACAGAATAATATAGAGATGGCATATAATCAGAGCGCAAGGAATGTCGTGGGAAGAGGTGACGCAATTGGCACAGAGACGCTCTGAATGGAGGAGGCTGGTTTCTGCCCTGTGCTCCCGAGAGGAGCGTTGAGGGCGATGATGATGATGATATAATTTTACTAGCATTTATGTATTTTATAAAAATCCATAGGTATCTATGTATAATCGTAGACTTACCGTCAATTTGTATAATATTTATTCTAAACTGTACTGCAGAGCTACTCTTGACACAATCTAAATACGATCTTAATCTAGTATTGATCTTAATCATACAACGCACGAAGGGACTATGATCAAAAACACCGCGCTAACGCTACCGCGCGATCGGTGTGCACGTATTTTTCGCCAATAGTCACTTCGCGCGTCGTATGTTTAAGATTAAGATCGTGTTTAGATTTTGTCAAGAGTACCTAACCCTGATTATATTTTGGCAACATTTTGTAGATACAAAGAGATAATTTTTTAAAGTTATGTATCTACATAATTACACTTATAACTTTTTCAGTTCCTTATGAAACTCGATGTTACAGTAACACAAAATACAATGTAGATTTATGATTATTATTTTTCGTATTGAAATGACTGTTTTGTAACAAAATTATTGCGAAAATACGAATACAAAATACTATTATTTTTCGTGAACACAATCTTCCTAATCATTCACCCGCCTACTGTTTGGAAGTTTGCCTATAAGTGATGACTAGTAAATAATTATTATGAAGCAGTTAAATTTAATAGTAGACACTTATTTTGAGCCTGTATTCCTGAAAGTACCATGAAAAGATGAATGAAAAATAATTTACATAATATGAAACAAGTAATTCAAAAGAAGTATGACACCTCTATTATGTTTCATTCCTCTTTGTATAAGAATATAGTCTCATATAGTTGGTTGATAGTTTTAGTACTTGTGTACGTCAGATAGGTATGATCTCAGTACCGTTATGTGCTATGTACAGAGTAGGTACAATAAGCAGTTGCTCACTTACATCATAAGTGCGAAAACTGTCAGGCTACTGTTAGATCAGACATAAAACTCTGATATAGATACTAACAGGTAATTATTATATTATAGTTTTATGTAATGCGATTAAGAGATTCGAAAATAAATGCTAAATTAGATGCCAGGTGGAATTAACATTACACAAATGGCGCCGTGTTTGGAATTTACAACACCTGTAGGCCTATTCAAAACACATTTTTACGTTACGTTTTCATTTTGTTATCTTTTGAATTTTATTTATTTATTTTATTTATTGTATTTAACATATTTTTTACAAGTATTTTTTTTTATTTTTATTACATAAGTATACATAGAAACACTATTTATAGATTAGCCACACTAACCTCACGGCTGTGTTGTGGCCGCACAAAAACATACAAAAAACAAATATAATTAGAAAACCTCTAAAAAGAACTATCAATAATCTCTAAAAAGAACCATCAAAAATCTCTAAAAAGAACAATCAATAATCATACAAATTTAAGATTAAAAATATGAATATAGACGACGTTGCGAGAAAGTGTTAATTTTTGTACATAAATACACAAGTATTGTGTAGTTTAGCTACGAAAATTGAAACTTTTACGTAACGCTACAATGTGTTTTGACTAGGCCTACTGATGAGGGAGACGGCGGTCATGGCGGCGTCATGTTATGCCCAAATTGACCAAAAGACGGCCTAAATGGCCCTCTTTCAACGACATCAAAGGATTGGCATATTGTGAAAAGATTCTACTTAGTTGGCGCAGAATCGTTCTGAGTGGAGAATAATTGTTTGCACCCTGTTTTCGCGTTTTTAAAGAAATACAAATGTGTTAAATCTTACTATTTTTTAATAATACAGCGACCTAGTATCGACTTACCAAGTAATTTTCAAATTATCAGTTTAGATAGTAAAATTTAAACCAGTTGATCCACGTGATCAAGCCACGTGGTTCTCGGACACCCATTATTTCAGTCAAGCATAATATCCTCTTTGTCATCCATTTGTTCCACACCATCGTAACTTATTTACA